>CM042407.1:21947590-22425090 GCA_023634145.1 Thymallus thymallus
GCTGGTTTTTGACAGATGCTCAGTCCAGTTGATTTGAACACACCCAGTAAATTAGCTAGCTGATCATTTTCCGACACAACATGCATTATTATGACATAATTTGCCTGACAAATGTTTACATCTTGTCAGTTTAATTTCAGTACTCAAATACTCATGGCGGGACTAAATTACACTGGCCCGAGTTTAATTTTTTTCGAAATTGTTTACATTGGGAATTTTCTAAAAAGTTGAATTTTCTAAATAGTTTACATTAGGAAGGCAGATAACACATTTTTATCCAATCCAATCACTTGTGTATGTGAAAACACAGAATCATATTCATCACTCCAAGTGCTTAATTACGTCACTTTTTTTGCCAACTTCGCCGTCGGCCAGCCCGGTTCCTAAAGGAACCCACTAAAGTACTCGCTTTTGACGTTTTCAAAACACCATCAATGCAGTGCATTTAACTAGGCAAGCCAGTTAAGAACAAATTCTTATTTACAATGACGGCCTACCTAGAGGTTCTGCCACTGGAGAAAATCAGGGTTAAATGCCTTGCTCAAGGACACCACCTTGTCAGCTCGGGTATTCGAACCAGCAACTTTTCAGCTACCTGCCACCCTAGCTGGATGGTTACCTAGCTAGTTGGCCATCTAGCTAACTGGGCTGAATGATATAAAGTCTGATATATATATATAGCTAACTATATATCTAAATACACAATCTACCTCCTCTCCGAAATTGTACTCCTCCATTGCTTTAAAAGAAAACATTTACTCTTTATACAAGGCCTTTCCGCCGACCCTGATGTTGTTCTTGTTTAGCTGTCAACGAGATGGAGATGATCAAAGGCAGAGACAAATAATTGTTTTTTTTATAGCTAAACCAAGATAGACCACAGCCTGTCATTTCCAACGTGAACAAATGTGTCATAGTGGGCAGAACAAGCAAGGAGGTGGGTAGAGCCAAGCACAAACTAGCGGAAACAACGTGATTTTTTACACCTGTGGCAAAGGGTAAAGTCTAAAAAACGTAGTCCACTCTGTTTATAACATATTGTAGTTTTGGTAACAGAAAACTGTATTAAGATCAAATGTTTTATCGGTGAGAAAATGTGCTGAATATAGGCCAAAATCCATCTCCTTCCATGTTCTCCCACTGCCGGATGCTTCACATTTATACATCTGGTGAAATATCTGTCTCATTGTTCTATCTGTGACAGAGGCTGAGGTCCAAACACCCTATCCCCTTAGCCCTCAAATTAAGTGGACACTTCTGATGACGTCTGACGAGTAAACACTTGCAGGGCAAGGGGCTAGGGAGGAAGGAATTATTTTTAAATGGACCACCCTTGCCCGGAAATTTGTCACTCAATCATCACTGTCACATTCGGGTGTGTAGAGAGACCATGCGCAGCGTAGCGATAGTTCGACATCGTTTATTTAACTAATAAACTCGACTGGATGCGAACCATACAAAATAACAAATATGCAATATAATAAGGAAACACACGTAGCACGAACACGGGACAACATATAACAATGAACCACGCCAAGGGAGTGGAACACAGACATATAAGTAGGATCCCTAATTAGAGGTAATGCATAGCAGCTGCCTCCAATTAGGGATCCCACACACAACACCACACAGAAGTAGAAATACTAGATCTGCCAGACTCTGACCATAGAACTATAGAGAAGCAAAGCTTCTTCAAAGGCGCGGACTCCCGGCCGCAAGAAAAACAAACAAAAAACATGAGGGAAGGGTCAGGGAGGGAAAAACATCCAACAATTACCATCGCCGGTGGCGGTTCCGGCCCCGGCGAAGTGGATAACTTCCTCCTCCTTTCTACTGGGCCCGGACTGGGCCCCGGTGTGGCAGGCGACTCAGGCCATTTAAAGGGGCAACCCACCGGTCCTGGAAATAACAATGGTGGGGCAAAAGGCTCAGGCCATGGAGCGGGGCAAATAACCGGGCCAGGACTGAGCACCGGTGTGGCAGGCGACTCCGGCCTTTCAAAGAGGTAAACAACCGGTCCTAAAAATGGCACCGGTGGGGAAAAAGACTCAGGCCATGGAGCGGGACAAATAACCGGGCCAGAACTGGGCACCGGTGTGGCAGGCGACTCCGGCCTGTGGACCACCATGGGAGTCTCCGGGCTGTCGACCATCACGGGAGTCTCCGGCCTGTGGACCACCACGGGAGTCTCCGGGCTGTCGACCATCACGGGAGGCTCCGGGCTGTCGACCATCACGGGAGGCTCGGGGCTGTCGACCATCACGGGAGGCTCGGGGCTGTCGACCATCACTGGAGGCTCCGGGCTGTCGACCATCACGGGAGGCTCCGGGCTGTCGACCATCACGGGAGACTCCGGGCTGTCGACCATCACGGGAGACTCCGGGCTGTCGACCATCACGGGAGACTCCGGGCTGTCGACCATCACGGGAGGCTCCGGGCTATCGACCATCACGGAAGGCTCCGGGCTGTCGACCAACACGGGAGGCTCCGGGCTTTCGACCATCACGAAAGGCTCCGGGCTTTCGACCATCACGGGAGACTCCGGGCTTTCGACCATCATGGGAGACTCCGGGCTGGGGAGGCGCACTGGCGGTCTGGTGCGTGGAGCCGGCACTGGAGGTACCTGGCTGGGCGCACGCACTGGAGGTCGGGTGCGGGGAGCCGGCACGGGACGTACCGGACTGGAGAGGCGCACTGGAGGCCTGGTGCGTGGAGCCGGCACTGGAGGAACTTGGCTGGGCACACGCACTGGAGGTCGGGTGCGGGGAGCAGGCACAGGACGTACCGGACTGGAGACGCGCACTGGAAGCCTGGTGCGTGGAGTCGGCACTGGTGGCACCGGACTAATGACACGCACCTCAGGGCTAGTGCGGGGAGCAGGCACAGGACGTACCAGACTGGAGACGCGCACTGGAAGCCTGGTGCGTGGAGTCGGCACTGGTGGCACCGGACTAATAACACGCACCTCAGGGCTAGTGCGGGGAGCAGGCACAGGACGTACCGGACTGGAGACGCGCACTGGAAGCCTGGTGCGTGGAGTCGGCACTGGTGGCACCGGACTAATGACACGCACTTTAGGGCGAGTGCGGGGAGCAGGCACAGGACGTACCGGACTGGAGAGGCGCACTGGAAGCCTGGTGCGTGAAACCGGCACAGATGGCACCGGACTAGTGACACGCACTACAGGGCGAGTGCGGGGAGCAGGAACAGAACGTACCGGACTGGAGAGGCGCACTGGAAGCCTTGTGCGTGGAGTCGGCACTGATGGCACCGGACTGATGACACGCACCATGGGGCGAGTGCGGGGAGCAGGCACATGACGTACCGGACTGGAGAGGCGCACTGGAGGCCTGGTGCGTGGAGTCGGCACTGATGGCACCGGACTGATGACACGCACCTCAGGGCGAGTGCGGGGAGCAGGCACAGGACGTACCGGACTGGAGAGGCGCACTGGAGTGTAGCAGACGGCCGAACCCAGACTGGGCACCGGTGAAGCGGACTGCTCTGGCACTGGAGTGTAGCAGACGGCCGGACCCAGACTGGGCACCGGTGGAGCGGACTGCTCTGGCACTGGAGTGTAGCAGACGGCCGGACCCGGACTGGGCACCGTTGGAGCAAACTGTTCTGGCACTGGAGTAGAGCAGACGGCCGGACCCCGACTGGGCACCGGTAAAGCGGACTGCTCTTTCACGGGAGTGGAGTAGGCGACTGGACACGGACTGTTCCATTCCGACATTTCCCTTTCAACCTCTTCTGCTATCTCCCACATTTCCTCCAAAACGTCTCCAAAATGTCTCTCCAAATATTCCTCCTCTTCTTCACTTTGCGCCCCCCACTTGTATTTTGGCCTCAGCGTATTCGAGATGGAGAGTGGTACTGGCTTGTCCTCTTCAAAACCAGACCACTCCCATAGCCCCCCCCCCCCGAAAGTTTCCTAGGGTTGACTACGGGCTCCTTTACCTCCTTTTCCTCGATTCCATCGCTGTCCTCTCTTCTCCTCCTTTGCTCCCGATTTACGCTGCTTGGTCTGGTGGTGGTTCATTCTGTCACGTTCGGGTGTGTAGAGAGACCAAGGCGCAGCGTAGCGATAGTTCGACATCGTTTATTAAATGAATAAACTATACTGATGCGAACCATACAAAATAACAAATATGCAATACTATAAGGAAACACACTTAGCATGAACACGGGACATACATATAACAATGAACCATGCCAAGGGAGTGGAACACAGACATATAAGTAGGATCCCTAATTAGAGGTAATGCATAGCAGCTGCCTCCAATTAGGGATCCCACACACAACACCACACAGAAGTAGAAATACTAGATCTGCCAGACTCTGACCATAGAACTATAGAGAAGCAAAGCTTCTCTATGGCCAGAGCCTGACAATCACGCGATGATTGTGTTTTCGGCCAACGGTAGCTTGTGTGTGCTTGTTGGGTTGGCTTTATCTGCGCTACAGTCAATTAGGATTGCATATTTATTTACATTAACAATATAATTATTAATATAAGCCTACTGTATGATAGCTAGCAAATGAATTAGCTAACTAACGTTTGCCTGCATAGCTGGAACTTCTGAAGAAGGAAAATATCTTATTTATACATTTTCCAAAAGTTAACCAAACAAAAACATAATTACTTTTACGATACGTGTTTGTGCCGCCATGTGCATTACTAGCACAATTTCTAACTTATTTACGTTCAATTTTACTTCCACTTGTATGTTGACTTCTCCATATTGACGTTGAGGTTTTACGTTTCGGTGGACTTTTCTTAGCGGATGTACAAGCATCCATTGAATTATGGGGCGTTTCAGGCCCCGACGTGAACATAATTGTACACTCGCAAACTCAACTAAAAACGAGGGCTGGGGGCTTACGTTGCAAACTTCCCTTGCTTGGCTAATCATTTGGACCACCCTCCAAGATGGCGACCGGGATTCCCCCAAAGGCATAAAGCCAGGGTAAGTGGATGAGGGTGTGTCTTTTAAGTGTTTGGACCGCAGCCAGAGACTCAGTGAGGTAAGACACACCCACAACGAACTGCAAGCGAGAGCAGGAGATTATTAACTGCCACCTGGTGGTGAGAGGTATTAGGGTTTTTATTATAATAGATGGAAGAAGTGGACTGATCAGAACCACTAATAAAGGATCAGATATTGTTTTGTAATTCAGTGTTTTATGTAACACACAGATAAACACACAGAAAAAAAGAGAGCGAGAGAGAGTCCGCGCAGGAAGACATCTGAACAACTTCTTTGCCACTGCAGCATGACTTATTGAGTCAATAGGAAATTATTATGACATATTATTCAATATCACGGTATATTGCTACTGGAGAAATAATAGCCTATTAAATGGGGTTCGTAGATAGCTGCCTCAGCTGTCTTCCCGAAAACGTGACCACGCCCCCCTTACACACCGGAGCACTGGGCTGCTATGCGGAGCAGGGAGGTTGACTCCACAGCTCGCAAAGAGACAGACTGACTGCACAGGCTCCCCATAGCATCCACTCTCACGAGTCACCAAGCCATCATTTGCTGGAGTGCAGGTTTCAGGTACGATGGCTTTTCTGTTGCAATCTTTAGAGAAACGTTTTCATTTTCTGTTGGTGGTTTTATCTGTGTGGAACATGCACTGCGGTGAATTTCCCACAATGATTCTGAAAGGGAGATTCCCGACGAGGAGGTAACAAGCGACAAGCGACCCGCAAGCCATTCCCGTAGCGAATAACTATTATCATAGGCTAATTGTTAAAACTCATAAGCTACAGGCTGTTAAAAAAAATGCCATAGACTTTAAACATTGGTTTCGAATTGTTGTATAACATTCTAAATCATTGTATTATGGACAAATCATTCAATAGAGTCATTTTAAAATAAAACGTTTCAGTTCAGGTGAGGTCTCTCAACTACCCTACAGCCGCATGTAAAGTTAGCGGCGTTTGTTTGTACAGGTGCAATGCAGCAAAAGGCACTTTTTGTTCTCCGTCCAGTCGCACTAGAAACTAGGTCGACGATGGTCAATTTATCTGACAGTTTGTGTTGTCTAGACAGAGCTGTTGACCATAGGCTAATTATAGAAATAATAAACAACAGCCTACAAAAAATATCCTCATGAGAAATATAGCCTATTTTTATCTGCAAATCTTACTTTCAATGGGCTATTATTAGGTTACTGTGAAACATCAACTTACACATTTTGCATGTACTAACTTAGTAATTAGTAGGCTATGACCACAGAGACAAATGTTGGATTTAATGCAATATCATGAACTGAACCTCTCAAAATGTTTCATATTCACTTAGCACATCATAAACTAACATTGCTTAAAAGTTACAGGCATATGGAAGCCGATTCCCGCCAACAAAATGTTTTTAAAACACTGATACTATCAAAACATTTTGAGATAAGTAAGTCAACATTTTGAGAAATGTGTGTCAACATTTTGAGATATTAAGTTGAAATGTCGAGATGTGCAAGTAGACATTTTGAGATGGTAGAATTTGTTTGCATTTTTACATTCACATGTTGATGATTTAGTGGGCACTTTTGTCTTTAGCAACTTATAAGGTTGATAAAACAAATTACATATCACAGTTATAGCAAGTAAAACGTTTCTGTAACCGTTACTGAAAATGTTGTTGTAGTTAAGGATACATTGGTCTTCAAAATAATTGTATTTACAACAAGATATCTTATGATATATCTTTGACTGTCTCTGGATAGTGTCAATACAATACTGAGCTATTAAAGATAACTTGATGCCAGAGCAATGAAACACAGTACAATACAGTAAAAGTGGCTATTAAAATCTAAGACTACAATATTTTGCTGTAATTACAAGGGATTAGAGCAAGCAGGTTGGCTGGAGACATTTGCATATTACAGCATATTAATGAATACTAGGTGTTTTAAAGGTCATGAACAGTCAAAATCATGTTTTTGATTAAATTGGATGATATTTGGATGAAACCAGATCAAAGTATGATACAAAACTCGAAGTTTCGCAATAGTAGAACAGGATAGGATATGTTTCTTCATTTGTAGCATTATGTGGAGATTTAAATCTATCCATGTTGCAGACATTGGCACAACAGGACCGCCGGCAAACGTGTGGCAAGGTGGCATATGGCCCAAAACGTTTGATTCGGTTTGATACAAAATATTGACACACAAGCCATGAAAATAGGGACAAAGTACTATTGTTTAAACACATTTTCCTCTGATTTTCCTCAACTCATGCACAATTAATCTGTGCTTCAGTCTGATCAACATTATATTAAGTTATATTGTTCAAGTGCAGTTGAACAGGAATTACATTTACTCTCATGTGTGGCCAGAATTTTTTTTTTTAAAGCCATGCCCCTACTAAGCCATGCCTCCATTCTTCTGATCTGACCCGGTCGATCATAGCTCAATAACCCAGCATCAACAACCCAACTTAAAGAAAACAATGAGTTGTTTGTAGCCCAACTGGCTGGGTCAAAATAACCCAATTTGTGTTCTGTCTAATATTTACCAACATTTGGTTGTTTTTGGGAGTGTGGAACTGGAGTATAGGCTGTTCTTAGCTGTTACGGAGTGTTCTAGCATGTTCTGGGCTGGAGCAATGTTATGTTGGACTCTGCTGTGTTGTACTGCACTTACTACACCAAACTGGTGGTGAAATGCTGCATAGAGCTGTGACTGTGATGTGCTATGTAGTTGTGTCGTGTTGGGCTTCCCTCCCTCCCACTCGCTGGCTTTGATCCTTGTTCCCCCTCTGAAGTGTGTACGCCTCGCTGCTACGCCGCTGCCTTTTAGTATGCAGTGTGGAGCCCCACATCGTGGGCTCAAAATACTGTGCCATCCCCATTCAATTACAGTGCCTACTCCACCCATGCTCTACCAAGGTTGTGTTTTAGGTTATTGTCTCCCCCCAGTGTCTGGTGGAAAGCAGACTGAACCAGGTTTTCCGCTAGGATTTTATCTGTGCTTAGCTCGTTTATTTTTTATCCTGAAAAACTCCCCAGTCCTTAATGATTACAAGCATACACATAATATGATGCAGCCACCACTATGCTTGAACATATGGAGAGTGGTACTCAGTAATGTGTTGTGTTTGGATTTTCCCCAAAACATTATGCTTTTTATTCAGGACATGAAGTTAATTGCTTTGCGATATTGTTAGCAGTATTACTTGCATGTTTTGAAATATTTATATTCTGTACAGGCATTCTTCTTTTTACTCTGTCAATTAGGTTAGTATTGTGGAGTAACTACACTTGTTGATCCATCCTCAGTTTTATCCTATCACAGCCATTAAACTCTTTAACTGTTATAAAGTCACCATTGGCCTAATGGTAAAATCCCTGAGCGGTTTCCTTCCTCTCCGGCAACTGAGTTAGGAATCGATGCCTGTATCTTTGTAGTGACTGGGTGTATTGATACACCATCCAAAGTGTAATTAATAACTTCACCATGCTCAAAATATTCTGCTTTTTTATTTTTACCCATCTACGAATAGGTTCCCTTCTTTGTGAGGCATTGGAAAACCTCCCTGGTCTTTGTGGTTGAATCTGTGTTTGTATGTGTGAGGTACAGAGATGAGGTAGTCATTCAAGAATTATGTTAAACCATGCATTTTATTGTTAAGCACATTTTTACTCCTGAACTTCCCATAACAAAGTGGTTGAGCACTTATTGGCGACATTTCAGCTTTTCATTTTCTATTAATATACAAAAATGTCGAAAAACATAATTCCACTATGACGTTTTTATTGTGTGTAAGCCAGTGACAACAAATCTAAATCTCAACTGGGGCAGCTCTAGCAGGGCAGAAATTTGACGAACTGACTTGTTGTAATGGTGGCGTCCTATGACGGTGCCATGTTGAAAATCACTGAGTTCTTCAGTACGGGCCATTCTACTACCAAGGTTTTTGTCTATGGAGATTGCATGGCTGTGTGCTCGAATCTATACACCAGTTAGCAACGGGTGTGGCTGAAATAGCCGAATCCACTGCATTCGGAAAGTATTCAGACTTTTTCCACATTTCGTGACGTTACAGCCTTATTCTAAAATTGATTAAATAAAACAATTTCCTCATCCATCTACACATAATTCTAAATAAATCACAGCCAGTGTCACAAGTAAAGCAACCTCACACCTCCTCCTCCATGCTTCATCCGTTCACCTACTCTGCGTCTCACAAAGACACAGCGGTTGGAACCAAAAATCTCACATTTGGACTCATCAGACTAAAGGACAGATTTCCACCGGTCTGATGAAGGCCTGATTCACGCAGTCTCCTCTGAACAGTTGATGTTGAGATGTGTCTGTTACTTGAACTCTGAAGCATTTGGGCTGCAATCTGAGGTGCCGTTAACTCTAATGAATTTATCCTCTGCAGCAGAGGCAACTCTGGGTCTTCCTTTCCTGTGGCATTCCCTCATGAGAGCCAGTTCCATCATAGCGCTTGATGGTTTTTGCGACTGCACTTGAAGAAACTTTAAAAGTTGTTGAAAGTTTCCAGATTGACTGACCTTCATGTCTTAAAGTAATGATGGACTGTAATTTCTCTTTGCTTCTTTGAGTTGTTCTTGCCATAATATGGACTTTTACCAAATAGGGCTATCTTCTGTATACCAACCCTACCTTGTCACAACACAACTGATTGGCTCAAACGCATTAAGAAGGAAAGAAATATCACAAATTAACCTTTAACAAGGCACCCCTGTTAATTGAAATGCATTCCAGGTGACTACCTCATGAAGCTGGTTGAGAGAATGCCAAGAGTGTGAATTCCAGGCAGGCCATGGTTTCTGGTCTAGCGGTTGTTGTTGCTGCTATTGCTGCTCCCTGGCGATTGGCAGCTCCTTCCTAGGTAGCCTCCTCGTTTGGGATTAGCCTCAACGTGTTGTATCGGTGCATCGCTCCTGGGTTCATCCCGGTCATCTTGTTCAGGTGGTAGTGGTTGTTTTGGGTCTTGATGATGTCTGTTCTGGTCGTTGGTCTGCTCCGGTCCTGCAGGGGGAGGAAGGACAAACCTCAGAGCGATCAGAAACACCTGGAAGTCCGTGACCCAGAGGTCAATGGAAGCAGTCCCCTTTGGTCTGCTCGCTCCAGGTGAAGGTTGTCTCCATAGGCAGTTGGTCTAATGCTGGTTCTGGATGCTGGGGGGTTCTGGGGCGGTCCAGTAATTGTGGAGTCAGGTCGGGCCACGGTCAAGACACTATTACATTTCCGTCTTGCCCAGTCCTTCCGGCAATTCAGGTCTTGTCCACTAGATTAGAGAGAAAGTGCCAGTTGCGGTCAAGCCACTTAATTTTTTAAAACAATATGTTTATTGATGTTTCTTCTTTAACAAGACATATATAAGCAGAAATATTACATGAAAACAATAACAGCAAAAACCACATAAAGTTAACAGCAACAAAAAATATAAATAAATAAATTATGAAACATCTAAGACAAAACAAAAGTGTTACAGAAGCATAAAACCAACAAAATGCAGCTCATGCACTAATATACCAATAGACCTCTCTTACCACCAAAAGCAAAAACACAAAGGACGCTTTATAGCACATCATTGCCTCTTCTTCGGCGTTGCTCTGCTTCCATACCTCTGCCCAGCTTCCCAAGAAACTGCTCCGCCTCGGCTGGTGTTTAAAAAATGTAGGAATGATCGCTGTGGGAGACCCACAGTAGCGCTGGAAAGATGATTCCATACCGGATAGCCGCTGCTTGTGGCCGCTGCTTGACACTGTCGAAGTGTTTCTGCTGTTTGTGGACTTCCATGGAGAGATCTGGGAAGAACATAACTTGCCGATTCTTGTAGAGTACTCTCCCTTTCACCCACACATCTTATCTTTATAGTTTAAGAACTTCATTATCAGAGCCGTCTGAGGTGCGTTGAGGTCGGATCGTGGGACAGAAATCCGATGAGCTCTCTCAATTATCAAAGGAGAGTGGAGTGTGTCCATCTCCAGAGCCTCGGGAAGCCACCGCTCTAGGAATGAGCAAGCCATCGTTCCCCTCAGCACCTTCGGGGAGATGCACTAGTCTCAATTTCGATCTCCTGCTGCGGCCCTCCAAATCAACTAGTTTAGAGGTAAGCGTTTCAACCTTTTCCTCAAGAGCGGTGGTCGTTGCCTGCAGGGCTATAATGTTGTCTTCGGGTCCAGAGATGCGAACCTCAGCCTGAGAGATTTGCCCAGCACATTCTTTGACTTCCTTTTTAACGTGGTCCACTGCAGACAGTACATTTTCGAATTTGATAGAGAATTCTGCATTCATATCTTTGATGGCCTTGAGGATATCTTCCAAGCTAACGGCACTGCACGTGTTCATCGCCTCTGTTCTGCTTCCACCAATAGCACATGAAGCTAGCACGGCGCCTTCGTCCTCAGACTCTAAACTTGCACTCGTTAAGTCTGGCTTTTTGGTGTGACTTTTCTTTGTCGACATTGTGGGTTTCAGAAGATAATAAACTATTACTGCCTTTCCTGGTACATTAAGCTTAAGGGTGAACTTATTTCAGGATTTATTTCAAATTTGTTGCGGAGCTTAAAAAGATGCGACTGATCAACTCTTCTGATCAGCTCTTCGCCATACCGGAAGCCGTCGGTCAAGCCACTTTTACTGTTGCTACCTCCTGGTCCATCCAAAGAAAAGGATAGTGAGAGAGAGTTTAGAGAGAGTGACAACCCCAGAAAATCTCCACCATACAGTGTTGTGCATAATGAAGAGGAAGAAGAGTCATAAATGGATTAATGTGTAAAATATATATATATATTATTGACGTTTGAATTTGCAGTATGTAAACTTTGATGAACAGGAATGACATTTACTCTAATGGGTGGCCCCCAAGATCTAGCTGAAAGCCACGCTGCTAATAAGTCACACATTCTGAAAAAAACCTAAGTATTACGTTAAAAAAAGACACAGCTTCTAGGTCGACCCAACTGCCAGCATGAGAGTAAAAGTGCTAACCTGCTATGAAAAAGTAGAAGTGGCATTTTTAAGGAATCTCGTCCATGGACATAGATTTTTATTCTGGTCCGTATCAACTCTGAACCAATCATAGACTTCTATGTTTGATTCAGATTTGGGCCGATCCGGACTGGCCTTGATTTGACCCTAACATAGACGTCTATGATTAGTTCAGAATTGGTCCGGTCCAGACTGGACCAAATGTGAACCAATCATAGACATCTACAGTATGTTTCACAAGTTTGGACAGCACAGTACAGCACAGGAGGTTGGTGGCACCTGATGGTGAATGATTTCAGTACACCCTCCTCTGTCAATGCAACATTCTTCATGCCATTTTAATCCAAATGTTCGCTGACTGAATTTTCAGTGTGTTCCCAGAAATCTGAACCCAGTAAGTAAAATTACATTTAAAATACGTATTTTCCAGATGTTGAAGTTGGGTTCATTTTAGTTTCTGAATGAAAGGCGAATAGACGTATTTTCAGGAAGTTTAAATTATGTATTTTCCGGACATTGAAAATACCAGCCACCCAGTTGATGGTTTGGGGTTGCTTTGCAGCCTCAAGACCTGGACGACTTGCCTTAATAGAAGGAACCATGAATTCTGCTCTGTATCAGAGAATTCTACAGTAGAATGTCAAGCCATCCATTTGTGAGCTGAAGCTGATGCACAGCTGGGTCATGCAGCAAGACAATGATCCAAAACACACAATCAAGTCTACATGTAAATGGCTAAAATGCAACAAGTTTTACGTTTTTGAATGGCCTAATCAAAGTCCAGACCTAATCCCAATTGAGATGTTGTGGCAGGACTTGAAATGAGCAGTTCATGTCTACTACTTACCTGGTGAATGTTGCTAGAGTTATTTAATTATATCTCGCATCCACATGGCACACACATCACGCACAAGCACACACAAGCACATACATGCTAACAGCTGCCTACGCTCATGCCAGCGCACATATGCCACTGTTTTGCTCTAATTGTCTGTTGTCTAATTGAGCTTTAGATGGTGGTGTGATTATGATAACTACAGACTAGAAGCTGCTAGAAGGAGTGCAGTGCCAGAGTGGAGGACATGTCTTCTACAGTCTGTAGGTTGTTCATTAAAGCTGGTGATTGATCATGTCTAGGGCCGCGTGTGGAATTTGCGGGGGCACATTTTCTCATGCCTTTAGAAAGTTTTTGCAATTGAAAAATGCCTGCTGGCAATGATTTAAATGAAACCAAATTTTGCAGCATATTATTTTATGCCTTTCAATGGTGCTGGGAACCTGAATTAATCTATATTCATCCCATACACTGTAACAAATTGCTGTAAATGTACAGCAAAACTTTAACAGTTAGCTACTGTAATTCTATATTACAGTAGAGTACTGTAAAGAGCAATGCATTATGGGGGCTAAATGACATTCTACTACACTGCTGTAACATTACAGCAATTGCTGTAATTTTAGAATAACATTTTACAGTAAAGTACTGTATTACCTGTTTTGCTGTATATTTACATCAGTATACTGTAAATGTTAGTGCATTGTGGGAAAATATTTGGGGCGGTAAAAAAATCTCTGGCTCATTAACATATTTTAAGGCGTGCCTTGTAAGAAGCTATATTTGTTGCAGCCATTAGTGAGAATGTTGTACCCCACAGAATACAGTACCATTCCGTATTTCTTATATTTATCCTCTAAATCTACAGTACTGTTCTGCTAGTGATTTACTGTAATTCAGTACCACTCCACATAGTACAGTACCATACTGTATTTCTGGTATCTAAAAACCTTTTATTGTAAATCTACAGTAATTTACTGGCTACTGCACAGCCAGTAACTTACTGTAATTCAGTACCACCCCTACAGAATACAGTACCCATACTGTAATTGGGTGTATGGTATTGCCTTGTGAGAGGCTATACTTGTTGCAACCGTTACAGACAAAAGACTATACAATTTACATACAGTTACGCATACATGTCAGTACATACACACAACAAGTAAGTCACATCGGGGAGAGGCGTTGTTTTTTATTTTTTTCACCTTTATTTAACCAGGTAGGCCAGTTGAGAACATTTACAACTTTATGTGCCGTAAGGTGTTGCTTTATTCGTTTTTTTAAACCAGGTTTGCTGTTTTCTTGCTCTATATAAGATGGAAGGGAGTTCCATGCACTCATGGCTCTGTATAATACTGTACGTTTCCTTGACTGTGAAAAGACCCCTGGTGGCATGTCTAGTGGGGTAAGTGTGTGTGCTTTGTGTAAGTTGACTATGCAAACTATTTGGAATTTCCAACACATTCATGTTTCTTATAAAAACAACAAGTGATGCAGTCAGTCTTTCCTCAACTCTTAGCCAAGAGAGACTGGCATGCATAGTATTAATATTAGCCCTCTGATTACAATGAAGAGCAAGATGTGCCACTCTTTTCTGTACCAGGTACAGCTTAACTAGATATTTATTTGCAGCACTTGACCATATGACTGGACAATAATCAAAATAAGATCAAACTAGAGCCTGCAGGATGCAGAGCATCTCTTTATTACGGACAGACCTCTGTCCATCTTTGCAACCATTCAAATCTATATGTTTTGAACATGACAGTTTTCAATCTAAGGTAACATCAAGTAATTTAGTCATGAAACATGGGACCAACACTTTACATGTTGCGTTTATGTTTTCATACAGTGTATATAGGTGACAGATCAGAGTGGCAGCAAATCTCAGACCTTTAATGGTTGAGTGTTTAGCCATGTCCTTCTGATTTTGTTTTACCCTGTAATCACAGGCAGTTTGGAAGCCTGTGTTAAGGCCTCTACAAGTGCAAGGGATATGAAACCCAAAATATTCATAAACATACAAATACCTAGCAGCTAACCTGCTTGCACTAATCCCATGTAATTACAGTAAAATACCAACATGCATTTACTGCTTTTGTCATCTCAAATGTATATACTGTATTCTATTCTTCTGTATTTTTGTCAATGCCACTCGTACTAATATTTATATATTTCTTAATTCCATTCTTTTACTTTTTGGATTTGTGCATTGTTGTGAATTGTTAGATACTACTGCACTGTTGGAGCTAGAAACACAAGCATTTCGCTACACCAACAATAACATCTGCTAAATATGTGTATGTGACCAATCAGATTTGAATTTGATTGACTTTCTTACAGTATAGTAGGCACATTTTACATTACTGTACTGTGTCATTGCTATGCATTTTCCAGTAACTTAAAGAAAGCTGGTGGTAAGCTACTGTCAATATTACAGTAACGTAATTTGCACAAGCCAGAGATGGGCAAAGATACAATACATCCAAAAGGTATCTTGTTACAAATTCAGGATGTTTTGAAGACCAATGTATCCTTAACTACAAGAACATCCCCAGTAACAGTTACAGATACATTTTACTTGCTATGACTGTGATATGTGTTTTTTAATCAACCTTAGATGAATGCACTGACTATAAGTCACTCTGGACAAGAGTGTCTGACCAAAATGTAAACTATTTGTATTTTGATAAAATTTGGACTTGCTCTGCAAGTGTTCATTTGTACATTTACATTTTGGACATTTAGCAGAAGCTTTTATCCAGAGCAACTTACAGTCAGTGTATTAAACTAAGGTAAACAAGAATATACCACAGTCATAGCAAGTAAAAAGATGTTAACTTTACTGGGAATTTTGTAGTTAATTTTGTTACGTTACAGCCTTATTCTAAAATTGTATTAAATCGTTTTTTTCCCCCATAATGACAAAGCAAAAACTGTTTTTTTGATTTTTTTTGCAAATTTATAAAAAACTGAAATAACACATACATAAGTATTCAGACCCGATTACAGCCTTGAGTCTTCTTGGGTATGATGCTACAAGCTTGGCACACCTGTATTTGGGGAGTTTCTCTCATTCGTTTATCTCATTCGTCAAGTAGTGGGTTCAAGTCCGGGCTCTGGCTGGGCTACTCAAGGACATTCAGAGACTGTGTTGTCTTGTCTGTGTGCTTAGGGTCGTTTTCCTGTTGGAAGGTGAACCTTTGCCATTTTTCATTTAATCAATTTTTGAATAAGGCTGTAACGTAACAAAATGTGGAAATAATCAAGGGGTCTGAATACTTTCCGAATGCACTGTATTTGTATTAGAAAATACATGTATTCTAATTAAACTCTTACAAAATAGCCTGAATGAAATGTAGTTTAGGCCAATGAAATACAAATCACAAAATAGGTATTGAAAGCATTGAAATACCTATATCAAATACATTTAAGAGCACTGTAAATCTGCAACTGTTTACTAACCACTATGCTTCCAGTAATGCTCTGTAAATTCTAGAAATACAGCATGTTACTGCAGTCAGGTGTTCCAGTAATATGCTGTAAATTTGTGTTACAGTAAAGGTCCTGTAAATCTGCAGTAATTTACTGGCTTCTGTGCTGCCAGTAATTTACTGAAAATGTACAGTAACCTACTGGCTACTGTGCTGCCAGTAATTTACTGTAAAAAATAACAGGAAATGTATTACATTGTAGCTTTCAGGAATAGACAGATCAGGACAAAGCTGTTCAGCTGTTAATAACGTCACACTGTCACAAACCTGACGCTCTACACACCTTTCAAATGAACCTTCGCACGCACGCACACACACACACACACATACACACACTAGGGTTTCCGTTAGATGGTAATAGCTGGCTTTTGACCGATAAAAAAATGAAATGCGTATAAATAAAACTGGTGCCAGCCAATTGTCAGGGAGAAGAAAAAAACTATAATTGCTAAATAATGCCGGTCATGCTTATTGGTCTGTAGGTTAATTTGCATAATTAAGTGTAATTAAACTGGCACACAGCATAAAGATACAGAGCCTATGAGCGGAAATCTGTCAGACAGCCCGAGAGCTGCAGCTACATCATCATTGTGTAACAATTCTAAATGCAATTGCGTGTTAAAAACTGTTTTCATGGCAACGATTAAAAATAGCTACTATTTTTATTTCTCAACTGGTAATTGAAGCGTGCTTCAAGTGCATATAGGCAACGGTAGGCAGGGTTGAGCTGGAGGCAGTATGCATTTTGAAAACATATACTTAATTGTTTGAAACCTGAATGTTTTACTTCATATTCTGAGGTATGTCTTACCTTGCTTCAAAGTAAAATCCTACCATAGAAACGTGGAGGCAATTATTTTATAAAGACTTCCATATGCCATTGAAACCAATAGCCTATTTCTATCATGTTCTATAGTATTTCAAATCAACTTTCTTTCATTGTCCAGTAGCCAAAGGCACAATCCTAGTCATATTAGCAACCCATTCTAGTTGTTGCATCTTTAGATCTCCCCTCTTTTCTACATTTCAAACAGATATTTTAATCTCTGTCACATGAAATCGCTCAAATGTGTGGTGCGCTTTTGACAGTAATGCTAATTGCATTATGGATTGAACATTTGCACGTAGTCTACTACCTTGTGCGCATTGCTGCGCATATATTGTAAAGAAATAATAGTTTATCATAATTTTAAGCTAAACGTTCTGATCTGTTGCATCAGCCTCATTGCTTTTTAGCAGGTTTGTTTTCCGATGTAGTCTAGGTTTACTGGTTGTATGAATTTGGGATCTATTGTCCCACAACTGTCCCAGAGTCTGTTTGGAATAGGCTATTCTTTATCGCACAGAATGACAAGCTGACCAATAGAATAGGTACACTTTTCTACTATGGGGGATATTAGAAAAATTGCTTAAAACCGCATTCCAGCAGCTAAATTACCACCGGCTAAATCGATGACGTTAAAATGACTTTTTACTCTGTTCCATCTGACTGCGCAATCCACTGTCTATTCAGTCCAGCCAAGCAATTTATAAACTTGATCTCCACTATAAAAAGCATCTAGACAGTATCTCACATTTATTTTAGACTAACATTTAGACTAACATTAGCTCATTGTTATATATGTATCCAAAAAATGTCACTAGAAAACAGCTTGAATAAATACAAATGCAGCTACTTTGCTGTTATTCTGGCTGCTTTTTGACGTGACTGTAAGTTAGCTGTAGTTGGCTAGCTAACAAGCAAAGGATAAGAACGTTGCCAGCCAGTATGGCAATGGAACATTTCGAATGAACGACTAGGTCGCGTCCATAGATACAGAAAAGAAAGACTGAGCGACTGGGTCGCGTCTCTGGCAACCGAACCAATAGAACGTACGACCAGACGGCTTGGGTAGCAACCCTAGATTTGTGTCGGAACTAATACCTTTTGGAAGGATAAAATAGTATGAATAAATTAATCAAATTACTTTTTTAATGAAAATATGTCAATCATTATTTGAATATGTTGGTAACCCATTGTATAAAAGTGATAATGCTCTCGAAGCTGGAGTTTGGAGGATAAATTGGCACGGTTATTATTTCCACATTTTGTTCGGTTACAGCCTTATTCTAAAATGTATTAAATTGTGTTTTTTCCCTCATCAATCTACACACAATACCCCATAATGACAAAGCAAAAATAGGTTCTAAATTATTAAATATATAAAAAAGAAATATTTCATTTACATAAGTATTCAGACCCTTTACTCAGTACTTTGTTGAAGCACCTTTGGCAGCAATTACAGCCTTGAGTCTTCTTGGGTATAACGCTACAAGCTTGGCACACCTGTGTTTGGGGAGTTTCTCCCATTCTTCTCTGCAGATCTTCTCAAGCTCTGTCAGGTTGTATGGGAAGCGTCACTGCACAACTAGTATCAGGTCTCTCCGTTGTCCTGTTGGAAGGTGAATCTTCACCCCCGTCTGAGATCCTGAGTGCTCTGGAGCAGGTTTTCATCATGGGTTTCTCTGTACTTTGCTCCGTTCATCTTTACCTCAATTCTGACTAATCTCCCACTGCCTGCCACTGAAAAACATCCCCAGAGCATGAAGCTGCCACCACCATGCTCCACCGTAGGGATGGTGCCAGGTTTCCTACCGATGTGACTCTTGGCATTCAGGCTAAAGAGTTCAATCTTGGTTTCATCAGACCAGAGAATCTTTGTTTCTCATGGTCTGAGAGTCTTTAGGTGCCTTTTGGCAAATTCAAAGCGGGATTTCATGTGCCTTTTGCTGAGGAGTGGTTTCCGTCTGGCCACTCTACCATAAAGGCCTGATTGGTGGAGTGCTGCAGAGATGGTTGTCCTTCTAGAAGTTTCTCCCATCTCCACAGAGGAACTCTAGAGCTCCTCTGTATTCTCTCGTTTCTAAAGAAGCTTCCATCTGGGCACTGTCAATTCTGTTTCTGCAGTGTTTACAAAAATGTTCAACGTGATAATGTATCAACATGGGAAAACGTATATTTGCATCAACAAACAACATTTTTAACGCAGTCTTAAATCAAAATTAAGCAATGTGCCTTGACGTTTTCTTGAGTTCACACTGAATTCACGTTAATCGACAATTCAGTCATATTTCTCAAAGCTGGAGGTTGAACTAAAGTCTGTGCCCAGTGGGTTGTTAATAAACAAGTGAACTGATCAACATTCCAGATCACCTCTGGACTATGGATGACAGATTTCAGAACCCAGCTGATCCAGAAAGCCATTTTCCAGTCACACAGGGACCTTCTCATCACTCCTTGTCATGACTCAGAGGGGAAGGATTGAAACAATACAGCCATAAACATTTTTTAACCTTTATTTAACGGCCTACCTACCCTGTTACAATGACGGCCTACCTACAGGGTCAGCCGTAGTAGTACGGCGCCCTTGGAGCAAATGAGGGTTAAGTGCCTTGCTCAAGGACACATCGGCAGGTTTTTCACCTCGTCGGCTTGGGTACTGGCCCAACGCTCTAACCGCTAGGCTACCTGCTGCCCCTAGCCATAAATATGATCATTCTCCTTTCTACAGACCGTTTCACTGGCCTCCCTGGGGAAATTGATTTTATTTTCTGAATTCATGACATTGATCTCTCTCTGTGCCTATGTTCTCTTGCTGGCATGCAGCCACTGGACAGGAGGTGTGCTGAGGTCCTTAATCTGTCTCTGTCACTTAGCATAGCCATTTTAGCCAGGCCCTGATTATGTTAGTAATTAACTAGATGGATTATCATCACCCAGAGCTGATTGCATGGTCAATGCTTTGAGAACAGCAGAAAAGTTGTACGACAGGTGGATGAGAAGAAGAGATGGAAGTGAGGAAGAGAGGGCTTCTAAGGACAGGTGTTGATTTCAGTGTTACTTGTGCAGCATTTTGAACAAAGACTTTGTCACAGTGTCTAGAAGAAACCCTTCAAAGAAAGCTGGGTTTGGCAGTTTTAACCAACCAGAATCTCTCTTTGACTGTGACTCAACCAGCTTGTTGACTCATGGAGTTTAACAACATGTCATGATAGATATGACAGCGGCAGTGAAAACACAATCATTCTTCGATAATGATATCATCCCGTTGTGTTTTGTTCCCCTGCCTCCGCTCAGAATGGCTTGGTTTATTTCTGGGTCATCATTGCCAAAGCTTCTCCTCAAGGATTCCTAACCAATCCCTCCCTGGCATTGTACGTGTCACAGAATATGACACGTACAACAATACTATCAATGATAGTGGTCAAAGGTGATCTCTCCTCCCTCCTCCACTCTTGTATTTGCTTTGTTCTCTTCTCTCACGTCTCTCTCTCTCCATCCATCACTCCCTCCTCCTGCCTCTCTCTCTGTGGGTGTGTGTTTGATTGAAGGGGACTGCCATCTCTGTGGATGGGTTTTGTGTTTCAATGCTAATCTTGGCCTGTGCATGCTGGCATTTCTCATTTGGAGGACAAAAGACACACGCAGGTCATTAAGAGCATGGACGTGGAGATGCATTCCTTCAGGGGCAGGAGGAGATCAGATAACAGGAAAGTAGAGGAGGAACAGGGAGATGGAGCAGGGGTGATGAGAGGGAAAGGGGGAAAGGAAGAGAAGAGATGAGGAGTGGAAACAAGGAGGAGTGTGATAAGGAATTGAGATAACAGGTAGAAGTGGAAAGGAGGGGGGAGGTAGCAAAGGCTCAGATGGTTGAATCTATTTCTCATTTTCTGCTCCATTGAGCCCCACAGGAAGTTGCAGCAGCCTTGGGCATGGTTGGGTGATTACAGTATGATGGGTTGTAGCGATACTGCTGCAGGGTAATGATGTTGTATCAGTACTGCTGTTGTCTGTGCTTTATTACATAGGTATAACATATTTGTTGGGCAAGTGACCCTATCCAGACCAGTGTGTGAATTTGTACAGTATGTGCTTCTGTTGTGGGACTCTGCCCCTTGTCCCAGCGTGTGTCAAATGAATTAGAGCTGCAGACACTACACAGGGTGCTGAGAATTATGGGTAGGTGGGCCCTCTATAAATTAGATCACAATGGGGGATCTGCCTATGGGTTGAACCTGTCCCAGCACACAGATGTAGAGTCAATGTACTCTCCCCAACCCTAATGGTTAATATTAGGGAGGAAAACTCAAGACTGGTCTAAGATCAATGTCTAGGGGGAAACTTTATCCTACGCCACTTGCAGTTATTTCATCACAAAATGGTGGTGTCTGATGAGCTGCAAAGGTGGTATGTGTGTTTTTGGAATGTCTGTAGGTCGCAAAACTTTTTTTTTACACATTTAATTGGAACGTTGTACCTTTTATAGTTGGTTTCCCACACATCTTCTGTCTTAAGACAGCACTTGCACTATTTCTCTCAGACATTTGCAGTGTTTGTCAAGCTTAATTGGATTGTGATTGGCATTAAATAATAATTAGCAGTATTTCTCAACAGGTATTTGCGTGCGTGTCTAAGCACAGGAGTGAGTGAGATTGATGGAAGTGTTACCTAGTGTTGATTTTTGGAGTTTAATTAACTCTACGAGTGAAATTAACACTCAGTGGTGTAAAATAACCCCAGTGTTGCTGTTAATAAGCAGTGTTGTGTGTGAAAGTGTGAACTTTCCATCAAAACCACACCGATCATAATCTTATTTCCCAGCATATTCCACTGCAGGTCGATTTCTTTGGGAGTTGTTTTTAATATGTGCTTTTTTGCATGTACATTGATTGATTAATCTTATGCTACACAAAGATAAATAACATAAATTTTTCTAAACTAATCCAATCAGTTAGTTTTATTGCATCCGTTACTGGAATGGTTGTTCTATTTGAAATGGCTTAGGTAGTCTCCTTTATCCGTGTTTCTAATCCTGACAGTCATGCTAAATACAGGCTGCATATAATGTGATTTGCACGCCTGATGTGGCCTGTGAACCAGGAGGTTTCTAACACCACTGTGGGTTTAAGGTAATTTTATTTGGCTTTTCCAAAATTCATTACAATGTGTTTTTTTTTCGTTCAATCAAATGAATCAATTATCAAGTTTCAAAACAATCAATAAAGTGAAAAAAATTACAAACATAAAATCTGTTATCACACATTAAACCATCTAACATATTATAGCAATAAAATGCCATCTATTTTCCTTTCACTGTTTGTTTGTTTTCAGAATCTCTGTTAAGGAACTAACCTTGCAGGAGTTTGGAGTCTTTGCTGGAGTGGTTGGTCAGGTGGAGTGTTTAGCGGTGTGTCTGTGTCCTTGTGTTGGGGCTAGCAGCAGCACGATAGAGGTGTCGGTTGTGGTGGCTGCTGCTGCTGTATAATGTGACTTGCAGGCCTGATGTGGCCTGTAAACCAGGAGGTTCCTAACACCACTTTGTATTTAGGTAATTTTATTAGGTTGTACATAATTCAATACAAACTCATTTTTCTATTTAAAAAAGTAATAATTTTAACATTTCAATAAATAATAAACAATCAAATCAATAAGTCAATAAATCAAAGCAAAACTAGGCACATCAACTCAAAAGGCAAATCAAATGTCATCAGTGGTGATTTTATTATGTAAATTTTGGTGGGGCAAAGAAATAAATAATGTGGGATGCATGCCAGCAAAGCCACTACACAACTCAACACTAAACAATACATTAATTGCACTATAACGGTGACAAGCAGTGCCCACAAACTGTTAGGGCCTACATAAAGCTATCTGAACTGCAGTCCCAACACCTTACCGCTGCCGCACCTGGCTATCAGCGGAGCCTTGTCTGGCAGAAGTTCATTCATCCTCTTTAACAAAAATATAGCTGATATGGCTGACCTGCTTAAACAAATGTGTTTTCTACTGACAATTGAGATGTACAAACTATGGCATAAGGGGACGACAAGTGGATAAGAGGCATCCGTAATTTCGATTAAGACATTAGTGAGCGAGCTAGGACGGACATAGTCAATATAACTATTTGTTCAGCACTTTTGAAATGTACAGCGACAGAATTCAGAACATGGGCCGTTCTTACCAAGTCAGAACCGTAGTATAAATAAATGGGGCATATAAGCAGACAATGAAAGCTCTTACAATATTCAATGATTACATTTCTCTAAAACAGGTTATAGGCTATATGTGCACCACCAAGTCAGAACAGTAGGCAAAATTAAGACGGGAAAATAGACCAAATTATTAGGGTGAGGCACATGGCCTACTACCAGCTTACAACAAATAAAGTATCTGTCTGTCTGTCTGTCTGTCTGTCTGTCTGTCTGTCTGTCTAAAACATACACTTAGTATTACTTTCTTAGCTACAGTAAACATATCTCCCTGGTATATTACATCATTTATGCAGCAGCATACAATACATTTTTGGACTAACCTTGTTGTGCTGTGCTGACTTAGATAGATAGATAGATAGATAGATAGATAGATAGATAGATAGATAGATAGATAGATAGATAGATAGATAGATAGATAGATAGATAGATAGATAGATAGATAGATAGATAGATAGATAGATAGATAGAATCAGTTCCTTATTAGAGGGGCAGGATAGAAACCAGCAGAGCAATGCTGCAGACCTGCAGGCCCGGATCTGAATACTCTGGGTCAAGACATAACATAAATATTGAGGTTTCTTGGTTTAGCGTGGGAGTAGCAGTCGAGGGAGTTTCCTCCCTTGTTACAGCATTATGTTTTACAAGGCTACAGTTCATGGTCTGACTAATGGTTTGTCAATAGCGTCCATTCCACTGTGGGTAGGCAGAAAGGAATGAGTCACCAGAACATGTGTGACTTCTTGAATGGGGATCTATTCTAACAGAATTCAGAATATGGAAGGGAAGTATGTGGTGTCTCGTTTCACCATGTGGGTTCCGACTACATTTACGTCAGATAGGGAAAGGACTGTGTCGATACCTGGGTGACTGGGAAGCTACTGATGGATTGGATATATGTAGCTGTTTTCGGAGGGCTCAGTCATTTACAGGCGGGTCACCTCCTCCGCTACCAATGTGTAGCTGATAGATAGATAGATAGATAGATACTTTATTGATCCCCGTGCCACCTGAACAGGAAGGTGGCACGGCAGGTCCTTTGTGGGCAAATTGTGTCATCAAAGTCTAGCATTCTCTGGATTTATGGTGCTTTCAAGACAACTGGGAACTCTGACGGTCTTCCCACAAACATTCCCAATTTCCCTTCAGCATGCAAGGTCTTATCTCTGACTGCCTGGAAAGAGGCTTGCTGGCCATCGATTGCACCTCGCTGTGCAAAGAGACTAACATCCTATCTCAGGAAGTGGATTATATGCAGTAAGATAGACAGCAGATTTAATGCATTTTCCCCCGAAACTTCAGATAAAGTTTCTATTAAGTGTGTGTGCCGGCGTGTGTGTGGACCTTTTTACAGACCTTTTGGTGTTGAGTCTTAAGGCAGCTACCAAAACACTCAAACCTTGACAACCAGCTAGATATACTAGACTAGATATACTCACTGTACCAGATAGGGATCTATTCTATTCTGTATGCCCGTGTTTGTGTGTGCCTAATTGTGCAATGACTGTACATACCTGTTTGTGTGTAATGTACTCCAGCTCCGAACTCAGCCACACCAACATTAACTACAACACAGCATCCGATGTCCGTCAGTTTCACATACAGCAGACTTTGTGTGGTGGTAACCCATTCATAAAACACACTGACTGGCTGGCTCGGCCATAGAGGCCCATTCCAGTCATGTTGACATAGTGTCACAGCCTCCCATCTCAAATAACTTCTGTTCCGATAACGAAACCCAGCCCCTGTGTTCTGCACATTGAGTCACTGTGGTTAGAGAGGGGAGATGTGGTGTTGTACTCATTCAAGGTCTCTTTCAATCTCAGTGTCAGTGTGCAACGACCCAAAGATTTATGGGTGTTTTCTCACTGGCAAGATCACTGCAGTGTTATATCATACTGTGGATATCTGTAGTCAAGTGTATAGTCACAATTATATACACACGTTCACCTTTTCAGGCTTGATAAAAAAATTCACAAAATGGGATTTTTGTCACTGCTCTGAGCTTCTCTGGCACTTTCCGACAGAATTAGAATATCCGACATAGAACTCTATCCTTAGACCAGAAATAGTTGAGCAGGAAATTGTTAAGCTGCACAATTAAATCATACCGTACCCATTGCTACACATGATTCCAAATCTCTCTGAGTGTAATGGTCTGTAATATCATCCACTGTTGCAGTAGACTATCCGTACATAATGCTGTTTTATGAGCAGTGTAGTGTAGTGGCGTTGGTTGAGTGGAGTGTTTAGTGCACTCCTGGCGTTGCCACTGGGTTGAGATGCTCTGACATTCACCATCGATCTGTGTCCATGTCAGAGTGGCATTAAATATTTAGGAGGAAACTCTCACCACAGACACAGAGGATGTATTGTATATTAAGTTAACAGCAGAGAATGCAATGGAGCGGAGCAGTACATTATTTTAACAATACACAACTCAGTAGGGCTGGGTGATATATTGTATATTAACGTATAGATGCATGGATCATTACAATACTGTCTATAACGATATTTTGACGCAGTGCTAAATAAATGAACATTTCTACAATTAGACTACTTTGGCCTAGTTTGGTTGAGTATAATACAATCAGAATGGAGAAAGACCATTAAAACCAATTAGAATTCATAGGTTCACGCACTACTCATAAAACATACTAAACCATATTTAGAACTTTTAGCATTCAGTAACAGTCAAATAACGCCATTGTTTTGGGAGGTGATATAATGTTTTGGCCATATAGCCCAGACCTTCAATACAGTACAGCAACACAGTCAGAAAATGATTCTCTTACATGTTACTGTGAAAATAGAGTTATACCAGTTATACATTTAGAACATAGCCTTAGCTAAAAACAATACACAGCAAATTGGCCAGTGTTACCTAGTGTTGATTTTTCAGTGTAACATTTCTAGAGTTGATTCAGGTGTTAAATGAACTCTGTATAAGTTAAATTAACACTCATTGGTGTAAAAGAACCCCAGTGTTGGTGTTAATACCCAGTATTAAACCAAAAACATTAACAGTTAGAAATCTTAACAGCAGAATCTTGTTCAATGACTGCATGCATTAATTAAGGAGAGAATGCTTTCCTGTGTGATAAATATTAATGAGACAAACAGACCACCATGGCATGACCCTCAAGCTGCTTTTCACAAACCCTTAAGCATTGGCTATACCCCTCAGCATTACATTATACATATCAGTGTGTCCACAAAGAAATTATCTGGTAAGATATATCTGCTTCTCTGAAGCTGAATCTGCTAATGAATGGTGAAAGATCTGTGAGCTGAAATATATTTTATTTAGGGGAAACCCACTGATTTAAGGCCAAAGAAAGTCTTCAAAGTCTGATAAATTTCTGCTGAAATAATGAGGCTGAAGCACTGATGCCTTGGTGGGATCTGCTATGTTTTCCATGGGATGACGACGCAGGGTGACCCACATACACACATCTGGGTACACACACAGACACAAATGCACATTGCGCACATGCACACACATACAGTACACACGCACATGCATACACTGACACACATACAAAGTACTCTTACACAAACACACGCACACACACACATAGTTATATGTATCACTGTAGCACTGCTCCTCATACCAGAGCTCTCTAAACAACAGCCCTGTGCCGAGGGATGGACTGGGACCAGAAATCCGCTCCGGCATTTCTAACACACTGGCCCATTTTATTCCTTGAGTCCGCCATTATTAGCCAGATAATTATAATTTTGCATAAAAAAATCCCAAGTAGGACAGGCCCAATAGGCTAAAACTGGACCAGTCCATCTGGCATTTGCCCGAGATGCCAGATGGCCAGTCCTCCCCTGCCTGTTCCCAAAGACTGTCACGGAATATTAAAGTAGAAATGGGAGACGGAGAGAACTGAGAGAGAGGGGAGAAAGAGGGGAGAAGGGTGTGGGGGTGAAATGCTCTTTGAAAGTGTATTACATTTGATGGGACATCCATCTTAATGGATTTGTATAGTTTTCATATTGTTTTAGTTGTGTGTATTTGTGTGTGTGTGTGTGTGTGTGTGTGTGTGTGTGTGTGTGTGTGTGTGTGTGTGTGTGTGTTCGTGTATGTGTGTTGTAATGTACTGGATGTCTAATTTATCTCCTGTTCACATTGTTAGTTGGCTTGTTTTTACCCTACTCTACACATAATATCATCTGGTTCTTCAGCTACTTACCAACTGCGGCATGGTCACTCTCTCTGACACTCCTGTGGTGTGTAATAGGTAGATGGATGCACCTTTCTTCACTTGCACCTGCTGCAGTGAAATAAAATGTCTCCCGTGTGTCCACAGTCAATTCCCTCAGATAGTGAATGTAGTTGTAAACCACATAATGGAACCAAAAATAATGGAAACTCCATACCCTTGGCTCAAAGTCACACTGATGGGCCCTGCAGATAGGTGATATGTGGTGGGTGAGTAGTCTTACACTAACAAGGCTGCCGTGCGTCAACTAGGCAGATGCTACACATTGGTAGCGGAGGAGGTGACCCGCCTGTAAATGACTGAGCCCTCCGAAAACAGCTACATATATCCAATCCATCAGTAGCTTCCCAGTCACCCAGGTATCGACACAGTCCTTTCCCTATCTGACGTAAATGTAGTCGGAACCCACATGGTGAAACGAGACACCACATACTTCCCTTCCATATTCTGAATTCTGTTAGAATAGATCCCCATTCAAGAAGTCACACATGTTCTGGTGACTCATTCCTTTCTGCCTACCCACAGTGGAATGGACGCTATTGACAAACCATTAGTCAGACCATGAACTGTAGCCTTGTAAAACATAATGCTGTAACAAGGGAGGAAACTCCCTCGACTGCTACTCCCACGCTAAACCAAGAAATCTCAATATTTATGTTATGTCTTGACCCAGAGTATTCAGATCCGGGCCTGCAGGTCTGCAGCATTGCTCTGCTGGTTTCTATCCTGCCCCTCTAATAAGGAACTGATTCTATCTATCTATCTATCTATCTATCTATCTATCTATCTATCTATCTATCTATCTATCTATCTATCTATCTATCTATCTATCTATCTATCTATCTATCTATCTATCTATCTATCTATCTATCTATCTATCTATCTATCTATCTATCTATCTAATAGCCAATCAATGACTTTAATCAATTAGTTAACAATTCACAGCAAATTGGCCAGTGCTACCTAGTGTTGATTATTCAGTATAACATTTCTAGTGTTAAATTAACTCTGTAAGTGTTAAATTAACACTCGTTGGTGTAAAATATCCCCAGTGTTGGTGTTAATAACTAGTGTTAAACCAGAACCACGCCCATCCTTATCACATTTCCCAGCATGTTTAGTGCATGTAGATTTTTATAATTGTTTGTTTCAATATCTATGTTTTTGTGTACACTGATTGATTAATTAATATTATGCTACTCAAATATAAATAACATCATTTTTTTTTTACTAATACAATCTGTTACTTGGATTTCTTGCTCCGGTTACTGAAATGGTTGTTCAAGTTTAGGTAGTATCATATCTTGCTCTTCCCAACCTGGCAGTCATTCGGAATGCTGGTTACGGGTGAATGAAAATTCAAAGTGTTGGATAGACCACTCTGCTAGATTCCAATAGGAATTACACGTCACTTAGCAAGCCAGGATAATGTGACATACAGTACTTGCCTGATGTTGCCTGTAAACCATGAGTTTCAGCGCACCTCAAAATAAGGCCTTAAGAAATATGTTGTATTATATATTTTTTAAATGTTTTAATAATAGTCATATATTGTTGAAGGCCACAGTACTGAATTAATGATAGATAAATGCAACAACCATAGCTGTGTTCGAATACCCATACTAACATACTATACATACTTAATGAGTATATACTACATACTATATACTATTAGTTCATTTTAGTATACTGTAAACGAACGGTATTCTTTCAGTTGAGTGTACTAGCGCTTCTCCTGTCTAACTGGAAGTTGATGCTGTTGCTATGCAACCTCTTGCTAGCTTGTTAGCATAACAAATGACTAGCTAGACATTTTACGATTTCGGGTGTGTTCTTAAATTTTATCTGAATGCCAGAGTGAGCTCTGGGCGTTCATAAATTCTGAGCGTTGTCAGAGTTTGTAAATTCAGAGCGTTTCGCACTCTGTATACTCTGGCCAAGTAGTAGGCTTGAGGTAGGCCTACAGGGTTTACTGGCATTTAAAGCACACTTCCAGGTTTTCCGATCATGAGTAAATCCGATTATGAGTATCAAGTGTGATAAAACGGATGAGTATGGGGAGACCCGCATACCCCTAGTGCAGAGTGCGGCCCCTCTGGTAGAGGCTGAGGTTTGGACCTTCCTGGACGTTGTATTTGCTCAGGGCAGTGAGAGAATATTAGTGTGTTTACTTTTTAGCTGTCTGCTGAAGGAGGGCTCCTGCTCCCACACAACAAGACACCTGCTTCTGCAACATTTAGGAGTAATGAGACAGGTACTGTAGACACAGTAGTGCGCCACAATAGCAAAATTAATGGCACATGGTCAAATCAAATAAATTAATGTATTGAGTCAACAGACATTGTTGTTCAAGGCTGCTTACTTGAGTCACATCTTATACGCTATAGATTTGTATGGCTTCCAGGTTGGGATGAGTTTCAGAAGAACGTCTTTGTTTCTGGCCATTTTGAGCCTGTAATCGAACCCACAAATGCTGATGCTCCAGATACTCAACTAGTCTAAAGAAGACCCATTTTATTGCTTCTTTTATCAGCAGTTTTCAGCTCTGCTAACATAATTGCAAAAGAGTTTTCTAATGATCAATTAGCCTTTTAAAATGATAAACTTGGATTAGATAACATAACGTGCCATTGGAACACAGGAGTGATATTTGCTTATAACGGGCCTCTGTACGCCTATTGTCACGTGTGCTCCCTCTCCGGCCTCTAGGTCACCAGACTGCTGACTATTACGCACACCTGTCACTCGCACCAGCGCTTATTGACACTCACCTGGACTTATTGGTTCTGTTTCATGTCACTGCGCTGTTTGTGTTTCTTGTTTTGTTCGTTTATTTATTAAATGTATTCACTCCCTGAACTTGCTTCCCAACTCTCAGCGTAATCATAGATATTCCATAAAACATCTGCTGTTTCCAGCTATAATAGTCATTTACAACATTAACAATGTCTACACTGTATTTCTGATCAATTTGATGAAGCTAATATTGACAGCAAACTAGCTGCATTTTGTGTTTTTCAATTGACTTTTCTTTGTATATAGCCATAAAATGATGCTGATTCACGATTTCGACTGGCTGAGAAAAGCTGCCAGTCTGTCTGTCTCGTCCCGACTCTCGACACGTTCATTACCATGGGACAGCTGGAGATTTAATTTTAATATTGAAACAATGTTGCAAATGTAGGAGAGACAGACAGCAAGGTTATTACAAATCTCCGCTGTTAAAAACCAAATGCTAGTCTAAAAGAAATGGGAGATAATGTCTAGATGCTTTTTACAGTGTAGCTCTAGTATATAATTGCTTGGCTGAGCTGATGAGACAGTGGATTGCACAGTCAGATGGAAGAGAGTAAATAGGCATTTCAATGTAATAGATTCAGCCTGTGGTAACGTGTAATAGACACCGTCTGGAATGCGGTTTTAACCATTCAGCATCCAGGATTAGACCCACCTGTTGTATAATGAGGATTATAAACTGGGTGGTTCGCACCCAGAATGCTGATTGGCTAACAGCCGTGGTAGAGCTGCCCCGGTCAACTGTAAGTGATGTTATTATGAAGTGGAAACGTCTAGGAGCAACAACGGCTCAGCCGCGAAGTGGTAGGCCACACAAGCTCACAGAACGGTACCGCTGAGTGCTGAAGCGCGTAGCGCGTCAATATCGTCTGTCCTCATTTGCAACACTCACTACCGAGTTCCAAACTGCCTCTGGAAGCAACGTCGGCACAAGAACTGTTCGTCGGGAGCTTCATGAAATGGGTTTCCATGGCCGAGCAGCTGCACACAAACCTAAGATCACCATGCATCAGCTAGAGTGGTGTAAAGCTCGCCGCCATTGGACTCTGGAGCAGTGAAAACGTGTTCTCTGGAGTGATGAATCACACTTCACCATCTGGCAGTCCGACGGACGAATCTGGGTTTGGCACATGCCAGGAGAACGCTACCTGCCCGAATGCATAATGCCAACTGTAAAGTTTGGTGGAGGAGGAATAATGGTCTGGGGCTGTTTTTCATAGTTAGTCCCAGAGAAGGGAAATCTTAACGCTACAGCATACAATGACATTCTAAATGATTCTGTGCTTCCAGCATGACAATAACCCCGTGCAGAAAGTGAGGTCCATACAGAAATGGTTTGTCAAGATCGGTGTGGAAGAACTTGACTGGCTTGCACAGAGCCCTTACCTCAACCCCATCGAACACCTTTGGGATTAATTGAAACGCCCACTGTAACCCAGGCCTAATTGCCTAACATCAGTGCCCGACCTCACTAATGCTCTTGTGGCTAAATGTAAGCAAGTCCCCACAGCAATGTTCCAACAGATGTCCCCCGCCCCGGACCTTAACGCTTAATTATATTTGCTTGGCTTCCCTCCGAGTCATAGAGAAACAAAAGCACAGTGCTACTGAAGTCCTACCGACTGCACACACACTGGTGTACGTACACACACATACATACACACAAACATACACACACACACTCTCTCACTCATCCATACACACCCTTGATCTCACAAAGTTAGAATGCCTTGCACACACATGTTTAAAAACACAAGACATTGCAGATATAATCTTGGCGGAAAACATTTCTGAGTGACTCAAAGAATTCCCCACAAGTGAAGCAGGATATGCTAACTCATGTTGTAGACTGTGAAGTGTCCTCAGAATCCAGGACTCTGGAGAAATGCTTCAGTTCATTGTACTGTTTGATTCTTAGATCGACTCAAACCAAAGCTAAACCTTGTTGATGTTCATTGTCTGTCGCTCAAACAAACAGCCATTTAGTGTCAGGCTATTGATTCATCCATCAGTTGTTGTGGAGGAGTAGCGCAGTGCCACTTGATATGCTATTCACAAACACCTCAGTGTCTGGGCTGAGACAAATGTGCTGGAGGTGGCTGTGCCTCTTCATTACACACTAAAAGATGTGGGTTCCTCAAGGGTTCTTTGGGAAGGGTGAAGGTTCTTTGTAGGCTTGGGTGGTATATGGTATATATATGGTATATAGTGTATATATACCGGGGTATTTGGAAATAGCCACTGGATGGTTTATCAATACAGTCAATACCGTTAAAACTATTTATTTGTGTTAGCTTTCTCCCTTTTAGTGGATATTTTAATTCCTGCCAGTCTTTCTCGCTGGACATTTAGAAAAAGAGAGTCTGAGATGTCTCTTGTTAGAACAATGGATCTCTTCCCGTCAAGACTCCTGCATCCAAATAATGGATAAATATAACAATATATATATTTTTGAGAATGTGGGAAACGGTCGGGGAAACTGAAAGAATGACCATGTCGAAGGTGTTTCATTTTGTGACATTAGGAAAGACAGTGGGACAACATAACTGTATCTCTTGAAGTGTACATTTCCCAACTGTCAGGTTTACATCTGAATGATTGTATAAGATAAATGATTAAGTATAAGAATACTTTTGAAAAGGGTGAGGAGGAGGGGCCCTTTTCTACCTCCACTGTAAAAGCCCCCGTGACACAATTCACACCAGTCCAAATAACGTGGAGACGCTGGTCCCTACGGTAAAAGTGGGTTAAACTACAACTACAAACTACTACAAAGTCCAGAAACAACTACAAAGTCCAGAAAACGTGAGAGCTTGCTCCACACGTTTGAAATGGTATGAACTCTGAAACTATCGATCACTGCGGAAGTGACACATCCTAGACGTTGCGTTACCAGTCTGCAGCTGGAAACGTACGTAAGCCTATGAAAAGGACACTGATGACCACAATGAAGCCACTCTTCAAAGTTTCAACTCTCACCACTACAAAGGACAGTGGCAATCCCTACTGGGCAAACCAGAGTCTTACATCATCATCTCAACGACTGAAGCCAGCGACACGTAAATACGAATTGCATTCCTTTATCTGAACGGGTGGTTGTTAAAGTGCGTAAGATTTTGTATTTACGTGAGCGTAGCTTCCCATGTCCTATAGATCCAGTCTCCCTTCCCCCCCCTCTTTTCTCTCTGAATCTACCGTGTTATAACCACAAACTGTCTTGTTTTCTCAAGTCCTCTAGGGACGGTATTTACTGTATAATGTTAGGATGTTTTGTATATTCTGTAATTGTTTAATTAGCTAATAAATAAATAATTGAGCCAATTTGTGTATGGATGATTCATCAGTAAAATCTGGTTTCGTGCAGACCAGGAATTACAACGTTCAAGAACGAGACTGACTGAGGTAAAATCTGTTAAAAGCGACTGTTATAAGAAAATATCTGAAGAGTTAAAATTCGGGAGATAGCAACTCTATAAACAATATTCTTCCGTGGTGCCCCTACTTCCTAGTTAATTAATTTTTACCTGATTAGTTTAATCACGTAATAATTAAACCTAGAGAATTGATTTGATACTATAACAGTCTTCACTTTTAATGATAGTCAAGAAACGACACTGCCGTGTTTGAGAAGTCAAAGCCCTTTGCATGAGTTATTTGTACAGCTGCCACTGCTATCTTGATTTCCTTGTGTTTATTTCTCCTCTATTCTCGGCCCATCTGCTCCTCCCCCCTCTTCTCTGAGCAGAGCAGGCAGGCCCTCAAAACCCCATAAGGTCATTGTCCTTTTTATGCAACTGTGAGTGAGAGTGTCATTCCAGTTTATCTAATGTGTTGTGTTATGCCATTGCAAATAATATATTACTATGGCCAGCGATGGTGTTTTGTGAAAGACCTTGTGTTAATTGAGAATGGTTGACTAAATCACTCAGTGGTTTGCAATTCTCGTCTCTTGAAAACAGAACATCTGCCCATTCAGAGAATGATCAAAGCGTTACATCTGAAATCAAAATCATTATATTGTATTCCTTTCCATTTCTCTCTCCCTCCAGCAGGGTAGAGGGTGCATATAGATTAGACAACAAACGTATGATGAATGTTGGTGAAACGTATTGGGAAAGGCAATCAGTTTCTTCTCAACTACAGATTCAACAAGAAAAGAAATGAAAAGAGAAAATAAATTTCCCCTCGGGGATCAATAAAGTATCTATCTATCTATCTATCTATCTATCTATCTATCTATCTATCTATCTATCTATCTATCTATCTATCTATCTATCTATCTATCTATCTATCTATCTATCTATCTATCTATCTATCTATCTATCTATCTATCTATCTATCTACAGTGGGGAGAACAAGTATTTGATACACTGCCGATTTTGCAGGTTTTCCTACTTACAAAGCATGTAGAGGTCTGTAATTTTTATCATAGGTACACTTCAACTGTGAGAGACGGAATCTAAAACAAAAATCCAGAAAATCACATTGTATGATTTTTAAATAATTAATTTGCATTTTATTGCATGACATAAGTATTTGATCACCTACCAACCAGTAAGAATTCCGGCTCTCACAGACCTGTTAGTTTTTCTTTAAGAAGCCCTCCTGTTCTCCACTCATTAGTTGTATTAACTGCACCTGTTTGAACTCGTTACCTGTATAAAAGACACCTGTCCACACACTCAATCAAACAGACTCCAACCTCTCCACAATGGCCAAGACCAGAGAGCTGTGTAAGGACATCAGGGATAAGATTGTAGACCTGCACAAGGCTGGGATGGGCTACAGGACAATAGGCAAGCAGCTTGGTGAGAAGGCAACAACTGTTGCCGCAATTATTAGTAAATGGAAGAAGTTCAAGATGACGGTCAATCTCCCTCGGTCTGGGGCACCATGCAAGATCTCACCTCGTGGGGCATCAATGATCATGAGGAAGGTGAGGGATCAGCCCAGAACTACACGGCAGGACCTGGTCAATGACCTGAAGAGAGCTGGGACCACAGTCTCAAAGAAAACCATTAGTAACACACTACGCCGTCATGCATTAAAATCCTGCAGCCACGCAAGGTCCCCCTGCTCAAGCCAGCGCATGTCCAGGCCCATCTGAAGTTTGCCAATGACCATCTGGATGATCCAGAGGAGGAATGGGAGAAGGTCATGTGGTCTGATGAGACAAAAATAGAGCTTTTTGGTCTAAACTCCACTCGCCGTGTTTGGAGGAAGAAGAAGGATGAGTACAACCCCAAGAACACCATCCCAACCGTGAAGCATGGAGGTGGAAACATCATTCTTTGAGGATGCTTTTCTGCAAAGGGGACAGGACGACTGCACCGTATTGAGGGGAGGATGGATAGGGCCATGTATCGCGAGATCTTGGCCAACAACCTCCTTCTCTCAGTAAGAGCATTGAAGATGGGTCGTGGCTGGGTCTTCCAGCATGACAACGACCCGAAACACACAGCCAGGGCAACTAAGGAGTGGCTCCGTAAGAAGCATCTCAAGGTCCTGGAGTGGCCTAGCCAGTCTCCAGACCTGAACCCAATAGAAAATCTTTGGAGGGAGCTGAAAGTCCGTATTGCCCAGCGACAGCCCCGAAACCTGAAGGATCTGGATGGAGGAGTGGGCCAAAATCCCTGCTGCAGTGTGTGCAAACCTGGTCAAGAACTACAGGAAACGTATGATCTCTGTAATTGCAAACAAAGGTTTCTGTACCAAATATTAAGTTCTGCTTTTCTGATGTATCAAATACTTATGTCATGCAATAAAATGCAAATTAATCCAGTGTGTGTGTGTGTGTGTATGTCTTTGAAATAACAGCAAGACTCAGTTGTTGACAGTGGAATGCAGTAATGAGCCAGTTAGCATTCCCATGGTGCACTGCAACAGGGAATGGGCTGACATTTGCACCGCCGCTGAACGCTAAGTACCCAGTGGACCTATTATCAGTGGAGAGGAGAGGTGCACACTAATTAACACTGTGTGTGTGTGTGTGTGTGTGTGTGTGTGTGTGTGTGTGTGTGTGTGTGTGTGTGTGTGTGTGTGTGTGTGTGTGTGTGTGTGTGTGTGTGTGTGTGTGTGTGTGTGAGCGTTTCTGCGTGCATGGGTGCTTGAATGTATGTGTGTAGCCATTAGGTTAGGGCCATCTTAAATGAGTATAAGCAGCTATTAGACTTATTTGGCAGGTGATTTGATAAGGTTAACTGGTATAGAGTGATTGCTGTATTAAGGTGGTGTGCTAAGCCTGGGGTCTGAGACATGGTCAGACAGACTGGGTGATGTGGGGATGGTCAGGGGCTGTCAGACTGTAGAAGTTACTATGGTAATCCTGCAATCGACAATCAATATCAACTGTCTGTTCATAAAAGCTTCAACACTGTGGCAATGTGATTAGACCAGGAGATGAACTATGAGCTCAATAGGTTGTGAGACCAGACTCTAACATCTCACTTCAGAGATGGTCCCTAACAACAGTTTGTGATGTGTTGTGTTTTGAACAGGGTCAGGATCAGGATGACTGTGGCCAGTCTCTGGGGATAGAGTAACTGCTGTGTGATTGGAGGTTTGGAGAAGAACACAGAGGAACCTTGGGAAACGTGGAGAACGTCCTGCTTCACACATAGAAACCATGATAACGCTAACAGAATGCTAACGGAACCTTAACGGAACGCTCAGTGAGGTCATGTAGCTGCACTCAGACCGCCCTGCATGTGACCACACCTCCCACGTCTCCTCGGCTTCTCTGATTGGTTGGTTTCGAGAGTGACGGACCAATGGAGAAGAGTGCTGAGGAGCTGAATCTCTCGTTCCTGCTGGAGCATGAGAGAGCGATGATCCTCAGAGTCCTGCAGAAGGACGAGAAACTGAGAAAGCGAGAGGAGAAGAGGATACGGTGAGGGCAGAATCTTTGTCATTATCATCATCATACATTACACTACAATCATACGTCTACTACTATACCTTTGTTGATGAAGATGTTGATCAGTGGCGATTTTTATTTTTTAGATGCATGCCATCAAAGCCACTACACAACATAATACTAAACAATACATTAATTGCACTATAACGGTGACAAACGGTGCCCACAAACTGTTAGGGCCTACATAAAGCTGTTTCAACAGCAGAGCTTTCTTTTCAGCATCATCCTTACCACCGCTACACGTGGCTATCAGCGGAGTCTTGTGTGGTAGCAAAACAGTTAATTCGGCCTCATTTAAGGCCTTTTTAAAAAACATAGCTGATATGGCTGACTTGCTTAAACAAATGTGGTTTCTACTGACAATTAAGATGTACAAACTATGGCATGTACAAACTAAGGGAACAAGAAGTGGATAAGAGGCAATCCCTAATTTCGATCAACATTAATAAGCGCGCTAAGAAGGACACAGTGCTACTGAAGTCCTTTTGAAAAATACAGCAACAGAATTCAGAACATGGGCCGTTCTTACAGTATTCTGAACCGTAGGATAAATAAAGGGGGCATATAAGCAGACAATGAAAGCTCTTACAATATTCTATGATGACATTTAGCTAAAACAGGCTATAGGCTACATGTGCAGCACCAAGTTAGAACAGTAGGCTCGGTTATGAGGGGGAAAGGGACCATATTATTAGGGTGAGGCTACTAACATCTTACTATTGGATTCACCTTGTTGTGCTGTGCTCACTTGAACAGGAAGGTGGCGCGGCAGTCCTTCTTGTGGGCAGATTTTGTCATCAAACATTGTCATCAATGCATGGCATTCTCTGGATTTATGGTGCTTTCAAGAAAATTGGGAACTCAAAAAAAATACAAAGTTGAATCATGACGCCAGTGATCTTCAGGTCGGCGCTCTAGAAAGAGGCCCCAGTTCCCGACTTGGAATTCCAAGTTGGATGACCGTTCAGAACGTAAGTCGGAGCTCGTTTTTTGTGAGTTCCCAGTTGTCTTGAACTCACTGAAGTCTGAGATTTCCCAGTTCCGAGTTTCCAGTTGTTTTGAACGTGGCAGATGTCATGCTGGATTGACAGCGTGGCCAATGTATTCAACATTTTCTGGCTCGTAGTGTTGCATGTGAATGTTTATCTTTTCAAGCTTGGAAAAGAGACCCTTAAACCCAGACTTGGACCACACACCCTCTTCACTGAATAGCAGGCTAGTGATTGCTTTGCAACGCTTGCAGTTAGCCACTAATTCCTTCCAAACCACTCATTGTTGAATTTGCGATTTCCAACTTGTTGTGTAGTGTTTATGGCCAATGAGCATCGATACATTTTATCTATTTTTTCTCTTCATGTGACAAGTATTGAAAAGGATTTGCCAGTAGATTGTCGACTTGATTAATGATGATGACTGCTTGTCTAGCTTGGTAGCTAAGACTTCTAATGTAAATCTATGGCTGCACCCAACACTGAGCCAATCACAACGCAACTAGAGAACATTACCAACCGCATTTTGGACCTGCCTTACTCAAGAAAGCAAAAAAGAGACCATGTTTGTATGTGGTTTTATTAACTCAAGGACTTTTACATTGTTGTAGGAAGCTGAAGAATGAGCTGGTGGAGATCAGGCATAAGGGTTCGCAACGCCCCCAGGAGGTTGGGGAACGTCAATGCGCCCGCTGCCTGAAGGGCCTGGGCCTGATCTTCGACCGCGGGGAGCTCTGTGAGGAGTGCCTACAGCGTGTCTGCAGCGACTGCCGCGTGATGCCCCCTAAAGGAAAGCAGTGGAAGTGCTCCATCTGCGCTAAAGTCTCGTGAGTCTGGGCAAAGGCATCAGCCCATGGTTTAGCACCAGTAACAGTTCTCTGTGTGTGTGTATGTGTGTGTGTGTATTTTTTTTTATGAACGACAGATGCTTCCTATTTGTTTTTAATCACTCTGCATTTGTCTTCATTTGCTAAAGCCAGGGTTAAAGCCAGGGTTAAAGTTGGGAGGTCAGTGTATTGTACAGGGGTCAGAGGTCAGGGGTCCATGTCTGATGGTGTCTCTGATTGACAGAGAGCTAAAGGTGGTGACCGGGGAGTGGTTCCTGGAGGAGCGGTCCAAGCGGTTTGACCAGGGGGCGGTGCTCAGCAGTGATGTTGTGAAACAGTCTATCATGAGCAGCCCTGCTGGAAGCCCCCACAGGAAGTCCCCAGCGCCAGACGACACAGTCCACACACCTGAGAGGCCTGACACGTCCAAATCAGGAAGAAGCGCCGTAAGGAACCTGGTGGATGGTGCCAAGAGGAAAGGGAAAGGGTGAGGAATGGACTCACACAGGGTTGAGCTGGATTACTTCAACATGTAATCAGTTGCAAATTACAGATTGGCACTTTACAATGTAATCAATGACACAGGGGAAGGTGCACTGCACATAGTTATTATGATGACTAGTCTACTACACAGGATGGTGGAGAATGGGCCATCATCAGAGAATGTGTTTCCCATTGCATTCTGACTGGCTGGGTTAGTAGGCTTCCAGGACACACCTGGCCACTCAACACACTGGCCACTCAACACACAGTTTTCTGGACTCCAATGAGACAAAGATGTATCACATTATCATATTGATATTTGATTAAGTAATCCAAAATGTAGTCAGAATCTGGGCTAATTACAGCTAATTAGTTTGTGTAATCTGATTACACAATGTAATCAATTACATAGGGGAACCCTTTGGAAAAACACTTTTTGGTTCCATGTTCTACCTAAAACCAAAAAGAGTTATATTTGGAACCAAAAAGGGTTCTCCTATGGAGACAGCCGAAGAACCCTTTTGGAACCCTTTTTTCTAAGAGTGTACCCAACCCTGCAACACACACGCACACACACACACTGATGTATCACACACACACCCCAGGCTGATGTGTAAAATAACCAGCTGTGTGTGTTGAATCCCAGGATGCGGATGGAAAAGAGGGGCAGCCGTCCCAGCCTGAAGCCAGAAAACGGGGTGGACGGTGGGAGTGTGTGTCCTCCTGTCCCCGACACGGACAAATACAGCGTACGCAGTGCCCGGTCCTCACCACGCTCCACAACCCGCTCCGCACCTCACTCACACAGGTGAGGCCAAACCACCAAACCACACCCATACAAGTAAAAACATTTTTACAAAGGTTTTATTGTCACATACACCGACACACACCGTGGGCACTTCTCCATTGTCTTTAGTGGCTTGCTGGCTTCGTCTCCTTCATTTACACTTAATTGAAGTCACAGGATAGGTGAAAGCAGCTCATCTGTTTTAGGCAATAACTAAAGCTGTAGAGATTGGGTGTGACTAGAAGATGTTTGATGACAAGTGGGTAAATTGAAAGTACTAACCCTGAACCTAGAATGGTAATTCAGTCGAGTACAGGCTTAACTGAATGAACAACAACGATGAAATGCAATATTACATTTTATTGAATAGTTTTGGTAATGGCCTCGTCTCGGAGGGAAGATCCTCAGAGTTAGATAATGTGATGGCAGGTAGTTGACATATAAATACATCCCAAGATTTATCCCCATTTGTGAAAATGGTGTAATTGCAGCACGCAATGGTAAGTTCCAGTGTTATGAGACTGATGGTTTCTCGACACAGATGATTTGTTTACATCGCAGGTTAGGATAACTAACGTGGCAGATTAGGATAATTAACGCAGCAGGTTAGGTGAATTAGCGTCGCAGGTTAGGAGACTGAGGTTAAGGTTAGGAAAGGGGTTCGGGTTAGGCTTAGCTACAATGCTACAGTTGTGAACAACTGTTGTCCCCGACGCTAAAGAAACGGCCACAGACCAATGGCGAGCATCAATGGGTGTAGCTTGATATCAAGAAATTACTCTATCAGAAAACGCCCCTAATTGCGCTCTGCAATTACACCCTTCTCCCATTGGTTGAGAGAGAGGAAGTGAGTGAGCCCATAGGTTAAACAGCAAGTGTGAGGAATGAGCATTATTATGCGGTGCTTATAGGCTGTAATGTAAATAGGTGAATGGCATTCTGCACATAGCTAATAGGAAATTCAATCTTTCCCACTATACACGTAGAATAGGAAACAAAGTGAGTTATGTTATGCTCACTGGATGAAGTTAAACGAGCATTCAGACCAGCCTTCCTGGTTGTCTTTAAGCCATTTCGTGAACTACATTACATTGTATTTACATCAATAACCCTAGTCCTAATCTTAATCCTAACCCTATCCCTAACCCTGATCACCAGAATCTCATGTGTGTTATTCCAGTGTATGTGATGTGTAATGTGATGATTTGATTCTTTGTTGTACTCAGGGGTAGTACTGTGTAATGTGATGGTGTGTATTCTGTCTTGTCCTCAGGGGTAGTACTGTGTAATGTGATGGTGTGTATTCTGTCTTGTCCTCAGGGGTAGTGCTGTGGCTCTGGAGACCTCGGGGTTCCCTACTGTACCCAGCAACCTGCGCTCCCAAACCCTGGAGAGGGACAGGTCCCCTACACCCAGCAGCAAGAGCAGGAGGGTCAGGGTCAGCAAACCAACAAACACACATTTTCATGCACTCGTAAACACACACACACTCATAGAATGTGTGATTTTTAACACACCTGTGTGTGTGTGTGTGTGTGTGCAGCCGGACGGAGCCGAGAGTGTGGCTAGTTTCCACTCCAGCGACAGCGTGTTTGACAAGATGGCCGACACTGTCATTGGGCATGGCAGGACGGAGTCTGGCACCGCCACACCCATCATCGCCGTCTCAAGGGCCTCCGTGTCATCAGGTATCGTCATGACAACACACTCCTCACACCTCCACCGTGTGTGTATGTGAACACCTATAGAGTCCAGAAAACAAACTCCTTTGTTTACTGTGTTTGAATTTGACAGGGGAGCATGAAGAAGATGAAGATGAAGCATTTAATGTCATAGCTTTTATGGAGGTGTTTCAGAAGGTCAGGAAGTATTCTGTTAGATTGGGAGCATTGGAGCCTGGTACTTCGATCGCCAGGGAGAGTTGTAGCACCTTGTAAAGGATGGAGTTTATGCATAAAACTATCACTAACGCTGCCAAGGGCATAAGTCATTACAGCTCCTATGTTGCTCTCACCCTCTCTCTCTCTCTCTCTCTCTCTCTCTCTCTCCTCATACTCCTCTCTTCCTCACTCTTTCTTTCTTTCTTTCTTTCTTTCTTTCTCACTCTCTCTTGATTGCTCTCTTATGCTCACACACACACTCTCCTCTTCTTGTTGCTCGTCTCCCTCCCTACATTTCCTCTCTCCTCCCTTTCTCTCTTCCCCCCTTTCTCTACTCAGACATTTTTCTCATCTTACCCAGTAACAGCTGGCTGTTGTAGCAGCATACGGTGCTCTGTCACATGTTAGCATTTCATAACAACTCCAATTAGTGTCATTAGGCATGGCTGTGAAAGTACTGAGGAGAACTGTCTCTATGTGTGACTGTGGGAAGGTAATACCTTGTCACTCCCTCCTCATCTCTATCTCTCACTTTCTCTCCCTTTCCCTCTCTCTCTCGCTCTCTCTCTCTCTAGATCGTAGTCGTTCTGAGGTGGACCTGTCTGTTCCTGGTTCTGCCAGTGATGAGGCCCTCAGTCTGAGGAGCCGCTCTGTCCCTGGGCTCAATGACATGGTATACACACACACACACACACACACACACACACTTATACACACCAACTGATTAATGGACTGCTCTTGCTTTGTTTGTTATTTTCCATATTATGTCTATCTCTGAGAAGCTGCCCAGGAAAGGGCTGAAAATATCTCAGATTAATATATGTAGCCTTAGAAATAAGGTTCATGAAATCAATAACTTGCTAAAATCAGATAACATTCATATATTAGCCATTTCTGAGACTTACTTAGATAATTCCTTTGATGATACAGCAGTAGCAATACAAAGATATAACATCTATAGACGAAACAGGAATGCTTATGGGGGAGGTGTTGCTATATATATTCAGAGCCATATCTGAATAATGCTTGGAGAAGATCTCATGTCAAGTGTTATTGATGTACCGTGGCTGCAGTTGTGTTGCTATAGGCCACCAAGTGCTAACAGTCAGTATCTAAATAATGGACCTGAATATTGACTGGTTTTCATCAACCTGTCCCCTCAAGAGGAAGCTTCTCAATCAATCAATCACATTTATTTATAAAGCCTTTTTTATATCAGCAGATGTCACAAAGTGTTATACAGAAACCCAGCCTAAAACGGCTTCTTACTGTAACCAGTGCCTGTAATCTGGTTCAGGTTATTAATCAACCTGCCTGGGTGTTTACAAACACTACAGTAACAAGATCATCCACATGTATTGATCACAGTTTTTCTAATACTGTAGAACTCTGTTCTAAAGCTGTATCCATACCCACTGGATGCAGTGATCACAATATAGTGGCTATATCTAGGAGAACCAAGGTTCCAAAAGCTGGGCCTAAAATAGTGTAACAGAGATCACGCAAAAGGTTTTGCTGTGACTCTTATGTGGATGATGTAAAAAATATGTGTTGGTCTGGTGTGATTAATAAGGAGCATCCAGATGCTGCACTTGATGAATTTATGAAATTGCTTGTTCCAATTATTAATAATCATGCACCTGTTAAGAAACTTTTAAGGCTCCATTTATTGATGAGGAATTTAAAAACTGAATGGTTGAAAGAGATGGGGCAAAAGGAGTGGCTAATATGTCTGGCTGCCATCTGACTGGCTGACGCTGCAAATTGAGAAATTGATCAGTGATATAAAGAATGATGGAAAAAAACAATGACGTACTTTAAATAAAATGATGGGAAGAAAGACAAATTAAACTCCTCCACTGCTCCAAAACCGCCATAAAAAAGCCAGACTACGGTTTGCAACTGCACATGGGGACAAAGATCGTACCTTTTGGCCATAATGATCATCGTTATGTTTGGAGGAAAAGGGGGAGGCTTGCAAACTGAAGAACACCATCCCAACCGTGAAGCACGGGGGTGGCAGCATCATGTTGTGGGGGTGCTTTGCTGCAGGAGGGACTGGTGCACTTCACAAAATAGATTGCATCATGAGGAAGGAAAATTATGTGGATATATTGAAGCAACATCTCAAGATATCAGTCAGGAAGTTAAAGCTTGGTCGCAAATGGGTCTTCCAAATGGACAATGACCCCAAGCATACTTCAAATGTTGTGGCAAAATGGCTTAAAGACAACAAAGTCAAGGTATTGGAGTGGCCATCACAAAGCCCTGACCTCAATCCTATTGAAAATGTGTGGGCAGAACTGAAAAAGCGTGTGTGAGCAAGGAGGCCTACAAACCTGACTCAGTTATACCAGTTCTGTCAGGAGGAATGGGCCAGAATTCACAACTTATTGTGGGAAGCTTGTGGAAGCAACCCTAAAAGGTTTGACCCAAGTTAAACAATTTAAATACAATGCTACCAAATACTAATTGAGTGTATGTCAGGCTCTGGCCATAGAGAAGCATTTTGTATGTTTTGTGTTGGATCCCTAATTAGAGGCAGCTGCCATGCATTGTCTCTAATTAGGGATCCTACATATGTTTGTATGTTCCACACCATAGGTGTGGTTCATTATCGACATTGTCAGAGAAAGTAAGTGTGTTTCCGTTTTGGTGTTATCATTGTTCATTTTTATAGTTCGTCATCTTTGTAAGAACCTTGATTAAAAATGTATGTTGAACTATTACTGCGCTGAGCCTTGGTCTGTGAATACACCATGTCGTGACAGAATGAACCACTAATTGACCAAGCAGCGCAATTCGGGAGAGAAGGAGAAGAAGGGAGGACAGCGTCGAAATCGGGCCTCAGGAAGGCGTGAAGCCCGAAGGCAACCCCAATACATTTTTGGGGGGGGGCTATGGGGGTGGTCTGGCCATGAGGAGGAGGAGCCAGTACCACTCCCCATGTGGAATATACAGAGGCCGGAGTACCAATGGGGGGCGCAAAGTAAGGAGGAAGAGGAGTAATTGGAGGAATATTTTGGAGGAGTTCTGGAGGAGATGAGGCAAATAGAGGAAGAGGTCGAGAAGGAGATGACTCAGGAGTGGGTCCGGTCGTCTGCTCCGCTCCAGTGCCAGAGCAGTCTGCTCCACCGGTGCCCAGTCCAGGTCCGGTCGTCTGCTCCACTCCCATGCCGGAGCAGTCCGCTCCACCGGTGCCCAGTCCGGGTCCGGACGTCTGCTCCGCTCCAGTGCCCGAGCAGTCCGCTCCACCGGTGCCCAAGCAGGGTCCGGAGATCTGCTCCGCCCCCATGCCAGAGCAGTCCGCTCCACCGGTGCCCAGTCCGGGCCCGATCGTCTGCTCCACTCCCATGCCGAAGCAGTCCGCTCCACCGGTGCCCAGTCCGGGTCCGGACCTCTGCTCTGCTCCCGCACCAGAGCAGTCCGCTCCTCCGGTGCGCCTCCCCAGTCCGGTACGTCCCGTGCCGGCTCCCCGCACCCGACCTCCAGTGCGTGCGCCCAGCCAGGTGCCTCCAGCGCCGGCTCCACGCACCCGACCTCCGGTGCGCCTTCCCAGTCCGGTATGCCCAATACCGGCTCCCCGCACCCGACGCCCAGCCAGGTGCCTCCAGCACCGGCTCCACGTACCCGACCTCCGGTGCGCCTCCCCAGTCCGGTATGTCCTGTGCCGGCTCCCCGCACACGACCTCCAGTGCGTGCGCCCAGCCAGTGTATGTAAACTTCTGACCCACTGGGAATGTGATGAAAGAAATAAAAGCTCTCTACTATTATTCTGACATTTCACATTCTTAAAATAAAGTGGTGATCCTAACTGACCTAAGACAGGGAATTTTTACTAGGATTAAATGTCAGGAATTTTGAAAACGGAGTTTAAATGTATTTGGCTGAGGTGTATGTAAACTTCTGACGTCAACTGTATTCTTAATATATTCCTTACTTAGATTTATGTGTATTTGGGTATATGTTGTGTAACTGTTAGATATTACTCCACTGTCGGAGCAAGAAGCACAATCATTTCGCTACACCCGCAATTACATCTGCTAACCACGTGTATGTGACCAATAAAATGTGATTTGATTTGATCATTGCCCTTGCTAGCTTGATTATATTGACATTCCCATCCTTCGTTACATTCGTCCGTTTTGGTCTAAAATATTGAGTCATTGAAACTGAAACAAATGCATCCCAAATGGAGGCAGCAAACAATGTACCAGGCCAGCTGTGAATTACATCCTGGTATTAATATTTTTTGGACTACCAAGAAATGTATTGGTGAATTATAATAATCATGTATTGAACTGCATCCATCTATTCTGCCAACAATGCCTTAGTGTATGTCATGAAATGTTGAGTTTTATCAAAATTTGATTTATTTTCGAATTCTTTGTGGATCTGTGTAGTCTGAGGGAAATATGTGTCTCTAATATGGTCATACATTTGGCAGGAGGTTAGGAAGTGCAGCTCAGTTTCCACCTCATTTTGTGGGCAGTGTGCACATAGCCTGTCTTCTCTTGAGAGCCAGGTCTGCCTACGGCGGCCTTTCTCAATAGCAAGGCTATGCTCACTGAGTCTGTACACAGTCAAAGCTGTCCTTAAGTTTGGGTCAGTCACAGTGGTCAGGTATTCTGCCACTGTGTACTCTCTGTTTAGGGCCAAATAGCATTTTAGTTTGCTCTGTTTTTTGTTAATTATTTCCAATGTGTCAATTAATTCTCTTTTTGTTTTCTCATGATTTGGTTGGGTCTAATTGTGTTGCTGTCCTGGGGCTCTGTGGGGTCTGTTTGTGTTTGTACAGTATATACATCCTATCCATATCAAGGCTATGAGCAGTTTTCTGTCTGGTTATCACAACTGTTTGAATGAGATATAAGGAGCCCAGTTTGGAGTTTAGGCTCACATCAAAACCTGCTCAGTGAAGGAGGTGTAGATAACCACTGGCTTATGGTCACTACTCCTCCATATTTACTGTAAGTGTGCATTTGAATAAGCGGTCTGATCTGTCTACACGTGTGAGTACACACCCACACGTGCACGGACACATACTCACACACATGCGCACAAACACACACAGAGCTCAAAGACAGTATGTGTGATGAGTGGGTCGTCTAATTAACACACTCTGTACTGACCTGTCTGATTTTAATTTAAAGTTGCCACAGGAAACAGACTTCATCCACCCACACTGATGCAATATGTTGACACTGTATGGCCTCCTTACTGAGAATCTACATAGAGATGTAATGGGCTGATGTCTCCTCTGATGGTTTCTGTGTTCCACAGGAGTTTAACGATGCTGAGAAAGACGAAGACATCGATGCTCTGATGTCGGCACACAGCAAGGCCACCAGCCGACGCATAAGCAAGTCCACGGTAATACCTTGCGGAATCGCTAACACACAACGCTCAAAACAATTACTCTGTCATGCTCTGGCACACAGACAGACAGAGTGACATACACATAGACAGACTGGCACACACACACAAACACACACACACACACACACACACACACACACACACACACACACACACACAGAAAGAGCCCATAAAGAGGGATGAGTGTGAACAGTGTCAACAGCAGGGAAGTGTCACAAACACAGCTCACAGCAGAGCTAACATATAGACACAGCACTTGCTAAGAGCCATGCCCATTAGCCTAAACTCAAAGTTTTTTTGTTATACACTGTATTACACTATGTATAGCATATGTATGTATGCTATGCACTGGTAGAACCTGGCTTCACAACATTTGTATTTATTTTCTCACAACACATTTTGCCACTAGGATAATAAAGGAAACGATTGGTTGATTTTTCTTTTTGCAAACCGGCTTAATATACAGTACCTACAGTATAAGAACAAACAACAAATTCTTCAGTGTTAGATCAACATACGGTCCAAACTTTTCAGTGTTAAAGGTCATGAACAATCAATATCATGTTTTTCAGAAATTTGATAATATTTATAGTAAACCAGATCTAAGTATGAAAAATAACTGTTGCTTCTACAGTACATTGATAGTTTGATCATAAAGTTACTGGTGCCCTTCCCCATGTCAAACACTTGGATAACCTTAACTCTCATTTTAATACACCAATGGTAACATGATATTCTCTTACCTAATTTAAATAAGTACCACCTCGTAACCAACATCAGAGAAGGCATGTTTGCAGAGGGGCGTGGTATAGATAGCTACTCCACTAGTGTCAAAATGTCACTGTAGGCTGTCAGCAAATATAATTTAATGTTTACCCTATTCATCTATGGCAAAGATACTTACATGTTTCCCTTTTCCTCTCTGTCTGGTGTTAGCTAGTTACTGGCTAGCTAGGTCTTCAGCCAGCATGGAACAAAAGGGTGTTAGGGTCGGTCAAAACAGACTAAGTTGTCAAAACACATCCGTCAGTGCTGCTGTGAATCATAAGAGACATGCCGAACGGGAGATGTACAGTGCATTCGGAAAGTACTCAGACCCCTTGACTTTTTCTACATTTTGTTACGTTACAGCCTTATTCTAAAATGGATTAAAAAAGTATAATAATCATCTCATCAATATAAACACAATAACCAATAATACCAAAGCAAAAACAGGTTTTTATAACTTTTTGCTAATTTATAAAAATGTCTACAACTTGATTGGAGTCCTCCTGTGGTAAATTAAAATGATTGGACATGATTTGGAAAAGCACACACCTGTCTATATAAGGTCCCACAGTTGACATTGCATGTCAGAGCCTAAAACAAGTCATGAGGTCGAAGGAATTGTCCGTAGAGCTCCGAGAACACAGTGCCCTCCATCATTCTTAAATGGAAGAAGTTTGGAACCACCAAGATTCTTCCTAGATCTGGCCGCCTGGCCAAACTGAGCAATCGGGGGAGAAGGGACTTGGTCAGTGAGATGACCAAGAACCTGATGTTCACTCTGACAGGGCTCCAGAGTTCCACTGTGGAGATGGGAGAACCTTCCAGAAAGACAACCATCTCTGCAGCACTCCACCAATCAGGCCTTTATGGTAGTGGCCAGATGAAAGTCACTCCTCAGTAAAAGGCAAATGACAGTCAGCTTGGAGTTTGCCAAAAGGCACCTAATGGATTCTCAGACCATGAGAAACAAGATTCTCTGGTCTGATAACACCAAGATTGAACTCTTTGGCCTGAATGCCTAGCGTCATGTAGGGAGGAGACCTGGCACCATCCCTACGGTGAAGCATGGTGGTGGGAGCATCATACTGTGGGAATCTTTTTCAGCGGCAGGGACTGAGAGACTAGTTAGGATCGAGGGAAAGATGAACGGAGCAGTACAGCGAGATTCTTGATGAAAACCTATTCCAGAGCGCTCAGGATCTCAGACTGGGGCGAAGGTTCACCTTCCAACAGGACAACGACCCTAAGCACACAGCCAAGACAACCCAGGAGTGGCTTCGGGACAAGTCTCTGAATGTCCTTGAGTGGCCCAGCCAAAGCCCAGACTTAAACCCGATCTAACATCTCTGGAGACCTACAAATAGCTGTGCAGGGACGCTCCCCATCCAACCTGACAGAGCTTGAGAGGATCTTCAGAGAAGAATGGGAGAAACTCCCCAATACAGGTGTGCCGAGCTTGTAGTGTCATACCCAAGTAGACTTGAGGCTGTAATCGCTGCCAAGGGTGCTTCAACAAAGTACTGAGTAAAGAGTCTGAATACTTGTGTACATTTGCAAAAATCTCTACAAACCAGTTTTTGCTTTGTCATTATCGTGTATTTTGCGTTTAATCAATTTTAGAATAAGGCTGTAACGTATACAAAATGTGGAAAAAGTCAAGGGGTCTGAATACTTTATGAATGCACTGTATATGTGTATATATATATATATGTGTATATATATATATATATATATATATATATATATATATATATATATATACTGTATATCAATCATTGATGCATTTTCAATGTTGTTAGAGTTGGATTGTGTATCACCAAATTTGCTTGACATTATTGTACTGCAACATTACTGCTTGACATATGCGTTTCAAAGAGCTGTCAGTCAAGGCAAGCTCATGAATATAAGACCCCCCCACCCCACTCAGCCTGTCTTTTAAAACTTCCTGGAAGTTAGCCATGAGAGAAAAACGTTTCAGAATGATTGTTCACGACCTTTAACACAACACTTATTTCATAAGGCCTTATTATGAGGGCCTAGTTTTACCCTATTAAAGTGGCCTGAAGAACATGGATTACAGGCCATATCAGGCCTGCTAGTCACATTACGCTGGCTTGTAAAATGATGTGTAATACCTATTGTAATGTTTATTCTCCTGCAACCTGCATTCAGAATGACTGCCAAGTTGGGACAACAAAGATACAGTATGAGACTGATCTAAAACATCTAAACTGGAAGAACCATTTCAGTAACGGGTGCAATAAGTCACAGATTGGATTACTTTAGAAAAATGTATCGTATTTATATATGAGTAGCATAACATGTATTAATCAATCAATATACATGCAAAAACAAATAATTATAAAAAATGAACCTACAATAGAGCATGCTGGGAAGTATGATAATGATTGGTGTGGTTTTGGTTTACACAGTAGGTAACACTGGCCAATTTGCTGTGTACTGTCATTGCTGGCTTATCTATGAAACCCCCTCAGTGTTATTCTGAGACATTGCTATGTTAACGAGAGACCCACATCCCCTGCCTGTCTGACATTTCGGATTTCACCCCAGACATGACTAACAACATTAATTCTGGTCGTGGGCTCTGCTCCCAATAACAGCAGAGGTGGAGGGCCATGATTACGGAAGTTATTCAGATGAATGGTGACTGGCTTCTGTGAATCTCCCTGTTCGAAAATAATGTATGACTAGAACACAATGTTTAATGATTGCTGTGTTAGGGTTGGATAGGGGTGGATGCATACACAAAATAGATATCTACAGCAATAATTCTTCCTTTAATGTTCACTATGAGTGATATTGTATCCGCTAAAACACCCATTTCTCTACCCAGACCTGTTGCTTTGGTCCAAGCACCTGTGTGTAGTTGCCTTTGATATTTACTGGTGCTGTCAGCCTGCATTGTCTGTCCCTGTATATTCATGTTTACCCCGGAGGAGATCAAATCAGCTCCTACTTCATCTGATAATCACCATGGCAACCTTGCTCGATTCTGTTTTGTGTCACAGCATCTGGTGATGGGTTGTCTGCTCTTGTACTTGGGGTCTTTCCTCTTGTCTCTGTCCTCTTTACACTTTAACATGTATCACCTCTCTTCCCTCTTCTCTCCCCTTTCTTCCTCTGGCTGCTAGGCTTCTACTCCTGGCTCAGAGAGAAAATGGGGCTACCTCAGTGTCCCTGGCGACTCGGACGCAGAGACTGTGAGTCCTTGTGTTTATTTAACCTTTATTTAACTAGGCAAGTCAGTTAAGAATTGGATGGATTTTATTGTACCGTGTATCGGTCTTTTGTGTATTTTCGTTGTGGCATTTTGCACCTGCCCTGTGTTTTGTTGTAGCTGCTTGACAAAGAAATTTCCCCCTCGTGGGATCAATAAAGTACCTATCTATCTATCTATAACAAATTCTTATTTACAATGACGGCCTGCCTACAGGGTCAGCCCCTGGAGTAAATTAGGGTTTAGTGCCTTGCTCAAGGACACATCAACAGCTTTTTCACCTTGTCAGCTCGGGTATTTGAACCAGCGACCTTTCAGTTACTGGCCCAACCTGTGTGCATGCTTGCATGTGTGTGCCCCACTTATTGTGAATATATTTCCACCAAGAGGTGCCGCTCTGCTCCAATCACTGCCACTGACTGCCTAAATTGGTCATTCATCATACTGGCTCATTCTATTACATACATTAGATCATTTTTAGGATACTACATTCACCAGCCAGACCCATCTCACATCAAATGACTCAATCTGTCCATTCTGCATTTTTACCTTCAAAAAGACTAAAGGCTATCCAGGGCTCCATCTGTCTTACTCTCTCCTCCCTGTCTTCCTGTCCTCTCCTCCTTTTCCCTCCACTTGTTTTTTAAATTTCCACCTGCTCTGGCTGTCCTCTTCTCTCTCCCTCATCTGTTTTGATTCTCTCTGTCCTCCGTTCTGTTATTTTCCTCTCCCATCTCCCCCCTCCTCTATTACACAATTTGTTCTCCTACCCCTCACTTGCTTTCTCACTACCCATTTTCCTCTATTTTCTCCCTCTATCCTCTCTCCACTCCTCTTCCCCCTCTCTTCTCCTCACAGAGCAGTCTGAACAGTATGATGAGTATGTACAGTGAGACCGGTGACTATGGCAACGCCAATGTGAGCGGGGAGCTGCTGTTGAACATCAGCTACAGCTATAAGACAGGCGCTCTCAATGTCCTGGTGAAGGAGTGTCGCAACCTGGCCACTGGGGATGAGAGGAGGCAACGCACAGACGCGTAAGGGCACACACACGTACACATGCACACATTGAATAACCTGAAAGGTGCTGTCTAGAACCAAAAAGGGTTCTTCGGCTGTCCCCACAGGAGAACCCTTTAAAGAACCCCTTTTGGTTCCTAGTAGAACCCTTTTGGGTTCCATGTAGAACCCTTCCCACAGATGGTTCTACAACCGAATAGAGTTCTACCTGGAACCAAAAAGGGTTCTCCTTTGGGGAGAGTAACAGAACCCTTTTGAAATCGCTTTTTCTGTATGCTTAACTGTGCCTACAGTTTTAAGAAATGACACAAACACACACACACACTAAATGATCACATATTCAGAATTAAAAAGAAGACAGACCTCTAAGAGCACAGTCCCTGACTGTCAGCTCAACTAGAACCAATCCATGACTTAAGTGTGAACTCATCATGCCCCACAATGACTGTGACAGTCATGGTATGATAGAGTAACCTTATGAAGCCCTGGAGTGATCATATGGATCCTTGCATACATGTCCTCCTCTGGAGTGTGGCTGAATGACTGTATCTCCCATTGGCAGCTATGTGAAGGCTTACCTTCTCCCAGACAAGACTCGCCAGAGCAAGAGGAAGACCAGCATCAAGACCAACACAATCAACCCTGTGTTCAATGAGAACCTTCGGGTGAGGGAGTGTTTGTGTGCACGTATGAAAATGTGTATAGCTTGGGCAACAGTAATATGTAACGAGTATGTTTTTTGTGATCATGAGAATGTGTATCAAGTTGCCTGAAGAAAGAGTGTGTGTGTGTGTGTCAATACTAGTGTCAGTCAGCAGGTGTTCATATTTAAAGAAATGAAGCTAGCACACTATTTGCTCCTCCCATGTGTTTTCATTAACCTGCACCACCATACCTAGTGTTTCACCCTTCAATAGCCTTCAATAGCCTTCATCAAGGCCATGGTGTGCATGTTTTATTCCTGTATTGTATGCGCATCGGCAGGAAATTTGTTTTGGTACTCAGTCCTACTCTCCATCCATCTCTCTCACCTGTGCTGTGTTGTGTAGTATGTGATCAGCCACTCCCAGTTGGAGACGCGGACACTGCAGCTGTCTGTGTGGCACCACGACCGCTTCAGTCACAACAGCTTCCTTGGGGAGGTGGAGCTGACCTTTGACTCCTGGGAGTTTGACACTAACATGGAGGAGTGGTACTCTCTGCAGCCCAAGGTATCCTGTGTGCAGATGGACAATAGCGTATGGATTTATACTGTAAGTGGTAAATGCTGTAAGTACAGTATGTTTGTTCTATGTGCAGCTGGACAGTAGTATGGACTCCACGCTCCAGTATAAAGGGGAGCTGACTGTCGTTCTGAAGTACATCCCTGCAGAGAAGAATCTCATGCTACCCCTGGACCAGGTCCAAGGTACTCCACAATTATCCCCTTTGGTTTACCTGACCCCAGCCCAGCCCAGCACTGGTACAACTAATTTACTAAAGATGTTGATGAATGGAACATTTTCGTCCTCTCCTCCTTTCAGTGAAGAAAGGCTTTCTGAAAGGAAAGAAGACCAGTATCAAGCTGCCTAAAGGAGGCATGGTGGAGCTGCTGGTCAAGGAGGCCAAGAACCTGACCGCTGTCAAGTCTGGAGGCACCTCGGACCCCTTTGTGAAAGGGTGAGACGGGTGCATCCATTTAGTTTCAAGTAGAGACCCATTTCTTTAAATCAGTCTACATTCCTAGGACCTACTATGTACCTACTTCCTATTCCTCTGACAGTTTTGTATTTCCTGTTTCCTGTCTCCCTATCTGTTCAGGTACCTGCTCCCTGACAACAGTAAGTCCACCAAGCACAAGACGGCGGTGGTGCGTCGCACAGTCAACCCCCAGTGGAACCACACCTTTACTTACTGTGGCCTGCAGGCCGGCGACCTGAATAACGTCTGTTTGGAGCTCACCGTCTGGGACAAGGAGGCTCTGGCCAGCAACGTCTTCATGGGGGGAGTCCGACTCAACGGAGGGACAGGTCTGCATGACTGTTCTCGTTCTCCTCTCCGAGGTTTATGGTGATTTGTAGCATATTCAGTCAGCATAATGCTGTAGGGATATGGAGTGTATACAACAGATAGTGATGATCTATCGTCTCCCTACAGGCCAGAGCTATGGGAACGAGGTGGACTGGATGGACTCGTACGGAGAGGAACAGCGGCTATGGCAACGCATGATTGACAACCCAGAGGTCCCCCAGGAGTGTACACTGATGCTGAGGTCCAGCATGTGCAAGCACAACACATCAGAGGGAGGGAGGTAGGGAGGGAGAGAGGCAGTTGGAAAGACAGAGAGACAGAAAAGACAGAAAGTTGGAAAGACAGAAAGAGGGAGGAGAAAAAGTGGAAGGTAAGAGAGGTGGAAATAAAAAAAGAGAACAAAAGAAAGAGAAGGACAGTGGTTGAGAGTTCCATGTCCATGCTCTATCCCGCAATAAAGAGCTGATGACATCATCCCACTTCCTGACCTTTGAACCCTAACCACTGAGCCACCCTGATCCTGCCCTGGGGTTTGTGGTCCTCTACCTGGTTAAGTGGACAACCAGTCATGCCTTACACACACATGGCCATACCCTGCCCTCCCAAGCATCCAGCCAAGACCAAGCACTGCTACAACTACTACTACCACTGTACATTATGACATATATGTATGTGCCATTATATGATATGATCTGACTCCTGGTTTACACTATGCACATACAGTATGGGTATGAGGGGGAACCTGTCCTTGTCTCTGTAGTTTATTTACAACACTCTCCCTGTGATGAGACCACGAGGTAGAAGTTGTCCTTATTCCCAGATCTAGGATCATATTGCCCTGGCCTGCTCCTAACTATAACCATTAAGGGAAGGTAACATATCTGACCCTGTAACCGTGGTTCAGGATAGCTTCTACCTAATCTCATAAGGTAACTATTCCAAAGTCACTTTGGGTTTGTTGCATGCTGAGGAGATTTAAACATTCCAATAGAATACTGTACAATGACAATTAATGTTCAAGACTGCGATGTTTCATGCAATAATTGTATTATGCAACATTCTGAACTGATAATGACCCATTTCAAATTGTTGCACAATTGCATTGTAACTGATCCTGAAAACACCAATAGTTTTACTGTTGTCTTGATAAAGCACATATTAAGAGTAGAACAGCACAAATAATACTCATTTCATCAACAGACGTTTTTGGACCTAGCTTTGTGTGGAAACAGAGATTAAGGCGGAAATCTAACCAGAGATCCATCAGCACCAAATTGCTGATCGAAATGTATTGTGTCAAATGTGGAATAGAGTCAGGGCAGTTCTATCTGCAACACTGGAAACGTTTTGCCCCAGGAGCCTTGAGGAGATGGGAGGAGGATTGCGTGTTCCGGGGTGAGTCAGTGTCCAGTCCACCCTCTGTCTGTGACTCATTGAATAGCGCACATCTGTCAGTCACCATAGAGTGTCTGTCCCTGTAACTCAGGCCACTGTGACCCGTCTGTCCTTGCAACCTCCCTTGATGAGTAATAGCACTTCTAGTATCCCCCCGTAAGTGGTTCCGGAGTCTTGGCATGTGTCCCAAATGGTACCCTGTTCCCTTTAAAGTGCACTAGTAGAGCACTATAAAGAGAATGGGCCAGTAATCAAAGGTCGCTGGTTCGAATCTCAAAGCCGACTAGGTGAATGTGCCCTTAAGTGAGTCAGATAAATGACATAAAATGGAATGGAAATAGAACAGGGTGCCATTTGGACCGCAGGCTTTGTCTCGGTATACAGTCATATCCTACTGTGGTGCCATTCTTTCTGTGGAATGCCAAGTCTGCACATCCACCCTTGTCTGAGCTCCTGTAATGCTCTGAATTCCGAGGGTAAACAACTATTGAAAAGTACAGAATAATAATAATAATGATTCTATTAAAATAGCATTTACTGTATAGATGAGTTGCGCGCAATACCCTGCTACTGAAGAAACACTAGGCGTGTCTAACAGCATGTTACTGTCTCTGTTTTAATGTCCTCTCATTTCAAAACTAGATTGATTTGACATTGGAATGTGACTGAATCCATCTCTTATTTTGGTTGCAATGTGTTATCAGAATATTTTGAAGTAATAAACCACACATATCATACCTCAGATGATTTCTATGTATGTTAAGAACAGACTTGCTTTTCTGTGCGGAACAGCACTCCGCGTGTCTGACCGGGTAAGTGTCTGTGTGCCCATGTGTGTATTTGCATTTACACAGCATCTATCTATCCTGAGGGTAAAAGTATGAGTAAAAGTATTTTTCTGTTGTAGGTGAACACGAGCATTACAAAAGACAAACTAGACTGTCACAGAGTCGTAAACCATAGTTCTGGTTCTGACTGGAACAACAGAAGGACAAGGTCACTCTTTTTAAGAGGGCTATTTAATCATGGTGTGTGAAATCAAACGGAACAGGCAAACAGCAGTGTACTGATGGACCAGCATCACTGCCTGTTACATCACACACACATACATTCCCGAGTGCTTATTATTAATGTCCTAATTACAAAACTGCTATCAGAATGGAGAAACATAAATATAAAACAGCTAAAGGATTTTTCCAGTTTCATATCTAAAAAAAAAAAGAAAATAGTTACTATACAAAATATCAGAATGATAGTAAAATGTGTCCAAGCTTTAAAAAACAAACATACAGACTGACGAGTACAATAATCAATATGATTGTGATGACCCACTCCGCCCAGGACCTCTAACTGCTGTAGGATAAAGTGATGAAAGAGAGTAATATTTCCAATTCGAATTAGCCTGGTCCCAACGCTCCACAGCTCCAAACTCAAATCACATTAAAATACTAATGATTCCTACTTAGTAGTGACTATTGAACCCCCTATCTCCCCACAATTAGAAAGTTACTTAACTGAAAGTCTTTGCATTGGTGTGAAATAGAGGGTTTAATGATTTGAGGGATACGTTAACTAGCTGTGGTCTGCTATGGGGAACTGGAGGATTGGAGTCGGGTTCAGGAAGTAAGCTTGAGCAACAGTAGGGTTTAATTATTGATTTGGAGGGATATTGTGGGGGTGACGAGGACTGTCAATAGGGTGAAGGAAATGGGGCGTTGAGGAGTAGTGGGTGTACAATTGGGAATAGTGGGCTTTTTTGGGGAGATGTTGTTGGGGTGGGGGTGTTAGTGAGGGGTGTCGTTGAGGTGTTGCGCTACTGGCAGGTGTGGCCTGCCTCCTGCTGCAGCACCATCTCATCCATGCGTCCCTGCCAGGTGTCAATGGTGGTGAAGATCTGGGCCGAGGTGATGGGGTACGTGTAGCGCTCCTTGTCCATCCCCTGCTTGTCAATCATCACCATGTTGAAGTTATTATGGGAGATCTGGAGCAGTAACCTAGGCAACACACATCAACACTTCCATCAGGTCAAGGCTGAACACAATGGTAGGTCTGAAGAATGAGTTGTAGGTTTCTTATGATGATGATGACGATGATGATGATGATGACAAAGACTGTATGTGTACCTGAGTTGTAGAGCCAGCCCTGGGGGGATGAGTCTGTGACTGATACGGCCGATCTGTGCCGGGTAAATCCCGACCAGCTCAATCACCGTCACATGCCTGAGATCCAGACCACACTGGGCATGCTGGAACACACACACATTTATATCATAAACACACCAAAAACACACAAATAGCACTGTACACACAAGCACAGAACATGAATATGCACTCACATACAAATTCAAGTAATATCAAAACATTTCACAGAATCCATCACCTGGCTTGTTAAAGGCCCAGTGCAGTCAAAAACGTGATTATCCTGTGTTTTATATATATTTCCACACTATGAAGTTGGAATAATACTGTGAAATTGTGAAAATGCCCTTTTAGTGTAAGAGCTGTTTGATGGTGAGATTTGGTTTTGGTGACATCACCAAGCGGTAAATTAATTAATAGACCAATAAGAAATAGAGTTCTAAACCTCTCTGCCAATAACTGCTAGTTTTCAGTTTCCCCCTCCCCACTCAGATCACTCCCAGACAGTCCTAGCAAGATTCTTGCTTTAGAAATTGCTCTTTGCTAAGAACCCATTTTTATTTATTTTAGAACATTTTATTTGAAAACAATCACAGTAAGGTACTTAATTGTTACCCAGAAATGATTTGTTACTGAGATGAAAATGGCTGCATTGGACCTATAAAGGCGACATTCGAATGACTCACAGCGTTTGACAAGAGTCACCTCATTCCTGACACTTTAAAGGTCAGGCCTTTTAAAGGCGGCTCCCTTTTTAATATCTTTAGACAGGCAGAAAATCATTCAAACCCTGAATAGCCTAACTTTACAGAGAGCACCAGCCTTGTTTATGCTGCGCCGTGACATTTTCTCTGTTTACCAGGAACCAAGGCACTACACACCCTATCAGCAGAACCACAGGCACTTTTACCTACTCCCCCACTCTCTCTCCCTCCCTCCCACAGACACTTTTACCTACTCCCCCATTCTGTCTCTCTTTCCTCTTTCTATGCCTTTCTCCCCTCCATCCCTCCCTCTCTCTCTCTCTCTCCCTGCATCCCCCCCCCACCCCCCTCACCTGTAGGTTGGTCATTTGGAACCTGTAGTAATGATTGGCAGCTGTAGGAGCAGAGATGATGAGGAGGCGTCGTTTCTCATAGAACTGGTCCAGCAGACCTGAGGCTGTACGCACCCCCACGTTGATGTTCATAGCTGTGACATAATATGTTATAACATAATACAACTCTACATCATTGCATCATATCCCATCATCATATTCTATGAAAGCAAATTATGTAACTTGATTTGCAATTGCCCCAAAAAAATCGCAAAATGATATTTATTTTGTTGCTCTATTTTACTTGTCTTTACGGGTCTTGTTGCTATAAACTTTGCTAGCGATAGTAGTGAATGACCTGTTCCTTCCACAGCGTATATAAGAAGTGCTATATGGAGCATCCCTGTATTATATTATATAATAGCAGTATAATACTGTCTCTTCTATTAGACAATAACCCACTTAAGTATGTGTCACAGACAGTGCTGGTCGATGTAAGAGCAGGCGGTATTGATCTGCTGGATCTCTGTGATCGATCGACAGCCCATCCTGGCCAAGGGAGACATGCCCGTTTTCACCTCCAGTGAACCCCTCAGCACCCCTGACCACCACTTCAATACTGCTAAACACACAGCATGGTGGATGTGTAATGAATGTGTGTGTGGTTTATAGTGATGGGGGGAAAAAAATCGATAGTAACATATCGGGATATAATTTTTGACGATCTACTTTTTTTTTCATGTCTAATCAAAACTTGTTTTCTCATGGCTCTCTCTCGTCCCTCTGCAGCAGATATATGTTTGAAACATCGAATCGCAATAAAATCACAGTATTGAATCATAATACATATAGAATCGTGAAAATCGCAATACATATCGTATCGGCACCTAAGTATCATGATAATATCGTATCGTGAGGTCCCTAGCAATTCCTAGCCCTATTGGTTTATGTGGAGTGTAAAGTACTGTATGGGTGTCTGTGAGGTGTGCTTATGTGATGTGAACAGTATGAACAGTGTGTGTGTATGCATGTGTGTGTGACAATCAGTACCTGCACAGTTGGTTTCCGTGCCTGACCAGGTGAGTCCATATTGGCACACCCTGGCAGCGCTGCCCTGAAGTTCGTACCCTCCTGTACATTTGAAATCACAGGTAGCTCCGTAGTTATCTCCATCACTGTCACACTTCATATAGCCGTTCTCTGGAGGGGTCATGGGGCTGCAGCGACGCACTGGTGGCACAAAACAGATTCAGACACACTCTCAGGCTGCGTTCACACAGGCAGCCCAATTCTGATATTCTTTTCACTCATTTCTTATTTTGACCAATCAGTTCAGCTCTGAAAAAGATCTGATGTGAAAATATCTGATGTGATAGGTCAAAAGACCAATTAGTGGAATATCAGAATTGGGCTGCGTGTGTAAATGCAGCCTAAGAGGCATAAATGTGTAAGTGTTCTGTGATTGTTCCTTCAAATGTTGTCAGAACATTGCTGTCTGACTAAAACATTGTAATACATTGTAATTATGTTGAGAGGTCACCTCGTACTCTGACAGAAAAGCGGCAGCTGCCCTTGTTCCCGGCGCGGTCGTAGACGGTGTAGGACATCTTATGGAGCCCCTCAGGGAAGTGTCCAGGAGGCTTTCCTTTCAGGATCACACTGTAAACACAGCCTCAGTCAAATACTACACTGTGTCAATAGTACTGAAGCCTAGCTAAAGACTTACCCTACTACTACTGCTACCATGACTACTACTACTACTACTATTACTGCCACTAGACTTGGGCAGTATCCAGATGGTCATACCTTCATACCAACCTTGTGCCATACCGGCATATTTGGTAATACTGGCACTGAACACAAGGGGTGCTATTTTCTAAAGCCACAGCCTCTGTAATCCTAAGGTTAGCAATGCTAAAAAGTACATGTCAAATCCCATAGAGAATGCAAATTAAATGCTAACAAGTACATTGCACATATTTTATACAGCCTCTGACCTTAACTATTTTCAGGACAGATGTCCCAGCTCATAAAGTTATACAAGTAATTCAAAAATGCTACTTAGAGTTTGCTGCACACACAAAACAAATATTAGACAGCAAGGCACTTGATCCAGGAGGGGATTCTCTATTGTTACCAAGCAAAGCTAACCACTTAGCTAACTAGCTACTAAATTAACAAACCAAATACACAACTACAGAGCATTTAGCACATTTTAGACAGTTAAATTAAAAGCTATAAAATATCTAGCTGGCAAACATTTTGTTGTGAATTCCATACTGTAACTGAACACGTGCTGCACAACAGTGAGTGACTCACAAGTCTCTTGTTGTTGTGTACTTGTAAACAAACACCACGTGACTGGGGACTACCGGTAAGAAATATTATGTGACAGCTAAAATGAAAAACGCCATTTCCAAATATCCCGGTATACGGTATATACACGGTATACCACCCAAGCCTAACTACCACTACAGGTCATAAATTAAGGTTCAGCTGAGTCAGGGGTTAAGGGTCAGGGGTCAGACTGACTCTGTGAGGATGCCGTCGGCCGTGTCCTTGCCCTCCGGTGTGTCCCAGGTCACTCTGGCGGTGAGCTTGCCAGGCTCTGCCATCTTGTCCTTCAAGTTAGGACATTTTATCACTGGGGCGTCCACATCTACCAGAGAAGGAGAGAGGGGAGGAGGAGGGGGGGGGGGGTTACAGGACAAGAGAGGGTGCCGGGAGACAGAGATAGAAGAGAAAGAGTGGTTAAGGTAAGACAAACAGAAAGAGAGAAAAAAAACAGTGGTTTTCCCTGTTCTGTCGTGTTGTGTTGTGTCCTGTCTTGTAACTGGGGTGATTTTAGACTAGAGAAGCTCCTGTCACAGCAGACCAGGAGAATCAATGTCATTTCACTGCAGCAGAAAGCACTAGACTCCATCACAGCTGTGTGTGTGTGTGTGTGTGTGTGTGTGCGCGCGCGCCTGCGTGTGCCTGTTCTCTGATCTCAATCTGTCACTCAAACGTCAAAATGAGATTTGCTAAGACAGAAAACATGCAATATGCTGTCTTTGTCTTGTTAAGTTTAGCATCTCAGGGAGGCTTAGCCACACACACACAATTACACACACACACACACACACACACACACACACTATTCAGCCATGCGTATAATAACCTAAAAACACAGACATTCAACATCTACTTTCTCTGTGAATTTGCTGTAATTCCATATCTACCTGTCTGATGTGTGTAATTTGCTAGGAAGGGATTTGAATCTCATCATATCCATCCTCAGTAATGAAAACAAACTACAGTGTACAAGTCTCCACAACTGCTTTTACAAATCCCACACTGACTTCAATTGTGATTGCGTGAGAGGTTACTCCACATTATTGTCCAGTGGTTCTGAGACTGGATTGCTGTAGTTCGCAGTGTTTCATGCTTGGGCTAACAGCACAAACAGCACACACTGTGTGTGTGTTTGATTTAAATTAAATCTAAATTAAATATGTCAATAATTCAGAGCAGTAGGTCATTATTTCATTAAGTCAGTCAGGAGTGAATGTGATTTATTACTGGATCCCATAGTCTTTTTTGGGGGGGGGGTTCAATGTGCAATGTGAGGTGGGCAAAATCAATAATACTCACACAGCTACAGACACAAACACCACACACATACACATACTGTACACACTTTGACTGTACTGTAAATGCACACACGCACGAACACACATCCACATGCTCATGCACGCAAGCACTCTCTGACTCACCTACACAGACGCTCTCCCCTGAGGTCCAGGTCTTGTGGTACTGGCAGGTGACAGTCTTGGGCCCCTTGAGCGTGTATCCAGGGGAGCAGAAGAACTCACAGCGAGAGTTAAAGTAGGATCCGTCTGAACACTTATAGCCCCCGTTAGCAGGCATCTGTAGCTTAGGACACCGGATCTCTGACAGGGAAACACAAGTCCATAAATGTATTTTCATAAACAGGGTGTGTGAATGGCAACAATCTATTGGTTGTGTGTATCTTCAGAGGTTACGTACTGTATGTTTGGTGTAGAGGTGTGTGTCCAGTGATTTTGGGTCTCGCCAGTAGGCCAGGTGTGTGTGAGTTTGTGTGTGTGTGGTGGTCTCACCCCTGCAGGCGTAGTTCCCTGACCAGTGTTTGCTGGCCATACACACCACCTCTGGGTGTCCCTGCTGCATCTCGTAACCCCTCTTACAGCGGATCTTACAGCGTGATCCCATCACGTTCTTATAGTACTGTCCCCCAGGACTCCGACAACTCACGTCGCCATGCTTCACCTTGATGGGCGCACACCAAGGGGTCCCTAAAAATAGGGTTGGTGGGGAATAAGAGGTAGAATTCTACCATTCACATGAAATATTGAAATAAACTTCCTTCTGGTTCAGGTGCTGGACAGACATCTATCTATACAGGATAGAGAGAGACATTGTCTGTTTGTGCCGCAATGTAAATTAACTATTGGGGGCCGGGTGGGGGGGGGGGGGATTTACCACTGTTTTGGACATCCATATGTTTTCTCACCTTACACTCACAGCCTCTCATAATTTTAGCAGTAAGTCAGGCAGTGAGTTACCCATAGCAACATACATAATCCATATCGATTTACCACAAGACACAGGGTTTACAGCAGACTAAAGAGATACAAATCTGGAGTGCTCGTGTAAACTCATCTATCATCTCATCACAGGTAGACAGAAAGATACAATGGGTTTGTCACTTACCATAATCCATACTGACAATAAGAAGTACTTGACAACAATAATGACTTGCTTGAGTAAAGAGAAGATAGAGGTTGAAAGTAAGTGAAATAGTTTGTGTGTGTGTGTGTGTGTGTGTGTGTGTGTGTGTGTGTGTGTGTGTGTGTGTGTGTGTGTGTGTGTGTGTGTGTGTGTGTGTGTGTGTGTGTGTGTGTGTGTGTGTGTGTGTGTCTTTGATCACTTTGATCCAGTGGATTTAAATGGCATCACTCAAACATACTGTTGATTAGAGCTACTAAACCCCATCAATTTAACTATCAATGAATACAACCTTCAGAATAGAGGCTGAAGTGGATGACGATTTACAGCAAAATGGTCAAAATCATGAGGGATAAAGATGTGTCAGAAGAACACTAAAGTTGCCTCCAACTTTCCTCTACCAGTTGGACGGCTCTATTCATCCCTCAAACGCTTGCCTAAAGATTCCTTTTGGGAATGCCAAGTTTGAGCGGCCAGCAGGTTCGTATTGCAGGGAAATAAAATCTGCAGTCTATTTCTCGCTGGCTCAGAACACACACACGCACACACACTCGCTCAAACACACACTAGCTGGACAGGAGCTGGGCCGTTCGTGTGTGTGTGTGTTGTGTGTGCTCCAGTCTCCACTGTCATTGAGTAAGAGAACACAATACTAGATTTGAGTCTCTACAGAGAAGTAATATTCCAGGAGTTTGGTTTGGCCCAGAGTGTAAACTTCCATGTCTAACTGACCTCAATGATAAGTTGAAAGCCAGTTTGTAAAACAGGGGATGAAGCGTATCTCTATCTTAAGGAGAAAAAAAGAACACTGTCGTATACATCACATTGAAGTGACAGACAAAGCTAACTATTCAAATAAAGTCAATGTTTTCAATGTTGATAAAAAGTGAAGCAATTGCTTTGAGTTTAGGAGGCTTATGTTAACCCTAAACTTTCCTGCATGTTGAAAGCGAGTGCCAGAGTGTGTAAAAGCGTGTGTGCGGCAGCAGAGCTTGGTCAAAGCATTCACCTCCGTTTCTACGAGCATATGCGTCTTCATCATCTCCATAGCCATAGTATCCCGACCCTGGGAGAGTAGGAGGGAGAAGAAAGCAACTAGTGACCAAGGCAGGGAGAGAGCAAGGCTGCATTCAGGATAAGAGTGTACGGGTTTCTGTATAAGCACTTTGTGACATCTGCTGATGTAAAAAGGGCTTTGAAAATACATTTGATTGAAAGGGTTTAACAACGTTTCAAAACATGATGTAGGCCTAATCCTTCAGCAAGAGATTTGGGTTGGACTTTACTGGTGTTTTGCAAGGGGGCATTATTAAATCAAGATTATCACTGTTGGAAAACGTTGCTAAACTATTACTCCAAAGAGGAACCCAGGGGTTGGACCATGAGAGAGATCTCTTGAACACATGCAGAGAAGAAGAACCCCAAGGGAGCCTTTCTCCCCAGCTGGTTTGGCACAATGAATCGCTTTAAATGCAACCTTGTTCTAAAACCAGTGGTGCAATGGCAACCTCACACTGGGGTCACATTCAGTAAGTATGAAACGGAAGGAAACGTTTTGAAACGAAGGAGGAACTACCTAAACCTTTTCTCCATTCCAAAATGTTTTCTCCTGTTTGTTCTTGCTGAAACGTGACCCAGGGTCTTGTTGTGAGGTCACCAACATACTTACTGTGATATGTGACTAGTGGTCCAATATGGGTTTCCTTTCCTTCTCTCCTTCTTGGTCACTAATATGAGAGAGCTAGAAAAAGAATGGCCTTCCAATAGAAATCTGGCTTATTGCTTTCATCTGTCAAGATCTTTGATATCAGTTGTCAAAAGGAAAGACATGAGGGACCGAGAAAAAGGTGAGGGGAATGGTGAAGGGAGCGGGAGAGAGAATGGGTGAGGGAAGGAAAGGGATGTGAGATGGGAGAGAGGAGTGAGGAGCGAGCTCAGATACGCCCCATCGCTCCCAGAGGAGGACGTTATGGACTCCAACCTAGTGTGAATGTGTTCTCTGTTCTGGATCCATGAGGGACAAAACAGACAGAGAAGTCTTTCACCCCTGCTACACGCTCTCAGCCCGTTGGGCGTACATACACGTCAGCCAAATGTCTAACACACACTGCGGTTTTAACAGTCAGATCACACTGCCTCTGAGCACATCCTCATACAGACTTGGAATCGGAGGGGGAAACTCACGGGCACACAGCCAAGGAAGTCTATCAGAAGGAAACCGCCATATATGGGAAACTAATCACAGGTGTCTGCCGCTGCTTCAGATCAGTTCTGTAATAAGCTTGCAGACAATTCGCTGCCTACAGTGAGGTTATATATGACTATCCTTACATACTTTAGTACGACCACTATGTGGCCCCACACCAGAGAGCACATGGAGAACTTACCGCACATCTCTACTGGGCTTGGTTATGGAGCCATTATAGACAACAGAGTAAATCTAACACACACGTAGACCTTCCTTTCTGTCTCTATCTAGACTGTTTGAAAGTTCTGCTCTGATTTTAGTTTTGTTATTCTGTAATAAATGGAGTCCTAGGGGTCTCTGCGGACGTACACCATACCAGCAGAGAGCCTCATAGCCTATAGCAGGGGATATTTCCCAGAGACAGAGCTAGTGCATCTTCTCCACACGCACGTCCTTGGAAACAAAGGCAGCCAGTTAGACTGACACACATCCAATCCAGAAATCTGCAGCCGAGGGCATAACACATTATTATAGACTTGTCTCTCTCTCCCTTCCTAAGGGATATTAGAGGGATCTTAGAATACCGCAGTACTATTCCTTTTCATTTCAAAGCTGTCTCCAGAGCAGCCAGGGGTAAAATAACACTATGATTAATTTGAAACTATCTCATCCTCATTATCAAAATGAGCCAGCCTAGAATAAAAGCTGATACGCTGAGAAGTTGACACTCAATTTGGCAGTATAACGTTTCCTTTTATTACTCATTTCCCGTTCGGTTAACATCAGAGAGTGAATAAAGGCCAGATCCAGAGCGTTCAATAACAAATAAAGAGAAAACCTAGAAGTTGTCATTCATCCACATAAACATGGTTCCACTCCCAACAGTCTTTCTGTCAACGCGATGAGGTTTGGAATCAGACAGCATCCCTAACGGTCTCTCTCTTATTTTCTCTTCTTCTCCCATAGTGAAAATGACTCCTCAGAGGGTGGAAAGACGTCAGAGAGAACACAGTGTTGATAAAACAGAGAGGGCGAGAGAGAGAGAGAGGCTCTCCTGCCAAAATCTATGAGAACAACAGGGCCATAGGGAACACAAACTGAGGTCCAATCAGCTTTATTCAGCCGAGCTGTGCGTAATAGGGATCAATAACATGCCAGGAGGAGAACTGAACAGGCATCTGTAATTTCATCTGGGCATCAGAAAAACATAGACTTAAGACACTGAAGTGATTTGACCATCTCTTTCTCACTGCCTCTGTGCATAACTTCCCTTTAATAGATCTCTTCCTCAACCAACCACTCTGGTTCTCTTTCTCTCTCCAACATCACATGCTCACGATGCCTTTCTTAATACATCAATCACTGACTCTCTCACTGTCATGCTCTCTTTCTCTCTCACCGTGGAAAATGAGAAGAACCATTATTACTGCTACTCCAGTGGTATTAGTAAGCTGGCAGGCATAGAGCATTCCCTGGGTTACCTCACCCTGTGTTAGGACGGCATGTTTGAGCTTTCTGACAATTAACTATACACACAAGGTCCCTCACCTACACAGGCCAACAGCACAGCAGTCCATTCGAACAAATATTATTATGACTAGGTTTTACAGTAAGTAGAAATGCATGCTGAGCCAGCAATAAAGGAGAAGGTGTGTGTGTGTGTGTGTGTGTGTGTGTGTGTGTGTGTGTGTGTGTGTGTGTGTGTGTGTGTGTGTGTGTGTGTGTGTGTGTGTGTGACTGTGTGACTGTCTGCTTGTGTTAACAAAGCAAATAGTAATGAGAGGGGACAAAGGAGACCGTCATATGCCCTGGAGGCAACATCAACACTCAACCTGTCTCTCAGTACAGATACCTGAATTTATTTTAATTTTATTTTTATTTCACCTTTATTTAACCAGGTAGGTCAGTTGAGAACAAGTTCTCATTTGCAACTGCGACCTGGCCAAGACAAAGCAAAGCAGTGCGACAAAAAACAACAACACAGAGTTACACATTAAACAAACAGTCAAAAACACAATAGAAAATCTATAAACAGAGTGCAAAATGTAGTGCAAAAATGCAGTAAGGTTGGGAGGTAGGACAATAAATAGACTATAGAGTAGAAATAAATTACAGAAAATTATCATCATTAACACAGGAATGAAGGATGTGCAAATTATGATGTGCAAATAGAGATACTGGAGTGCAAGATTAGTGAAAATAAACAAAAATAAATATGGGGATGAGGTAGTAGGGTGGGCTATTTACAGAAGGGCTATATACAGGTGCAGTGATCGATAAGCAGCTTTGACAGCTGATGCTTAAAGTTATTGAGGGAGATAGGAACCTCTAGCTTCAATGATTTTTGCAATTCGTTCCAGTCATTGGCAGCAGCGAACTGGAAGGAATGGCGGCCAAAGGAGGTGTGGGGGTGACCAGTGAGATATACCTGCTGGAGCGCATGCTACGGGTGGGTGTTGCTATGGTGACCAGTGAGCTGAGATAGGGCGGGGATTTACCTAATAAAGACTTATAGATGACCTGGAGCCAGTGGGTATGGCGACGAATATATAGTGAAGGCCAGCCAACGAGAGCATACAGGTCGCAGTGGTGGGTAGTGTATGGGGCTTTGGTGACAAAACGGATGGCACTATGATAGACTACATCCAATTTGCTAAGTAGAGTGTTGGAGGCTAGTTTGTAAATGACATCGCCGAAATCAAGGATCGGTAGGATAGTCAGTTTTACAAGGGCATGTTTGGCAGCATGAGTGAAGGAGGCTCTGTTGCGAAATAGGAAGCCAATTCTGGATTTAATTTTGGATTGGAGATGGTTGATGTGAGTCTGGAAGTTGAGTTTATAGTCTAACCAGATGCCTAGGTATTTGTAGGTGTCCACATATTCTAATTCGGATCCGTCGAGAGTAGTGATGATAGTCCGGTGGGCGGGTGCTGGCAGCGTTCGATAGAAAAGCATGCACTTAGTTTTACTAGCATTTAAGAGCAGTTGTAGGCCACGGAAGGAGTGTTGTATGGCATTGAAGCTTGATTGAAGGTTAGTAAACACAGTATCCAAAGAGGGGCCAGATGTATACAGAATGGTGTCATCTGCATAGAGATGGATCAGAGAGTCACCAGCAGCGAGAGCGACATCGTTGATGTATATAGAGAAAAGGGTTGGCCCAAGAATTGAACCCTGTGGCACCCCCATAGAGACTGCCAGAGGATCGGACAATAGGCCCTCCGATTTGACACACTGAACTCTGTCTGCAAAGTAGTTAGAGAACCAAGCAAGGCAGTCACTTGAGAAACCAAGGCTGTTGAGTCTGCCAATAAGAATGCGGTGATTGACAGAGTCGAAAGCCTTGGCCAGGTCGATGAAAACGGCTGCACAGTACTGTCTTTTATCGATGGCGGTTATGATATCGTTCAGTACCTTGAGCGTAGCTGAGGTGCACCCATGACCAGCTCGGAAACCAGATTGCATGGCAGAGAAGGTACGGTGGGATTCGAAGTGGTCAGTTATCTGTTTGTTAACTTGGCTTTCGAAAACTTTAGAAAGGCAGGGCAGGATGGATATTGGTCTATAACAGTTTGGGTCTAGAGTGTCTCCTCCTTTGAAGAGGGGGATGACCGCGGCAGCTTTCCAATCTCTAGGGATCTCAGACGATACGAAAGAGAGGTTGAACAAGCTAGTGATAGGTGTTGCAACAATTTTGGCTGATAATTTCAGAAAGAGAGGGTCCAGATTATCTAGCCCAGCAGATTTGTAGGGGTCCAGACTTAGCAGCTCTTTCAGAACATCAGCTGTCAGGATTTGGGTGAAGGAGAAGCGGGGGGGGCTTGGGCAAGTAGCAGCCGGGGGTGCAGAGCTGTTGACCGGGGTAGGGGTAGTCAGATGGAAAGCATGGCCAGCCGTAGCAAAATGCTTATTGAAATTTTCAATAATCGTGGATTTATCAGTGGTAACAGTGTTTCCGAGCCTCAATGCAGTGGGCAACTGGGAGGAGGTGCTCTTATTCTCCATGGACTTTACAGTGTCCCAGAACTTTTTGGAGTTAGTACTACAGGAAGCAAATTTCTGTTTGAAAAAGCTGGCCTTTGCTTTTCTAACTGACTGTGTGTACTTGTTCCTGACTTCCCTGAATAGCTGCATATCGCGGGGGCAATTCGATGCTAATGCAGTGCGCCACAGGATGTTTTTGTGTTGGTCTAGTGCAGTCAAGTCTGGGGTGAACCAAGGGCTATATCTATTCTTAGTTCTACGTTTTTTGAAAGGGGCATGCTTATTTAGGATGGTGAGGAAAGCACTTTTAAAGAACAACCAGGCGTCCTCTACTGACGGGATGAGGTCAATATCCTTCCAGGATACCTGGGCCAGATCGAATAGAAAGGCCTGCTCGCAAAAGTGTTTTAGGGAGCGTTTGACAGTGATAAGGGGTGGTCGTTTGGCCGCTGACCCATTGCGAACACAGGCGATGAGGCAGTGATCGCTGAGATCCTGGTTGAAAACAGAGGAGGTGTATTTGGAGGGCAAGTTAGTCAGGATCAGGAGCAACATCAACACTCAACCTGTCTCTCAGTACAGATACCTGAATGCATGTAAGGTAACATCAACACTCAACCTGTCTCTCAGTACAGACACCTCAAAGCACTGTATACCACCACAGTAAAGAGAGGTTACTAAGTAAAGGCTACTTAAAACCCAAACCATCCCTCCCCTTCTCAACTCCCTTTAACACACACACAAACACACACACACACACACACAGAGGACACACACAGATTCCGCCACATAAACAAACAGTCTACTAACAAACTAACAACCCCCAAATAAATACAAACATCCCTGTTAAATCAACACCCATAAACACTCACACACACATACACACACACACACACACAAGCACACTCACACACCAGTGACCTCCAGCTATAAGTCAGTTTGACAAGCTGTGTTTAAATTGTCAGTGTAAATTAACTCCAGTAGCGTATGTACATGTTTCAGCCTGTTTCTCAGACAAAAGTTGTGAGCCACGCCGCCACTGAACAAGACACATACTGTATATCTCCAAATCAACACACACACTCTCAAGCACACACACCCACAAAATCTCTCTCTCTCTTTGACACACATTAAATCTCTAACTTTGGTATGAACATACACATGCACATACACTCCATGATAAACACATACACGTATACACACATGCATCCAAACTCTTATCTGGTCCTGAACTAATTTCAGCCTCTCATTACTCTCCAGAAAATGTTTCTCTGCAGACTACCGTCCCTGCCCTGTTGGAACTCATCCATCTGGAAAACCTCTCTCTCTATATATGAAATTATTGTGTAACCATACTATCAATCAACAAAAAATAAGACAACTATAATGGGCTCTCTATCCCATCATGGTGTCCGTCTACCTCCCGAGTGGCGCAATGGTCTAAGGCACTGCATCTCAATGCAAGAGGCGTCACTACAGTCCCTGTTTCGAATCCAGGCTGTATCACATCAGGCCGTGATTGGGAATTCCATAGGGCGCGCAAAATTGGCCCAGCGTTGTCCGGATTTGGCCAGGGTAGGCCGTCATTGTAAATAAGAATTTGTTCTTAACTGACTTGCCTAGTTAAATAAAAACATACCTTTAATCAATGGTACGGACTGTTGACGGTTCCATTCAACTGATACAGTCCTCTTGTCACCCTCCAAAGAGACAGCATTCTTATTAATCAAAGCCACCTAGCACTGGACAGACACTGACTGCACATATCTGCGGGTTTAAGTTAGGAAATGGGAGGAGCGAGGCCGAGCAAATGTAGAGTTCATTCGAACACAGGAGTCCTTGTGTGGCTTGTGGCCTGTGACGGCCTCGACATCCCGGAGTTATGGGCTCTGATTGCAGGGCACTGAGCTCCAAAGCCGGTCACACTGGGGTGGACTGTAGTCGGGAAATGTTTACTGCAGACGTGGAATTATCTAGGCTATTGACAACTTCGACGTGATTCGCTACTGTTTGTATGGTGACTGAAATCATAGACCATTAGCTAGGTAAAGATTAGTTACATGTGGGCACGTTTTACGCACATATCCCCTTGTTAAGCGAATGGACGACTGTTAAACTCATTACACACTGGTTGAATCAATGTTGTTTCCACGACATTTCAATTAAATTACGTTGAACCAACGTGGAATATCTGCGTTGAATTGATGTATGTGCCCAGTGGGATAGCGCAGAAGTGACTTTGCATTCAATTAATACTTTTTTTTTTAAAGCTATGGCACGACGTACCTACAGAATGCTGGCTTTAGTATCTTTCATGAATTCTGCGGGAGACTTCCCCCAGATGCGCACTGTACCCCCCCCCCCCCCCCCCCCCACCCCCTCCACGTAAACATAAAATGTGGCTTACCAAAAAGTAGCGATGGGATATTGCTAACCGATAATGAATGCGTAATAACAGAAAAATTGCAACAACCGCTATCTAAGTTATGCTAATATCTAAAAACGTTACATTTGTTTGAGAAATTAAAGTTAACTTGACGTTTAACATTTGGACACTCGTGGGTTAACTAAATCCCTCTGATCCGCCGGATGGACAAATATTTGCCATTCCTTACCTTCATAGGCTAAACTGAAGAAGAGCTGGACAAAAACGAAAAGAGACACTACCAGCCAGGTGTCCATATTCACGCGCGAGACACTCTTCAACATCTTTGTAAAGTACAGGAAAACTTCCAAGGCATTCCAACTTTCCAAAGACCCGCCTCCTGCTCCAGAAACACGAGAGGATACTCCACCAGGATCCTAATCGAATCTGGCCTGAGCCACGGCGCGCGCGCACGCGTCACAGCTGAGTGCAGCAACACTGAACAAAACACTGCAAACCACTCAAACAAATTATACGAGACATTTTAAACTGAAACAAAGTGCCTTTGTTTTCATACAATAGCTCACGCATTCCCCAATAACACATCTCAAACACCAAAGTGATACATAATTTGATGGACACACACACACACACAGAGAGAGAGAGAGAGAGAGAGAGAGAGAGAGAGAGAGAGAGAGATCACACAGACACAAGCATATGAGTGGTGAGAGAAAGTATACAGCTGATTTAAGACTCTCCACCACCACACACACACAGACATGCATGTGCGCTCTCAAACTCACACACAACTTTGGCTGCCTGCCTGCCTGCCAGTTCCCCTCTCTGATCTCTTTAGGGGCGAGTCTCCACATGAAGGTGTTAAAGTGTTTCTTGTCTCCACAGGAAACAGGGAGTGAGTCAAACAGAGATTCTGTGGAGCAGCCTCTCAGGATCTATAAGAACATTTGCACCAAACCAGGCTGAACCAGGCTGAAACCAGGCTGAACCAGGCCAAAACACCCATGTCCACTCACAAAAAACTGCATGGGTGTGTGTGTGTTTGCATGCAACTGTGCACGTGTTTGTTTCTCCAATGTACAGTCATAGTACATTCATCTATAATTACAGTATACTGAACTCTAGGTATAGAGACAGAACAATTATATTTAACTATGTCTACTAGATGTACATTATAAAGTACTTTAGAAAAACAGTCTTTACTCCTGACAGTCCTGTGAAGTTGTCAATTTCTCTTTATTTCATACAAATATCTGTATATTACAATTCAGTATAGTATAGTGCATGAGAACACTCAGTTCAGAACAATCCTACATTTCTATTTGATAGATAGATAGATAGATAGATAGATAGATAGATAGATAGATAGATAGATAGATAGATAGATAGATAGATAGATAGATAGATAGATAGATAGATAGATAGATAGATAGATAGATAGATAGATAGATAGATAGATAGATAGATAGATAGATAGATAGATAGATAGATAGATAGATACTTTATTGATCCTGAGGGGAAATTTCTTTGTCAAGCAGCTATGAAAAAAACACAGGGCAGGTGCAAAATGCCAGAACGAAAATACACAAAAGACAGATTCACGATACATAGAGTGGCAGTATGAAAAAGTATCAAAATACAAGAGGTCTGGAGTGCAAAAAAGCTATAAAAAGACATTGCATAGTATGGGTGGATGGCTGAATATGTACACTATATATTGGTGGATGGTGCATGGTTAACTATACTATACTGGTTGATGGCAGAGAAATACTTAAATAGCTAAAAATGCATATGATATAAGTGAGGGTAATAATAGTTTACTTAATATACAGACTGGTTAAATGAACAGGTAAGTGAATAATTTGCATGGTTAAATTTACTGTACAGGTAAATATATAGTTAAATGTACAGGTAAGTGAATATTTGCATGGTTACATTAACTGTACAGGTAAATGACAGGAAGAGATACTTAAATAGCTAAATACGTGTATGATATAATTTAGGGTAATAATAGTAATTCCCTTAAAATACAGTCCTTAGTGCGCAGGGTTTAATTACAGATAAATGCACGTATTGCACATTCACTATACTAAAAGTAATGAAAAAAGATACAACTGACAGGATACTAATATGCATTCCTGAGTGAATGACTACGTAAGTTATGTCCAAGAATTACTTACAATATTGCACGTGATATGATATAACAACTGTACATGAATATGTATATACAGACCTGAATTAATAAACATGAATAAAAGTCCTGAGTGAATGAGTGATTACAGACCAGAGTTACTCACAGATGGATGCATACTTGTTAAACTAGGTCCTTTGAGACTGTTGCAAAGCTAACTAAAAAGCTGCATTCCCCAAGAGGATGCCTTTCACTTCAGCAGTGATTCATGAATTCATGAACCTTTTCAACGAAAAGATCATTATCATTAGAAAGCAGATTACGAACTCCTCTTTGAATCTGTGTATTTCCCCAAAGCTCAGCTGTCCTGAGGCTACACAGAACTGCCAGGACCTAGGATCAATGGAGACACTCAAGTTTTTAAATCCTATATCTCTTGACACATTCATGAAAATTGTTATCACCTCTAAACCTTCAACCTGCATACTGGACCCTATTCCAACTAAACTACTGAAATAGCTGCTTCCTGTGCTTGGCCCTCCTATGCTGAACATAATAAATGGCTCCCTATCCACCGGATGTGTACCAAACTCAATAAAAATGGCAATAATAAAGCCTCTCTTGAAAAAGCCAACCCATGACCCAGAAAATGTAAAAAACTATTGGCCTATATCGAATCTCCCATTTCTCTCAAAAATCGTAGAAAAAGCTGTTGCGCTGCAACTCACTGCCTTCCTGAAGACAAATAATAATGTATACAAAACACTTCAGTCAGGTTTTAGACCCATCATAGCACTGAGACTGCACTTGTGAAAGTGGTAAATTACCTATCACTCTCTCCACCATATTCTTTTGGAGAGATTGCCTGGTTTAGATCTTATCTGTCGGTGAGATATCAGTTTGTCTCCGTGGATGGTTTGTCCTCTGACAAATCAATTGTAAGTTTCGGTGTTCCTCAAGGTTCCATTTTAGGACCACTATTGTTTTCACTATATATTTTACCTGTTGGTGATGTCATTCGAAAACATAATGTTAACTTCCATTGCTATGCGGATGACACACAGCTGTACATTTCAATGAAACATGGTGAAGCCTCAAAATTGCCTGCCCTGGAAGCCTGTGTTTCAGACATAAGGAAGTGGATGGCGGCAAATGTTTTACTTTTAAACTCTGACAAAACAGATGCTAGTTCTAGGTCCCAAGAAACAAAGAGATCTGCTTTTGGATCTGACAATCAATCTTGATGGTTGTACAGTCGTCCCCCAAAAAACTGAACGACCTCGGTGTTACTCTGGACCCTGATCTATCTTTTAACTAACATATCAAGAAAATGTTAAGGATTTCTTCGTAACATTGCAAAAATCAGAAATATTTTGTCCAAAAATGATGCAGAAAAGCTAATCCATGCTTTTGTCACTTATAGATTAGATTACTGCAATGCTCTACTCTCCGGCTACACGGATAAGCACTAAATAAACTTCAATTAGTGCTAAACCCGGCTGCTAGAATCTTGACTAGAACCAAAACATTTGATCATATTACTCCTGTGCTAGCCTCTCTATACTGGCTTCCTGTTAAGGCTAGGTCTGATTTCAAGGTTTGACTGCTAACCTACAAAGCATTACATGGACTTGCTCCTACTTATCTCTCAGATTTGGTCCTGACGTACATACCTACACGCTCCGGTCACAAGACGCAGGCCTCCTTATTATCCCTAGAATTTCTAAGCAAACAGCAGGAGGCAGGGCTTTCTCCTATAGAGCTACATTTTTATGGAATGGTCTGCCTATCCATGTGAGAGACGCAGACTCGGTCTCTGCCTTTAAGTCTTCACTGAAGACTCATCTCTTCAGTAGGTCCTATGATGGAGTGTAGTCGGGCCCAGGGGTGCAAGGGTGAACGGCAAGGCACTGGAGCGATGAACTGGCCGTCTCTGCCTGGCCGGTTCCCGTCTCTCCGTTGGAATTCTCTGACCCTATTACGGGGGCTGAGTCACTGGCTTACTGGTGCTTTCCATGCCATCCCTAGGAGGGGTGCGTCACTTCCTGTCCGGTTTGACGCCCCCTCGGGCTTATGCAGTGGAGGGGAACTTTCGCGGGTTATACACAGCCATGTCTCAGGGTAGTAAGTTGGTGGTTGTTGATATCCCTCTATTGGTGTGGGGGCTGTGCTTTGGCAGAGTGGGTCAGGTTATTTCCTGTCTGGTTGGCCCTGTCCGGGGGTATTGTTGGGGGTATTGTCGGAAGGGGCTACAGTGTCTCCCGACCCCCCCTGTCTCAGCCTCCAGTATCTATGCTGCAATAGTCTATGTGCTGGGGGCTAGGGTCAGTTTGATAAATCTGATGTTATTATCTGGTATCTTGTGTGAGTTTAAGTATGCTCCCTCTAATTCTCTCTCTCCCACTCTACCTCCCCTCTCGGAGGACCTGAGCCATAGGACTACGCTTCAGGACTACCTGCCCTGATGACTCCTAGCTGTCCCAAGTCCACCTGATTCTTCAAAGTAGCCACCCTTTGCCTTGATGACAGGTTTGCACACTCTTGGCATTCTTTCAACCAGCTTCACCTGGAATGCTTTTCCATCAGTCTTGAAGGAGTTCCCACATATGCAGAGCACTTGTTGGCTGCTTTTCCTTCACTGCGGCCCAACTCATCCCAAACCATCTAAATTTGGACTCCAGACCAAAGGACAAAATCCCACCGGTCTAATGTCCATTGCTCGTGTTTCCTGGTCCAAGCAAGTATCTTCTTCTTATTCGTGTCCTTTAGTAGTGGTTTCTTTGCAGCAATTCGAACATGAAGGCCTGATTCACACAGTCTCCTCTGAACAGTAGATGTTGAGATGTGTCTGTTACTTGAACTCTGTGAAGCATTTATTTGGGCTGCAATCTGAGGCTGGTAACTCTAATTAACTTATTCTCTGCAGCAGAGGCATTTCTGGGTCTTCTATTCCTGTGGTGGTCCTCATGAAGCTGGTTGAGAGAATGCCATGAGTGTGCAAAGCTGTCACCAAGGCAAAGGGTGGCTACTTTGAAGAAGTCAAAGTTTTTACAATGTAAAAAATAGTGCAAATAAAGAAAAACCCTTGAATGAGTAATATTCCAAACTGTTGGCCCCCAGTGTAATAAATAATAATTTTCAGTCCAACCTGGCCTTTTATGGTCAGGACTGTGGATAAGTGTCATAATAGAAAGTACAAAGCACACATCCACAATGAGGTTCTGAAACACCCGTACTGTGTTAATTTTATGGTTTCGTTTTCTCAGGTCCAGACCCATTCCAGCCCCTGTTAACAGTCAGGTTTGCGTTCTGACCCAAATAGAATTGGGAACCATTCATGTCCAGTATATTTCACTTCAGCTCCAGGTACTGGGGTAAGACATTGTTCCAGAACTGTTGCGATTCTTTGGTTCCATTGCCCTGTGGTCCTCTGCTTGGTACGGGCCGGTGGTTTGGGTTTCTCCCTTGTGGGCTCTTCCTTCCCTTTCCTGGTGGGGGGAGCTGCTTTAGGTGGTACACTCTGTGACCCTTTCTTTTTCCCTTTCGCTAATTTTCTCTTCTTCTTCTTCCTCCTCCTCCTCTTCCTCTTCTTCCTCCTCTTCTTCCTCTTCCTCTCCCTCCTCTTCCTCTCCTTTACTATCTTTCTCCTCCTTTTCTTCCTCCTCTTCCTCTTCTCCTTCCTCTTCACATTCCTCCTCTCCTGCTCCCGTTTCATCCTCATCCATCTCCCCTTTCTGTTCACATGCACCCTCTTCTTCCTCCTCTTGTTCTACCTCCCCATCACTTATTTTCTTTTTTTATCTCCCTTCTCCTCCCCCCCTCTCCCTTCTCCTCCCCCTCCTCTCCGTATTTTCCCTCCTCTCCATCTTTTTCTTCTTCCTCCTCTTGCCACTCCCTTTTCTCTTCTTGTTTATTTGCTTCCTCATCTCTCTCTTCATGCACTCCTCTTTCCTCTTTCTCATCTTTCTGTTTTTCACCATCCCCCTCTCCTTCCTGTTCACTCGCATCCTCTCCATTCTCCTCATTATTCTCTTCCCTTTCTTTCATATCCTCATCCTTTCCTTCTCCTTGAACTTCTCTATCTTTAATTTCCTCTTCTTCCTCCTCCCCTTCACCCTCTTCCTCTCCTTCTCTTTCACCCTCCACCTGCTGTCTTTCTTCTTCCTCCTCTCCCTCTACCCCTTCCTCCCCTTCCCTTTCTTCTTCTTCTTCTTCTTCTTCTTCTTCTTCTTCTTCTTCTTCTTCACCTTTTCCATCTTCAACCTCTTCCTCTCCCCTGGCCTCTTTCTCATCATCTTCTTGTCCCTCCTCACCCTCTTCAACTCTGTTGTTCTCATCTTCATCTTCCTTTTCGTCCTCTTCTTCCTCACCCTCAACTACTTCCTCCTCTCCTGAATAATCCTCATCTTCTCCACTTTCTTCATCCTTTTCCTCATTGTCATCCTCCTCTTTTTCCTCCTCCTCACTTACACCTGCCTCCTCTCCCTCCTCCTCTTTTTCTTCACTTTCACTACCTTCCTTATCCTCTCCCTCTCCTTCCTCCTCTGCTCCACTCTCTTCCTCTTCTTGGTTCTCTCCTTCCTCCTCTGCTCCACTCTCTTCCTCTTCTTGGTTCTCTCCTTCCTCCTCTGCTCCACTCTCTTCCTCTTCTTGGTTCTCTCCTTCCTCCTCTGCTCCACTCTCTTCCTCTTCTTGGTTCTCTCCTTCCTCCTCTGCTCCACTCTCTTCCTCCTCTGCTGACTCAGTAGCTTTACTTTCTTCACTTTCTGCTTGTTCATCTTCCTTCTCTTCTGCTGATCCCTCACTCTTGCTCTCAGCCTCATTTACTGACTCATCACCACTCTCCTCCTTTTCAAACTCACTCTCATTGCTCTCCTCCTCTTCCTCATTTTTTTCATCCCCACTCTCTTCATCACTGGACTCTTCTTCACTCTTCTCCTCCTCCTCGCCACTTGTCCCAGAACCACTTTCGCTCTCTTCTCCTTCCCCCTTACTCTCTTCACTCTTCTCTTCTCCCTCCTCCTCTTCTTCAACTGACACAGAATCACTCTCTCCTTCTGACCCCTCACTCCGTTCACTGTTCTCCTCTTCAAGGCTTGTCTCAGAATCACTCTCTCTGCTATCCTCCCCATCACCTGTCCCCTCACTATCACTCTTCTCTTCTTCCTCCTCCCCCTTTATTGTCGCATCACTATCACTGTTCTCCTCTCCCTGTTCCCCCTCTCCTGTCCCCTCACTCTCACACTTGTCTTTTTCTTCCGGCTCCGTGCCCTCGCTCTCTTCACTCTTTTCTTGTCTATCCTCCTCTTCCTCTCCGCTGGCCACAGTATCACTGTCTTCGCTGTTCTCTTCCAGACCCTTACCTCTTCTGTCATCCTCTTTTTCCTCTAGTTGGGCGCTCTCCATTTCTGTCCTATCTCCTTGTCTCTTTGTGGAATCTTCTTCTTCCTCATCCTCAGCTCCTGACCGTAGACTACTAGAGTTCTCATCATCATCATCGACCTCGGCCTGACCTCCTGACCTCTCGCTAGCAGCCTCTGTGGTGTCTGGGTCCTTCTCAAAACTCCTGCTCCCCGCTTCCTGATCAGAATTCCCGAGGGTGCTGATGCGGACAACGGTCCTCTTGCTTTGCTCGGCTGCGCTTGGATCTGATGTTGAAGAAGAGGGTGATGTGGAGGAAGGCTGGGTGATGGCGCTCTGTTTGGTGAACCTCTCTACCCGGTTGGACCGCCGAGGAGGGATAGAGGTGGCTGTGTCACTCTCCGACTGAGACCCCCTCAAACTCGTCACCGTCTTACTCAGGACCCTCATGGCTGCCCCTGTCATCCCCACATCTGGAAGGAGAGAGTCTGCATCGCTGAGAAATCCTCCCCAGCTAGGCTTCCCCTCCTGGGATTCAACAAAGTCATCTTCCCCTGGGACCTCCACTCTATCCCCGACCTGAGAAACAACCAGTGACTTTGTTGACTTCTTATCTCCAGCTTTTTTAGGTAGTGCATTTGATAATGACAGTGATGTGATTGGTGATCCGGCCTTTGAGGTAGGTTCTACTAAGACTGGTTGGCTGGAAACCTCTTTCGGCTTGCTTTTCAGTTTCACTGGGGCTCCTTTCAACTCAGTCAGTTTAGATTCAACATCTTCAAGTCTGGGCACATTTTTTGTTTTGGTTGGTGCACTTTCTATTTCTGTGACTTTGCCTTTATCTTTAACTGCCATTTTGTTCCACTCTGTTGTCCCTGACTCTTTGAAAGTAAAAGACTCTTCTATCTTCTCTTCATTCACCTCTTTTGCCTTCTTATTTCCTTTTAATGGAGTGTTTTTACCTTCAAATGGTTTGTTATCATCTACAATCTTCTTGGGAATACTCTTTACTTTCAAAGAAGTGATTTCAGCAATAGCCTTAATTGGAGTTGTTTCCTTTTCCACAGGTTTACCTTTAACTTTGACTGGAGTAGACATGACCTCTTGAAGTGGTTTATTTTGAACTTCAATAGTTTTAGTATCTTCCTCTGCAATTTTAGATTTCTTGTCTTTGGACACCTTAACCTCCTTACCTTGAACTTTTACAGGGCCTTTACCTTTCATCTCTGTACCTTTATTCACCTCAGACAGTTTGCTTTGACCATGCTTTGGAGTACTGTGTTTAGACTCAGACATTTGGATCTGACTGTGTTTAGGAGTGCAAGGTTTCATTACAGATACCTTGCTTTGTTTCTTTGCAGGAGAACTTGACTTAGACCCTGCTTCACCTGTGCTTTGCAGATTACTACCCGTCAGTTTACTGGTGTTCACTTTAGGGCCAGCCTTTTCTGTTGTCAAAGCGATGTTCTTCTTGGCCCTGGCTGAGGTCTGAGGGGTCTTTAAGCATTTGAGGCTCTTTGGGGGTGTGGCCTTTGCCTTTAACGAACTCAAGCTGGAGCCTCTCAGGAGCTTGGTGGGAAGGGCCTTATTGAAAAGTAGCTGTGCCTTCCTGTTGGCCGGGGCTTGTTCAACCTCCAATTCTGCCTCCTTAACAGCTCTCCTCAGAGCCCGAGCCTTTTTATGTCCCTGGAGAGATAGAGAAAGAGTGAAGGAGACAGACAGAGAAAGATGTAAAGAGAAATACAAGTAAGAGAGTAAAGGAAGAATGAGAGAAAGGAGGGTAAGGTTTGCAAAGAGAGAGAATATTCAGAGAGTAGAGAAAAAGAGAAGGATTTGAAACATAAAGAGAAGACAGTGAAGTGTAAAGCAGAATAAAGTGGCTAAATATAGAGTGAAATAAAGGAGAAAAGTAGAAAGTAATGTAGATGGCAGTCCTTATTTCCTGTCCCTTCCAGTAAATACAATAACATACTTTATCCTTCTGTTCTGCAGATGTAGTCCCAGTCTCATCGCCAGAATCTCCTCCCGATGGTAATGCCTGCCTCAAAGAGAACGGGACACAAGTCTCACAACCAAACTCAACATCTCATTGAACTATATAGAGATACGGTAATAACCTACATAGAAGTTCTTACAATGAAACCACTAAAAAGGGTTACAAGACAAAAGCCCGAATCTTCATTCCATCAGCAATGTAAACAAAGTGTGTGTAGTCAGCTTTCCCGCAGGCAAGCATGAGCCTACAAACCGCATACCAGACTCAAAACTAGAGGCCGGTAGGAAGAACTAAGATGCATGGCGATTTAATCCGTCTATTTTTTCCTCCATCTCTGCTGGAAATAAATGATCATCTGAGTTAATGAGAGGGTGCTCATTGCCAAGGCAACCTTTATTCATCAAACTCATCTATCTCATACATCCTCATATACTACACCTCAGAGGCTCTCTAGGACTACATGTAACCTGTACAGTAAACACACAGGCACATAGCACACAAAACACCATAACAGTTCTGTGTAAAGACTAAATAATGACCTTAGATGCATGGGAGAGACAGCACAACAAAAAGAAAAGCCTGGTCTTTCTAGCATCATGTGTTTCTCCAGCTGCTCTCTCTCCTCCACGTCTGTTGTTCACAGTGCTGGATGTCACTGTGTGCTGCAACAAGCATGGTCTGATGAAGACCGTGATGAAGATACTGTTGGTTAAAACGTTGTGCTTGTATCACTAAAAGCATTCAGCTTCTGTAGCAGTGTTTGGACGTGTGTAGCTAAATACGCTTCTCATCTGAACACAGGAGACTCACAGTCTCCCTCAGCAGGAGTCATGGAAACATGGACGAGAAGTGTGTCGACATCCCAGCCACGTCAACACTATGGATTAGCTACACACAAGGAGGTGTTGTATGTGTGTGTGTGTATGTGTATACTTGTTGTGTGTGTGTGTGTGTATGTTGAAGGGAGGGATGGTGGCAGGGACAGGGGTTAAGCTCAAACACATTTGTTTATTGGCAGGAGCAATCTGTAGCACTGAAGCTGCCTTGAGGAGATTTATGCCATATTTGTCTTGGAAAAGCAAATGAGTGTGAGACAGACACAGAGACAGATGGAGAGATCCCAAACCAAGCGCAATTAAAATGAATGGTTTTGGGTTTCACCCCCAGTGTTCCACCAAATGGAAAATGCCCCCCTATCCCCTATCACACACACTCCACAGTGCGCTGAGCTATGCACATTTTCCTGGAATACTCACACTGCCTGCAAACACTGTTTCCTGCCTTGGAGCACACAGGCCCCAGACCAAAGTAAAGGAGAACAGAGAACCCAGACCAACGTAGAGGAGAACAGAGAACCCAGAAGTAATGAGTCATTATGATCCCAGGCCAAAGACATCGATCCCAGGCCAACATACTGTACCTTAGACGAAAGTAAGATAGCATACATACCTGCACATAACACATGCTACAAATTATAATATTCTATAATAAAGCCTCTGTACTCACCAGGTCTGGCAGCATGTAATTATTGTCCTCTTCATCCATGTTCTCCTCCATATTCTCAATGAGCATCAGTCTGTCAGAGGCTTCTGTCACAGTGTCCTCGGTCCTCTCTGTAAACACACATACTGAGAACATGGCTGCACTGGGATAGGTCCAGACCTGGGTTCAAATATTACGCCGGCCAAACTCGGATGACGCTGGGCCAATTGTGCGCCACCCTATAGGACTCCCAATCACAGCCGGTTGTGATACAGCCTGGAATCAAACCAGCGTGTCTGTAGTGACACCTCTAGCACTGAAATGCAGTGCCTTAGACCGCTGCGCCACTTCAAAGTAAATATTCAAAAAATATTATAATGTATTTGGAAATACACTTGGAAAGTATTTAAAAAACTAAAATACACTGACTCAAATACACTCCCATGCATTTAACCCAGGTATTTGAAAATAGTATTTGAAATAAGTATTTGAACAAATACAATTTGGCAGACTATTTGGTTTTTACAAATAATCATTCAAATACTCAAATAAAAGTCCTGTAAAACTTCAATTAATAACACAGGCATTTATTTGTCTTAAATCACTAAACACAACAGCCGCTTATTATAGAAAGGCTTCTGTTTGAGCCAGGCGTCTACCTCCTTAATGAACACAGCTTTTGCTAATTTGCATAGTTAATTGTTTCATTCCAGCATTCACTTCCAGCATTTTAATAAATGTCTTCATTTCCTGTACTAATGTGTTATCATTTACACGCTGTGTCACATTTAGTCTTAGTACGCCTCTATTTCGAAAAATATAAACTTTTTCTTGACACAATAATTATCCTCCTCTTTGATTGTGCATTTTCGTCAGTTCTTACTTTCTCCACTAGAATGTGATTGGCCAATTTCTGGGGGTCTGTACTCTCAAAGTTGTTGATGGTTTGTGTGTTTGCCAGTTAGCTAGCAGCTCTCAGCTGTTATTAGCCATTGGCTAGCAGTTTCTTACTGGCGATAACAACGGATGATGGACATAATTTTTTCAAGTCATTACTAAATTATTTAATGTAACAAATTCAAACATTAAACCTTGTAAACAAGTCATGGTAATTAATGGTTTCCTCGTAAACAATTCACTTAGACCCTGCATTTATTTAAATTAGGTGTTTATTTGCTGAAATGTGTGCCATTGCCCAGCTATTAAAAGGGACAGGCAGCTATTTGAGACTGCGTTTAATTGAAGTTTTGCGGGGTGATTGTTTTGGGCTGTGTATTTGAAAATACTAAAATACTAAAAATACAGAAAAAGTATTTTAAATACTAGATACATAAATACATGTATTTGAACGCAGGTCTGGATAGGTCAAAGAATATGGGCTGCAGTTATGCCTATTACAGCTTGTGGCTGTATACTGTGGTGAAAAGGAAAGACAGCATTGCAGGATTCAGCTACCTGTCTGTGGTGGGGTGGGACTCCGAGAAGGTCTGGCGTGCCCCTCAGACAGTGTTTTGGGGGATTGGTTGTCATCTGTGGGCTTTACAGAGGGGGATTTAGGGGAAATTGAGGGGGTGGGGATGAGTTTATGTGTGGATTTGAAGGACCATGTGGGGGTAAGGCGTTCTTTAGATGTATATTTGGGCGTTTTTGATGGGCTGGGCCTCTTCTTAGGGAAGGACTTGGAGGAGAGTGAAGGACTAGGAGGGTCTGGGAATATGAACGGTGATGGTGTTAATGGGGTTTCGGATCTGAATTTAAGGGACAGAGAGGGGCTGTGAGGGTTGTTTGAGGAGGGATTGGAGGACAGTGAGGAGTTGGAGGGGTCTTCAGGTGGTGTTCTGGAGATGCAGATATTTCTGGACAGTGGCAGGGAGGTGTTGAGGAAGCCGGACATCAGAGACGGAAGGTTACGGAACATCTGGCCAAACTGCTCTGGAGAACTCTCCTGAAACACACAACACAGAAAAGTAGATCTATCTACTAAATAATGTCTGTATAAGGGCTAAATTGCTCCCTCGGGCCATAATAATAGTATTAAAGAGTGGTTATTTAGACTGGTACATACAAAGTAGGCTACTGCACATGACCATTACTGAGGTGCAGAAATGTGATGCAACACTGCTCCCTAGTGAAGGCAACCAAACACAACAACTCTGTCACCCCTATGTAATCAACATTTCGGATCTCCTTTCTGGAACTGTCTGATGTTTTGGCAGTGCTCACCCTCTCTCTGCGGCGGGCCCTAGCAGACAGGGTCCAGAGAGGAGGTGCGGTCTCTGGATTGGGTATCAGGAGGGAGGGGTCCAACAGGAGCAGCTCGGTGTAGGTCTCCAGAGTCTCCAGAATGGTTTCTGTAACATCATCCTCCTCTATCACCACTTCCTCAACCTCTGGGGGTCTGGGCATAGCCAGCACCAGCATGTGAGAGCCGCCACATGCCACCTGAAGACACATACACAGTATTAGCAGGTACACAAACATAGACACACACAGACACTACTTGACTTACTGACTGGACGCTGTATTTGAGGAAGCGTGGGCACAGTGTTGGTCTGAACTGGTTGGTGAAGTTCTCTTCCCCCAGTCCTAGTTTACCCTGGCGACCGTCCCCAAAGGTGTACAGAATCCCACTGTCTGGAGTGAGAGAGATGGCTTCTCAATGGAACATGCTCAGGTTTCACATTTATAAATGACAACTTCTATTCAACAGTTTATACTAGTAGAATAGTATAGAAGCTTGCCTGTGATCACTGCAGTGTGGTTCTCTCCACAGGTTACGTGACTGACTCTGCCATTCCGGAAGTGGTCCAGTGCTTTTGGCAGAGGTGCCTCGAACAGGAAGGTCCCGTGGCCCAGCTGCCCATGCTGCCCCCGTCCAAATGCGTACACATTGTCCTCTGGAACACGGAGAGGAAGAGAGAGACAGGTGTAGAAGAAGATGAGACAGTTACTGGCTAGGAACAGTATACAGACTGTTTTATTTCATTAACCCTTTGACCATATGATCACATATTGTTGAATGGTCCCTGCAGCGTACCATCGCAAATATGTGATTGGAACAGTAGCAACAGAACGTATGATGCAACAAACGTGTCTAAACAGCATTGCTGACTGAAAAGCATTTAAACAATGTTTTGTACTGATAGGAAATAAAGGTCTTCACAACTTTATTCCTCAATTTCACCTTTTATTGTAAAAGTTAAATGCGACAAAAAACTAAACATAAGTTAGTGACCTATCAGCTAGACTTGTTTACAATGTACCACATATCTGGTGAGCACAAGGGAGAAATGTAATATTGTTTTGAAAAGAGACGTGTGTCAGCTAAGCTAACAGCAGCTAAATTCTTTATGCTGGCAGCCATGTTTGTTTATGTTTGACAAGCGAAAACCCCCTTAATCACATAATGCCAATCACAATAAGACGCAAATAAACAAAGTCAAAGATGTCTGCGACCATTGCCTGACAAATATGAACTTAGTTTGGCCACTTTTCAGCATATTACAAATCTTCGATGTACAGTGTTTACAAGAACTGGAGCACATGACTTGACAAGTCGTTTACTGTTTTTGACAAATCACAAAGCAAATAAAATGTTATCACCTCACAGATCATCCCCCCCAAATACAAGCTTACTGCCTGGCGTCACTGTAGCGCGAAAGCTAAACAGGGATGAAACCATTTTAAGGAGGTTTGTGGGGTGGTTCATTTAATTTGTGTGGAGTCCATGGGGGGTAGAAATGGGGGAAGGTATCATGGGGGGATATGATGCAGGAAATATTCCTACGATGGGGGATTTATCAATAAATGGGGTGCAAACACAGGAGAAGTATATACGCTAAATAAAAATAAAACCCCTGGAAAGGGGGTCTGAGCTGGCAGCCCTGAGGTACCATAGTTACAATCTGATGCCGCGTTCAAAACAACTGGGTACTAGGAACTCAGAAATCTCAGACTTCCGACTTCAAGACAACTGGGAACTCCGAAATAAATGAGCTCCGACTGGGAAAAATCCTTTTGAACGGTCATCAACTCGGAATTCCAACACGGAAACTCGGGCCTCTTTCTAGAGCCCCGACTTTCTGACCTGAAGATCACTGACGTTGTGATTTGACCTCGTATTTTTCCTGAGTTCACAGTTGTCTTGAAAGCACCATAAGTCAGTCAGGGGAACTATCCCTTCACCTTGTTTTGGTCTGACAAGACGCTTACGTGACAACCAGAATGCATTGTATGATGTCAACAAACATGGTGCCATACATAGCTGGCAAATAGCTTAGCATTAGCTCATCATAATCAGTAAAACCTTCAAAAAAGTATTTTACACACATCATATGTGTCCATTACAATCTATGCAAGAATCAGAATGCATGATTTGTTACCAGTACTTGAAAACGTAAATAAAACAGTAAATACATTATGCTCACAGAAGAAACGACAACACGATATACAGAAAATAAGGCACTTACTTTGATAGGAACGCACACATGTCCAAAGTTATTATTTGTAAGGAAAACAACAATGAAGGCAATGCGGGCGCCAGCCAAAGGTTTGTGCAAGGCCTGTTCTGACTAGAGATGCCAATGTCTTCATACTTGATCTGGGGGAATACTGTGCTTGGGCTCTTGTCGAAGAGAGAAGTTTGTCTGACTCAGTAAAGCCTCAAACATAAATTGTCCACAACAGTGAACTGGGCTACTTCTTATGTGAATTAATGAGGAAGCGGAACAGACCTCAATTCAAACTGTTGTTAGAAAATCTAACTTGTTAGAAAATCATTTGAAGTTGACAAGTTGAAACATTGCCTACAGATAATTAGCAGGCAGTGTGCCTTGGTTTGAGGGCAGTGTGGGCTAACTGTCCTATTGCGTAACAATCATATTTCGGATCAGTGAGTGCATTCTGACATAACGAGCCTAAAACAACTCACGATGTGGCGACCATTAGAGATATTTGAAACTCACGCGTGAAAAGGTTAATAGTAATAGTATTTCACAGAGGTATTTACTTGTGAGTGCCGCTGTGTGCTCCCCTCCACAGGACACTTGGACGACCGGGTCCTGAATGCCTTCCACCCGCTGAGGGACTCTGTGATTGGTTAACTGGTCTGGGAATAGACCCAGCCTTCCGTTCCCACTCTCCCCAAACGTGTAGAGGTCCCCGTCCACTGGAACAAACCCAAACAAACAACAATAACCCAGACAACAGTAACCCAGACGCGCTTCTATATAACAACAGGGTGTGGTATGCATAAGGTTAAGCTTCCCAATATAAAACAACCCTTCACGTGTGAGTGTATTACCTGTGACAAATGCTGAGTGGTGGTATCCACAAGACACCCAGGCCACTGGCTGTCCCACCATCACGTTTCTGGGCTCTGAAGCGTAGCTCTCTGTGCCCAGACCAATCTGGCCCACAGAGTTATCACCCCACATGAACAGCCTGCCGTCCTCTAACACAGCACACAGACGGCATGTGAAAGATCAGAAACGCACACAGACTGACTGACAGACAGACAGACAGACACACTGCTCTAAACTGATGATGCCAGTAAACAACCCATCTGTCGTCAATGTCATCCTTACCAGTCAGGGCAGCTGAGGTGTTGCAGCCAGCAGCAAGCATTTTGATTGGTGCGTGGTCAGAGAAAGGATGAAGCAGGTGGAAGGTGTTTGTGTCATCACAGTGTCCCAAACCAAGCTGCCCCTCCTGGTTACTGCCAGCACCATAAACACGCCCACTCCCTGACAACCATGGGGAAAAGACTCATAAGTAATGGTAATGGCAGATATTCATTCATAACATCCTCTAAAGTAATGCAGAGTAAAATAACATGGTTCTCTTACATGTGCACACTATTGTGTGGTCTCTCCCACATGATGCAAACTTAACTTTTTCAGACTTCAACGCTAAAGGAAAAAAATGCATGTTTTAACATTACAAAATGTAGCAAAACTTTGACAAAACATGAGTCAAACATAATCCTAGTACATGATGGACTGACTGACATTTCACAGCGGTGGGCTTGTTGATGTTGACGTTGATCTTTGATCCCAGTCCTAGCTGACCCCAGGTATTACTTCCAAACATGAACAGCCTACCATGGCCTACAGGTAGGAGAAGAGGCATTACACTTACATTTCATAACCTGCTAATAAAACTCTTAATTATACTGTTTTTATGTATTTTTTATTGTATGTTTTATTTATTTGAATATTTATTACTATACATGTCTTGAAGTATAATGCATTTTGTTCATTACACTAACTAATTACAGGTCCAATATAGCATCAATAAACTGTTAAAAACTATTTATAATAACTTACAGGCATTTTATAAACAACAAATTGATAATGTATGGTTTTATACAGTGTCTCCAAGTCACCCAATCACATGTGAGAGAGTTGCCTACAGATTGAGTACCTGTTATGACAGCAGTGTGATCACCCCCACATGAGATTTCCTCTGGATGGTCATTCTTCAGCCAGAATTTACTGGGCACATTATCAGCAAACTTGCTCTTCCCAAAGGTGAAGACTGCTCCTGTTTCTGTAAGGGTAAAACAGTTTGGGGAAATACCAGGTCTAATATAGCCTATAGTACAAGGTTCGGTTGCACTAAAATGACCCTAACGTTACAGGAGTAGGTAAATCCTATTGCCAAGCATTTGTCAGCTACCTATTTAAGTCGCTGCAGGCCAGAAATAGCAACAGGTTAGCGAATGGTCACCACCACACATTACTGGTGCTACACTATCTAAATAAAGCGAGATACTGACAGTTGACATGTTTTCATACCAGGTATATCAGCCTCCGTCTGGCCGGTCATCTCTCCCCTGGCTTCGGACTACCTCACGCAGGCAGGTGACGTTCTTCGGCCGAGATAATCTTCTTCTTCTATGGTATTATGGCAGTCCGCAAACAAGAGTTAGAGATGCATGCCGCCACCTACTGTACGGGTGGTAAACTATGGAACAAATATCCATTGTATAGGAAAGGGGGAAAAACCGACATCATACAAAATACAAAAATAGACACATAAAAAATAAACATCCCACTCCTTCAGTCAAATTACAATTCAAGTCACATCCCTACACAGACTCAGGGGCCTGTGAGGTTGGAACATCCTCTGACAGGATTTATTGCAATTCCTTGGCTATAAACTCACTGAGTCCCAAAAAGTCAGACAGCCCTTATTCTCGCCACCTCGGGCGCATGTTCGCCACCACAGTGGCAGCATATAACCTCAGCTGGCATACAATATTCTTCCTGTCTGCATACACTTGATACATGCCCAAATATTTTAAATGTATACCACTGGAGCTCTAACAGGTAATCTCATAAAGCCTAGCTTTACATCAGAAGGGAACGACTCATCAACAACAATAATATGGACAAAGTAGGTTTTCTTTCTCCATCCACCATACAGGTCAGTCGACGCGCACACATCACTTCATCTACTTCTTCAGGTATATCATCTGTATCCACTTTACTTCAACCCCATAAATAACCCCCTTGACTGGCACCCTGCTTCAGAAATCCATACACATTCCATTCAAAAATATTTTTGGGGCGCAAAGCACGCTTCTTCTGTTCCCCGGACGCACCAAAAATCAGAATAAGACCAGCGCTTGTGAATCTCCTTGACGCCACCTCACCATGATTCTCCTCGTGACTTTGAATGGATCCCCTAGGTAACATTGATACAAAAGCCTCACTCCGGCTATAAACGAATCTAAGGATTTCTTAGTTTCCATCAGAACTTTACTTCTTTTGTTTACTTTCTTTTTCACAAGTAGCCCACTCGTTCTCACTCTCTGTACTCTCTGTACCCGACCCACCAACAGCTTCTTCTTCTTCTTCTTCGATGAGGTTTAACGGCGGTTGGCATCCAACAAATAACAAATACCTTACCATCTAACACTACACTAAAAATAAAAAAAACAAAGTCTGACCATACACATTCTTCCCCCACTCACCCTTTCCTAAACCTCCCCTTCCCCTCTCCTTTTTTCCTCTCTATATCCTTTCTCTTTATCTATCTCTTCCTTTTAGTGGCCACTGTGCTTTGTGGCTGTCTATACAGTGCATTCAGACCCCAGGCCTTGTTCTTTCCCCCACCCCCAATCTACATACAATACCCCATAATGATGAAGCAAAAACAGGTTTTTAGAAATTTTTGCAAATAAGTAAATACAAATGGAAATATCACATTTCCATAAGTATTCAGACCCTTTACTCAGTACTTTGTTGAAGCACCTTTGGCAGCTATTACAGCCTCGAGTCTTCTTGGGTATAACTCTACAAGCTTGGCACACCTGTATTTGGGGAGTTTCTCCCATTCTTCTCTGTAGATCCTCTCAAGCTCTGCCAGGTTGTATGGGGAGTGTCGCTTCCTAGCTATTTTCAGGTCTCTCCAGAGATGTTCGATTGGGTTCAAGTCCGGGCTCTGGCTGGGCCAATCAAGGACATTCAGAGACTTGTCCCGAAGCCACTCATGCGTTGTCTTGGCTGTGTGCTTAGTGTCATTGTCCTGTTGGAGGTGAACCTTCGCCCCAGTCTGAGGTCCTGAGCGCACCGGAATAGGTTTTCATCAAGGATCTCGCTGTACTTTGCTCCGTTCATCTTTCCCTCAGTCTCCCAGTCCCTGCCACTGAAAAATATCCCCACAGCATGATGTTGTGACCACAATGCTTCACAGTAGGGATGGTGCCAGGTGACGCTTGGCATTCAGGCCAAAGACTTCAATCTTGATTTCATCCGACCAGAGAATCTTGTTTCTCATGGTCAGAGTCCTCAAAGCGGGCTGTCATGTGCCTTTACTGAGGAGTGGCTTCCGTATGGCCACTCTACCATGAAGGCCTGATTGGTGGAGTGCTGCAAAGATGGAAAGTTCTCCCATCTCCACAGAGGAACTCTGGAGCTCTGTCAGTGACCATCAGGTTCTTGGTCATCTCCCTGACCCAGGCACTTCTCCCCCGATTGCTCAGTTTGGCCGGGCGGCCAGCTCTAGGAAGAGTCTTGGTGGTTCCAAACTTCTTACATTTTAGAATGATGGAGGTCACTGTGTTCTTAAGGACCTTCAATGTTGCAGACATTTTTTCGGTACCCTTCCCTAGATCTGTGCCTCGACGCAATCCTGTCTCGGAGCTCTACCGACAATTCCTTCGACCTCAAGGCTTGGTTTTGGCTGACATGCACTGTGGGACCTTAAATAGACAAGTGTGTGCCTTCCCAAATCATGTCCAATCAATTTAATTTACCACAGGTGGACTCCAATCAAGTTATAGAAACATCTCAAGGATGATCAATAGAAACTGGATGCACCTGAGCTCAATTTCGAGTCTCATAGCAAAGGGTCTGAATACTTACACTGGGGGCCAAAAGTTTGGAACATTACTCATTCAAGGGTTTTCTTTATTTGTATAACTTTTTACATTTTGTAGAATAAAAGTGAAAACTATGACATAACACATATGGAATCATGTAGTAACCAAAAAAGTGTTAAACAATCAAAATATATTTTATATTTGAGATTCTTCAAAGTAGCCACCCATTCCCTTGATGACAGCTTTGCACACACATGGCAAATTTGCTAACATTTCTAAACTTGTTTTTGCTATGTCATTATGGGGTATTGTGTGTAGATTGATGAGGAAAACATTTAATTTAGTCAATTTTTTAATAAGGCTGTAACGTAACAAAAAGGGAAGGGGTCTGAATACTTTCTGAATGCACTGTATGTGGCTTGTGACGTACTGCGGCTCTCTATCTCCTCTCTGATGTTATCACCTATAAAGTAGTGGTAGTTGAGCTCTAACTCACCTGTCACTCTGCCCTGCCTCCCTCTCAGGGTTATGCTCCAGGCGGCAGCATCATTCAGGATGCTCAGAGACTCCAAACAGGTAAGAATATCGAGACGTATGCCGTGAGACTGTTTATTAGGATTTTATTACATGGTTATTATGCTGATACTGATGGTGTCAATACAATGTCCTCCATTTTGTGTCTGCTATGTATTAGCATGGGACCCACCTGACCTCTGACCCAGTGGAGGCAGCTCTGGGCAGTAACGTCCTGGTGACAGACACCTGGGTCAGCATGGGCCAGAAGGAGGAGAAGAAACAGAGGATCAAGGACTTCCATGGCTACCAGATCACCATGCAGGTACAAACAACACTAGACTCACATGGTGATTAAATTGATGAGTACTCTCTTGCAGAATACTGAACCCACTCCCAGCCAGCCTCTACCTCTAGCCCATTCATGCATGTGCCTAGGGGTTAGGGGTAGAGTTGGAATTGTCTCATGGTTCTGTCCACCCCAGACAGGAAGTGTGGCGAAACCAGACTGGACCTTCCTCCACTGTCTCCCACGGAAACAGGAAGAGGTGGACAACCAGGTGTTATACTCTTCTCACTCGCTCGTCTTCCCCGAGGCTGAGAACAGGAAGTGGACCATCATGGTAAGCTGAGCTGTATACAGTTAATAATATATAGTTAAACATGGACTAAAGGTAGTATTTAAATTAGGTTGTACTGCTCTTTCTTTCTTTCTTTTCTTTCTTTCCATCTCTCCCTCCAGGGTCTGATGGTCTCTCTGCTGACTGACTACTCCCCCCAGATCCCCTTGCCAAGATTCTATCTCTAGCACTACCTGCCAAGGGCATCCCAAGTTTACAGCTTTATGAGCATTTACAACACTACAAAGCAGAGCTGGGCCAAATACTTGATTGACTCTGTAGTCTGCTTAGTAAATTGGAGCCAATTTTAAAAGTGCAAACGCTAAGACAAATCAAGCGCACCCCAAATGCTTAAAGGTATGTTATAAATGTAATTGAACCAGATCTTGAGTCGAAGAGATTAAAAGCTTGTTTGTATTGGACATGTGATGTATACCAAATTCTAGTTTGTTTAAGGTCTTATGGAATTTATTTTGGGTACAAATAAATACAAGTGCTTCATAATTAACATGTTTTTTTCTGTCCTTATATCACAACTTTCTTACAGTTTACTAACAAATGCACATTTTTCTTTGGGTGGAAATCCTTAATTCCATGTGGTGAATTAAAGCATAAAATGTGTTACCGTCATACCACAGATAGAACAATGAGACAGGTATTTCACTGGATGTATAAATGTAAAACATCTGCCAAATATGGTAGTGAGAGGACGCTCAGTGGCCGGCAGTGGTAGAAGATGGACAGAGATGGATTATTTACCCTTTGGCAACATTTTTAAAAATCACGTTGTTTAGAAGAAGTGAAAAGGCGAGTTATTGCACACGCGCACATCACACAGTAGGCGTTCCCTAACGGAAATATGCAGATGCATGCTAGAACAGGCAAATAGGATCTCGCTAGCTTGTGCCTATGCCCACCTCCTTGCTTGTTCTGCCCACAATTACTCATTTGTTCCCATTGGAAACGACAGGCTAGTTATACAAATAAGTTATACAAATCATACTGTACCTTACTGTATAATTATACAATTGCACCTCCTGCTGGCAGAAATAGGTAAAAACTAAGATTGTACATCCTCTGGTATCCCATGCATGGGGTCTCTACTACTGGCTGTCTTCACTCCTGGCCCTGCAGACGGGCGTGTGAGGGCACTAGACGGCAACCTCTGACTGAAACAGAGTAGGTAGCTATTAAAATTCAGTTGCTGGTACACACCACTTGTGTAAGGAATCATTCAAGTATTATTTTTTAGACGGTTTCGTTTTTGTAGCCTATTGACCTAAAATCATCAGTAGTCGAAAAAGAGAAGGTCGGCACTCTTAACACCTAAATATTTTGCAATTGTTTTAGATGCCATTCCCTCAGGTGTTGCTTTATTATTCAGGAATGTGTCAAGACCCTCAGAACCTACCTTCCATTAACCCTGTTGACTCATCAGTAGGAAAGATTTGTTTCACTTTTGGTCCATTCAACAACAATAGAGCTATACGAACCTTGTTTCTGAAGGATGTTGTATCTAAGGAAGTTTATTTTTAAATTATTCATAAATATTATCCTGCCAACCTTTTCTCACCCATCTACATACAATACCCCCATAATGATAATGACATGTTTTTAGAAATCTTTGAAAAATGTTTTGAAAATTTAAATACAATAAATATCTAATTTGCATAAGTATTCACACCTCTCCTCTGAGGCAATACCATGGGCAGCGATTACAGCTGTGAGTCTTTCTGGGTAAGTCTAAGAGCTTTCCACACCTTGATTGTGCAACATTTGCCCATTATTCTTTTCATAATTATTCAAGCTTATTTTGGGCTATTGTCCAGCTGAAAGACAAATTTATCTCCCAGTGTCTGGTGGAAAGCAGACTGAACCAGGTTTAACTCTAGGATTTTGCCTGTGCTTAGCTCCATTCCATTTATTTTGTTATTATGAATAACTCCCCAGTCCTTAATGATTGCAAGCATACCCATAACATGATGCAGCCACCACTATGCATGAACATGTGGAGAGTGGTACTCAGTAATGTGTTGTATTGGATTTGCCCCTAACATAACACTTTGTATTCAGGACAAAAAGTTAATCGCTTTGCCACATTTTTTTCAGTATTACTTTAGTGTCTTGTTGCAAACTGGATGCATGTTTTGGAGTATGTTTATTCTGTACAGGCTTCCTTCTTTCCCCTCTGTCAATTAGGTTAGTATTTTGGAGTAACTACAATGTTGTAACTTTATTTTATTTTATCCATCAACAAATAGGTGCCCTTCTTTGCGAGACATTGGGAAAACCTCCCCGATATTTGTGGTTGAATCTGTGTTTGAAATTCACTGTTCGACTGAGGGACCTTACAAATAACTATATGTGTGGGGTACAGAGATGAGGGAGTCATTCAAAAATCATGTTAAACACGATTATTGCACAGTGAGTCCAAGTAACTTATTTGGTGACTTGTTCAACAAATTCTTACTCTCGAACTTATTTAGGCTTGCCATAACAAAGTGGTTGAATACACATGCTAACTCATACATTCTACACACATGTTAATATTGTAATATTGTTGTATTGTGGTATTATACATTTTTGTAGTGATGTAATAATGTGTTGTATGATGTACAGATGTACAGTTTTTTTTTTATGTAATTGCCTCAATCTTGTCTGGACCCCAGGAAGAGAAGAAGCAGCCAATGGGGATCCTTAATAAATACATGATTGAGGTAGGTAGCATGCATCACATGTGATGCTACTAGAGAGAATGGAATATATATGTGTGTATTATTTAACCTTTATTTAGAACAAATTCTTATTTACAATGATGGCATACACCGGCCAAACTCGGACGACGCTGGGCCAATTGTGCGCCGCCCTATGTGACTGCCAATCACGTCCGGTTGTGAACCAGGTTGTCTGTAGTGACGCCTCTAGCACTGAGATGCAGTGTCTTAGACCACTGCGCCACTTGGTACTTCCAGTTCACTGACGGTTGATTTACGTTGACAATTTGATCAGGGGAGAGCGCGAACGCCGCCCCCTACTACCAGAAACTATGCATTTGAGATGTCCACATTTCGAAATTTCGAAAATGTGATGGAGTGCAATGGCTTATTCTCGCCCTAGGTGATCCGCATTCTTAATAACGATATCTCCCTTGCCAGGTTAGTAGGTGTTGTGCACGACAATGGAGGGGACGTCATTCTAGTGCAAATGTTTTCGGCTGACGGTAACTACTTTGGCTCCTGATAATAACGCATCATATCGACCAGGATTTCATGGCGTTTATGCGGATTCATTTTGTTTTACTAGATATTGGCTTGTATGCATGACGTTTATGTATGCACTCTCTACTGGATGTCGCTCTGGTTAAGAGCGTATGCTAAATCGTAAATGTAAATTATATACATTTCCGCTAATTTTCCAATCATGCAACACGATAGAAATTACCTATACATTGACTTTTTAATATCTAAAACGATGATTTCACAAAAGTAGGAGATGTACCAACATGCTGAAATCATGTTCGCGCACACACAGCCAAACGAATGATACATTGTTTTCCTCTTGCGTGTGTTCTGCGCTCAGTAAAACATGTTGCAAATAGACCATCGACCACAGGGTGACATACGACCCCCAGATATGGAGGAGAGCATCATAGTTAGTCACCAATATCTTTGGTAAAAGGATAGGCCAGGGGATCCCAAACGTTTTCAGTCAGATCCCACTTCCAGCATTGGGGAACATCCCGCCCCCCTGCGTGCGTGCAACGTCTATTTCTATGGGCACAAGCACTGTTTGTGACACAAACTGTTCACACCCCTCCTTATATGTGGAGAGAACATTTTGCAGGGTTAAAGCTTATTTTCAGCAATTCATTACATTTTGCCATGTCTTATACTGTATCTGTTAATGTGATATTTGAGTGACTCAAGCATTAAAACAAAATCAATGGGCTAAATGACGTTAGCTGACATGGGCTAGTTGATCTGGAAATGTCTGTTATATAAATAGCTCTCTAATGTATGCAATGACTGACATGACAAGAGGAAAACTGCTGATGCACTAGTCTACCTCCTCGCACACCCCACAGTTTGGGAACCACTGGGCTAGGCAGTAATAGTAAGTGGGAGTGCAGTAAGTGTTACACGTATTTATGCATAAGCCATGCACATACTATATAGTCCAAATAGCCTGACTGTTATATGTGGTTGTTTTGACCTACCATAGCTGAATATAGGCTACTACAACCCATTGTTTTTCTAAATGTTCATACGGAGTAGACTTTCTGAGCTGGCTGTATTTTGTGAATCGTAGACTACAGTATGTTACCCGATCTTATGTTTCATCGTTGCAATAAAAAATGATTTAGGCTGATATGTTTGCAAAGAGTCATGCATCCAATTGTGAGTAGGTCAGGCGGGGTTTGTTGACGTTTTTGCAAGTATAATAGCCTAGGTTACAGGCTGAGATGGGAAGTATTTATGTTACTTGTATCAGAGAATCATGTATGAGAGTCTCGGAAGAAAGTGGATACAGAGTTTGAATTAAGCAGCGCGTCGAGTAAATGTGGTGAAGATGAATGTCCTGAATGGGCTACAGTAGTGTCGAAAACGTGTAGACGAACCGAGTATAATGAAGAACGATGTGTATAAGGACTACGGTGTTACAACTGTGGTGGGGATCATGATCCTGCGTTCCTGGACTGCCCTGTAAGGGTGAAGGAAATCAAGGTGGCAAAGGTTAGAGCGGTTAATCGAATCTCCTATGCGGAGGCGATTAAAATAATTGAGAAAACAAGTGATGCTAGGGAAGATATGGTAGTGGATAAAATACAACCTGTAGTAAATGTTTGTTGCCAGACTAAAGTTTTTGGGACTCAAAGATTTTACTTCTGTAGACTTGCAAGGGGTACTGGCGACCGAAGATCTGCCCTCCCAGGGTTCCCTTGAGCCCGTGTAGGTATCAGATCTGTTTTATTTATGTTTTTGAACAGAAAAGTTATTTGAGTATTTTATGTATTCTTCGTTCTTTTTCTTTTTAGTTCCGTTTTGGGGGGAATCCTTGTTCCATCCCGTATAGTAGGTGGCGGAATGCACATTAAATTGTGTGATCGCCAGCCCCTGGTGTGTACATCACTGGACCCCCTGCAGTTCGCATACCAGCGCAACATAGGTGTGGATGATGCAATCATCTACCTTCTGCAGAGGGCTGATAAAGAAATGTGTATGTTTAAAGTAATGACAAAAAGTATTCCACCCTGAAATTGTGCAATGTGTGAGATGTATTAGAATTATAAGATTATGATTCTAGGAATGTGTGTACATAGACAAGTCAAGACTAGGTTAGAATGTTACCATTTGGTAAAAGAGTCAGGATGTAGTTAAGATAACAAAGGAGAAGACAGACCATTTGTGAAGGCTGTTAGGCTTGCAGGAGATTAGGCCGGCCATAAGAATTCACAGCCCCCCATCAAGCAGGGTGGGGGTCTTTTCTCTTTGGGATGTGTGTAATACATTAGCATTATAGAAGGTGTCGAGTTTGGGTGAGACTGCAATTGTAGTGTAGCAACTAGAGGATGTCTTTGAAGGGAGTGACATGAGATAACAGGACAGTGTGTCTTTGAAGGCACACACTGAGAATTTACAGCCCCCATCAAGGAGGGTGGGGGCTTTCTGACTGGGGGGGATATGTATAAAAAGCTATGTGCATTGTATGTTCTGGCAGAGCTCTCATGAATAAATGCTGACCATTGCAAGCTGGAACTCTGACTGTATTATTTAAAACTGGGGACTTTCAATCTTCAGGATACAGAAAGAGTTATAAAAGAGTTCATTTAGAACATTGAGGTAGAAATGATTGTGACAAGGGCCTACTCTCACCTGGACAACGCAGGTTGCACTGTGAGGGTTATGTTTTTTTACTTCTCCAGTGCCTTCAACAACATTCAGCCCCTGCTACTGGGTGAGAAGATGAGGAGGATGAAAGTGGAAGCACCCTTAGTCTCCTGGGTTACGGACTACCTGACCGGTAGGGCACAATTTGTGTGACTACAGAGCTGTGTGTCAGAACAGGCAGTGAGCAACACAGGGGCCCTCCAGGGAACATTCCTGTCCCCCTTCCTGGTCACCCTCTACGCCTCAGACTTCAGATATAACTCTGAAACATGCCACCTACAGAAGTTCTCGGATGACTCCGCAATTGTAGGGTGCATCGGGTGGGCAGGAGGAGGAGTACAGGAGCACAATCAATGACTTTGTGGTGTGGTGGGAGCAGAACCACCTTCAGCTCAACATCAGCAAAACAAAGGAGATGGTGGTGGACTTCAGGAGAACCAAGGCCCAACCGACTGCAGTCCCTATACAGGGGATGAATGTGGAAATGGTTGGGTCATACAAGTTCCTGGGAGTCGGACAACAGGCTGGAATGGGCTGGTAACACTGGGGCTCTGTACAAAAAGGGCCAGAGCCGACTCTGCTTTTTGAGGAGGCTCAGGTCCTTCAACGTGTGCAGTAAACTACTACATACTTTCCACCATTCTGTGGTGGCATCTTTTTTGCAGTGGTGTGCTGGGGCGCCAACATAAAGGCTGGTGATGCTTCTCGGGTAAATAAGCTGATCAGGAAGGCTAGCTCTGTTCTGGGGATTAACATTGACACTCTAGAGGAGGTGGTGGAGAGAAGGATCCTGGCCAAACTGCTGGCCATCATGGACAATGTCACCCACCCTCTGCATGCCATGGTTATAACGCAGAGGAGCACCTTCAGTCACAGACTGATCCCACCACGGTGTGCCAGAGAGCGCTACAGTAGGTCCTTCCTGCTAGCGGCTGCCCTCGGCAACATAGACCTGAAACTGTTGGGGTGTTTGGACCTAGTTTAACAATTAGGCATCCATCCGTGAGTAACTCTCTGGTCTGTTATCACTCATTCACTCAGGATTTATTCATTCAGCACTCATTCATTCATGTACAGTTGTTATATCACGTGCAATATTGTAAGTAATTCTTGGACTGAACTTATGTAGTCCTTCACTCAGGACTGTATACTAGTATCCTGTCAGCAGTATATATTTTTTCCCATTGCATTTAGTATATCAAATGTGCAATACGTGCATTTATCTGTAATTAAACCCAGTTCTAAGGACTGTATTTTAATGGAATTAGTATTATTACTCTAAATTATATTATACGCACATTTAGCTATTTAAGTATCTCTTCCTGTCATTTACCTGTACAGTTAATTTAACCATGCAAATACTAACTTACCTGTACATTTAACCAGACTGTATATTAAGTAAACTATTATTACCCTCACTTATATCATACACGCATTTAGCTATTTAAGTATCCTTCTCTGCCATCGACCTGTATAGTTAACCATGCAAATATATTTGTGTATTTATATCAACGTGCAATAATTGTATCATTTTATCACCTAACACTATAACAATGTCAGGGGTGGGGAGTAACGAGTTATAAGTAACGCAAATGAGTAAAAGAGGACGCATTTGGAGTAACGAATACTTTTCCGCGTTACTTTCTGTGGGCTGTAATTTTACTCTTACTCAAGTATTTTTTTCAGCAAGTAAAGTACTCTTTACTCAGCTACATTTAGTTTGTAACAAAGGTTATCTTCAGGTATTTTTGTAAGCCAATTCGTACTCATTCGCGCTCATCGTGTAGTATGACAAATGCAACCCATTCTCAATACTACCACAACCCAGTAGAGGATCAAGATGTGGCAAATCGTGACAACCCTTGGCCACAATTGCAGGACATTTTTATTAGAGGCAATAATGTCATCATGAAATGTTGTCTTTGCCTCAACAAAAACGCGGAAATCAACCTTCGCAAGCACATTGAGGTAAATTAGGCTAGCTACTAGCTAACGTCAGCTAGCTAGCAATAGGTAGCCAACGTAGCTAGCTATCTAAATTGCCCAGAAGTGTAGATGTAAAGCTAAATGTCAATAGGGACTAGCTAGCTAGAAAATATTATAGAAAAATGTAGGGTTATGTGTTGTATTAGTGGTCAATTTACTTTGACCTTATTTTAAGAATGGCATAAATAGTTACTCCAATGGTTAATTCTAAATGGGTTTCTAATGGAAACCTTTTGTCTCGGTTGTTGTAGCCAGCCAGCTAAGTTCTTATTTCTGCACATAAAGTATGAGAAAATATTGGAAAAGGTACAATTTATGATACATTGGAGTCTGCTTATTGTGATCACGTCCGTCCGGGTCAATTTGATCACTAGGGATGATCGCTATAACACTTTGTTTTTCCCATGCAGATTACCATTTATTTTACTATTTACATTTTTATTACATTAATATAACGTAATGAAACGGACAGCTTCCATATTAACTGAAGTTTACTGACATTCAAAATACGTTTGTAAATTGTTGTACGGCCATGGCCGTAACTCGTTTTTATGGAGTTGCTGCACTCTTTCCCTGAGCTAAATAATCTATCTGTTAGGATCAACACTCCACTGCCTGCATCTGCTGCATGTTAAAGACTGTTCAGTTGTGCCGGACTGATTTTTTAACAGTAAAAGAGCTAGACTAGGCTGCAAAAACTTTGAAAAACAGCTTCTTCTGAAGCTGAACAAAAAATACACAACGTAGACTGGGCTCGATTGTGCTGTATATATTTTTTTCAAGAAATGTTTAAAGATAAATATATTATTATTTCTGTTATCCAAGCCCTGTTATATCCTTTACAATACGATAACAACTTGTTACAGTTTTACAATGTTAGTATTTGGTTTATTAAACAAAACTATAAACATTCTACTTGAGTAAAATTTTACCGTAGTAGTTGTACTCTTACTCGAGTACATTTGTTCAATACTCTACCCACCCCTGAACGATGTATAGTGTACGTATTTCAGTCATTCACTCATACTATGCAATGCGTTTCAATAGCTTTTTTCACTCCAGACTTCGTGTATTTTTATACTTTTTCATACTGCCGCACTATGTATCATGTATCTGTCTTTTGTGTATTTCGTTCTGGCATTTTGCAACTGCCCTGTGTTTTTCGTAGCTTCTTGACAAAGTAATTTCCCCACGGGGATCAATAAAGTATATATCTATCAAGAAGAAGAAGAAGAAGAATCAGGCGTGAATGTAGTGCCGGGTCATGCGTACAAAACTCCACTCCTGAATTTACAAGTCGCCTCAAGTTTATTTCTGAGTGCGTTGGACAAGAAGCTCGAGCCTCATCACTGTCTCCTCATTGTTGCAAGCGAACAGAGCGACGGTGCTTTCACGAAAAGGCACTCAAATAAACTACTACAAGAACTACATTTGGAAACAGGCGACTGCGTTTACTGTTATTTCGCTAAAAGAGTGTTTTATATTCGTTTGATAATGTCGGTGGGCATTGAGTCGGGATTCTCAAGTGAGGAGGTTCTGAACGTTCGCTTCCCACTCCACCGGGCGTGCAGGGATGGAGATATCGGTGCGTTGTGCTCGCTTCTTCAGTGCATCTCAAACCCGGCGGATTTAGCCGTGGAGGACTCTTTCTACGGCTGGACACCCATACATTGGGCTGCTCATTTCGGAAAGGTAATATGATAATTGTTTTAAACAAAGAAATTAGAAGGCCGAGTATATAACCATCTTTGCCCGAGGTTTCCAGCTTCCATTTCAATAGACAGACTGACTAGCTAGCCCTTCGTCTTGACTCTCAGTTCCATTACATTACACACAAGACATTGGACGAAGGCGTCTTCTGTATGGGGGAGTTTTGTTAAGGTCCTTCCCTGACGCGGCTCGGTCTGAACATTAACATGTATCCTTTGCGGTACGGTTTTGGAAGCATAAGGACCGTATCATTCATATCAGCCAGAAATAATAATAATCATGTTAAATTGATACACATTGATGGGGTTAGTGTTCCCCCACGGCCATATCTCCATGTTACAGCGGTGTTTACGAAAAACGGATGGAAGACTAGAGGTGACCACATGTACTAATTTTCTATCTAACATGCTCCGAACATCTGTGTGTTAGTGTAACTCGGGAAGTGTAGTTTCTTGGATATGTGCTAAACTGCTACAGCAAGTGTGTCGTTTTATTTGAAGGATTCTTTCTCGATGATTAACGATAAGGCCACATGCTTCGAAAGCCATGTTGCTGTTCTGAACGTTAAACAGCTTCGGCATTGTAGGCTAGTTCAAATGAGGCAGTCATGGGCGAAGCGAATGGCTGAAAACTAGGGAGAAGGCAGAATGTGTTGTGGCCTGATAGATTGGATTGGCCTCCATCATAAACAATCAATTAACGTCTTTCAGCGGGTTACATTGTGGCGGGCTCGATTGTTTATTGGTTGCGTTGGAAAACCAATAATCTGTAACGCTTCAAAAGGCAGTTTATAAACACACAGGACTCCTTCCCATGTGCAAGTGTATACATAAACACTGTAAACAAGTGAACTGAAGGACTGGGTGTTTTAAATCAGCCTCATCACTGACTGGATGCTGTTCGATTAGAGAGAGAAGTGAAAGTACAGTAGATACACTTTATCAATTGTAACAATCTATTTTAAGCGCACACTGAACAGCACCTCCCCCTCTCCATTTCCCTGTCCCTGCCTGGTTAGTGACAGTATGCTAGCTCAGCCTCAGGCATATACTAAAATCGAGTCAGCCATTGACTCTCCTCTGTACTGATGAGTTAGTATTATTCACCCTGAGTTACTGGATCCTGATGGGAAGGATGGATGTTTAGATGACACAGCAGGGTTTTGCAAATAGTGGAGGCATGGTCTGCCTGACTCAATGACTGACCACAAGGCAGTTGGTGGTTGTGAGAAGCATGGTTGTCTCGCTTGTGTTGATCATAAAAAAACTAACATGCACAAACACAATATGGAGCATGGCCAACTTCCAGGTTACACCCTTGTCTTATATGTCCTGCTACAGCACTGTTGCACAAAACATGTTTGTTCAAGCCACTCCCAAGGAGGGTCAGACTTGAGGCTGTTATGCATAGGTGTAAGGAAAGGCCCACCCCCCAACTTGCGCCATGCCATGACTTACCTGGACCACCTGTTGCGATGTGCTTTAAATTTTTTATTTATTTAACTAAGTCAGTTATGAACAAATTCTTATTTACAATGATGGCCTACCCTGGCCAAACCCTAAACCGGATGACACTGGGCCAATTGTGCACCACCCTATGGGACTCCCAATCACGGCCGGTTGTGATACAGCCTGGTATCGAACCAGGGTCTGTAGTGACACCTCTAGCACTGAGATGCAGTGGCTTAGACCACTGTGCCACCCGGGAGCCCTTTTAAGTAAATCAGGTGTTAAATGAGGTGAAAAGCCACTTTAAATCACTGCTCACTCTTGCAGAAATCGACATTTATGACGTGTCAAATAGTTTGAATTAAAAAAATTATGGTTTATTATCTAGTGACCTTTGCTCAGTGTTTTATCAAATTGTTTAGATCTACCCAACCTACATCTTTTATAGTTGGTTTCACACCAAGTGAGGTGGTAGGTCCCATGTGGCTCAATTGGCAGAGCATGGTGCTTGCAATGCCAGGGTTGTGGGTTCGATTCCCATGGGGGACCCGTACGAAAATGGATGCAGTCACTACTGTAAGTCACTCTGGGTAAGATAAATTACTCATGTAAATGGAATATAGTTATTTGAATTGATGCATTATTATATTGCCCTGGTGGCGGTAAACTGGGTGTGATTTAGGCTTGGGCGGTATACCGTATACAGGGGTATTTGGAAATGGCCACAAATGTTTTTTCTATACCGTTAACTATTTTCTAGATGTTTAAAAAAAGATATATTTTAATATTGTAGCTACTTCTTAAATAAATACCTGCAGTCAACTTGTGCAATATGTTAGAAGATAAAGAAGATTGTGTTCTTCATTTCACCTGTCACATAATTTTTCATTATGAAGCTTACCCATTAAGGTGGTGTTTGTTTACAAGCACACAACCATGAGAAACTGGAGCCTTGTGACTCTCACTGTTGTGAAGTATGAGCCAGGTGATCTAGTTACAGTATAGAATTCACAACTAAATGTTTGCCAGCTAAGATATCTTATAACTATTAAGTTAACTGTCTAAAATGTACAAAGTGCATTTGGTGTGCAAAATTAGTAGCTAGTTAGCCATCTAGCTACGTGGTTAGCTTCTTCCAAAATCAAGCTTTGCTTGCCGGTAACAGCTGAGAATTGCCTCCTGGATCAAGAGCCTTGCTGTCTAATATTTGTTTTGTGCATGCTGCAAACTGAGTAGCATTTTTTAGTTACTTGAATAACTGAGATGGGATGTCTGTCCTGAAAATAGCGATGCCTCGTTAGCATTTAGTTAGCTTTCACTATGGGATTTGACATGTACTTGTTAGCATTGCTAACCTTCAGATTACAACAGCTCAGTGGTGTTTGAAAATAGTGCCCCTTGTGTTCAGTGTTCAGTTCACTACCAAATATCCAGGTATGACACAAGGTCTGTATGAAGGTATGACAATCTGGATACTGCCCCAGCCTAGTGTGATTTGTACCGGTTTTTGATTATAGGAAATACTGATACTGTAGGTCTTCTTTTGTATTGCTTCACTATACTGTTTTGCTTGAAGGCCTGTGGATTTCCTCAAGGCAGGACAGACACAGCAGGGGGCATTGACACACTGTTGGTAATAATTACATCTATTTTTTTGTCTCTCCTCTCAGTTGGAGTGTGTGATGCGTCTGGTGCAGGTGGGCTGTGGGGTCAACGCGGTGACCACAAGGTTTTCTCAGACACCCACTCACATCGCTGCGTTTGGGGGCCACCCAGAATGCCTGCTGTGGTTGCTGCAAGCTGGCTCCGACATCAACAGACAGGTACAGTGCACAGGGATGCACACACTTACCAAAACACACACCCACGCACGCAGTAGGAAAGGGGACAGACGTAGTGAAAATGGCAGCAGCCAGTGTTTGTGCGAGGCTGAGCTCAGACTGATCCTATTAGAGGGATCATCCTGGCTTTGGGCCACCTGACCCTTGACCCATCTGAATTGGTACCTGTTACACATTTAGATTTAATGTATGTTAAGAGGAAAGATATAGGAGGCACTTTAAGATATCCATTCTGTTTTGTGGCCTAGTTAAATAAAGGTTACATGGTTGTTATTACATCTATAAAATCTCCTCAGCCCTGTGTTTGTGAAAAGCCCCAGCCAGCCTGCTTTTATCTCTGTGCAGTTGGATTAATGACTGACAGAAAACCACTAGTCTGTGTGTATGTGCGCACATACGCTTATCTATTTAGACTTGATGTCATTGGTGTGGGTGTTCTTGTCATGCTCTTTTGTTTACGCTCCTGTCTTGCGCACACACACACACTTCACCGACCATCTGACGCTCACCGCTCAGAGAAATCTGAATTAGTAGGTCACGATCACATAACTCCTACCTCTCCTCTTGACTTGCTGCAGCATGTCACTATTATTTCTAATAGAGCTCTAATACGGCTTACATAAAAAAAATTCAACACATATATTTAAAAAAAATAACCATACAGTTTCCCCTCCATTAAACCCATCACCCTCTTTTAACCCCTCCCTTGTATGGATTTAACAGAGCCACCCAGGGATGGGGTGCAGGGTGGGTCACCACTACAGCATTTCAAGTGGCCTACATTCTCTGGGTGTGAAGAACAGCGGTTATGGATGAAGGAGTAATTTGTTGGAAAAACACTCACAATCTCTCTCTCTACCACTCAGCACCTCCCTCACTTTCTCTCTCATAGAGGAAGGATTTATTTTGAAAAATGCTCTCTTGCCGCAGCCTTCTACCTCCCCCTCTCTCTACCGCCTTCCCTCTCTTCCTCCCTCTCTTTTTCTCTCATGCATGATACTGTACAGCTGTGTGCCCCGCCCTGCAGCTGGGGTGAAGAGTTTACTTTGCCTCTGGAGAACTTCACCCTGGTGTCTGCCAGACCTCACCAGACAGTGCTCTAAGGGAAATGATAGGGGGAGGGAAACCTGCTGCATATTATTGCCGCACAAGAAACCAATGTGGATAACTGCTTCAGTTTGTGTAAATACAGTGTGTAACATATTTAATAATTTCTCTCTCCTTCTCTCTCTTTCTCTATAACCCCCCTCTCTCTTTCTCAGGACTATGTGGGTGAGACACCCATACATAAGGCTGCCCGTGCAGGCAGTCTGGACTGTGTCAACGCTCTCCTGATTCAGGGGGCAAAAGCTGAGTAAGTCGTGCTACTGCACCCCCTGTGTGCTCTGTCTTCCCCTCACTGTAACACCCAACATCTCCCATACCTACACCTTTACAGGAGGACTCAATCAAAACCCAAACAAGCTGTGCTTTTTTTAAGGACGGTTCACACTGCTCCATGTTCAAACTGTGAAAATTGGTGTGTATTTTCGGGATGGTTCTTAGTTCTTAACTTTATTTTTTAGGTTTGAAACTTGATAAAAAATGGTAAGAACTATAGCTGCCTGTACTTAGACTTTGTTACAAGGTAATTACATGAGTTATACCCTTACAGTTGGTAGTTACCTTGAAATTACACCTATCAAAAGTAATGTGGTGCAGAGATTTCCTCATTGTGAGTCCTATTACTGTAACAACCAGAAAAGGAGAGCAGAACAACACATCTTTGGAAGGATGTGTGTTTCTAGACAAATGGAGAACAATAATACAATTCCTGATAATTTCATGCTGAATCCCAACATGTCGCTCCACAATCCTTTGCTGTACCTCTGTTTGGGCCATCTGAAGTCGGAACACTCCCTACTCCAAGGGATTCTAACTCTGGAGGGTGCAGGTGTTCCAGACCTGTAATCACACCTGACTCAACTAATCAAATAATCTCATGGTCTTCTGTTTGGACAATGATTACTTGAACTGAATGTGTGTGTTCAGGGCTGGAACAAAAGCCTACATACCCAGTAGCTCTTCCAGGACCAAGGTTGAATACCTTAGTCTATAATCTGGTGTGTGAGAATCTCTCCCTCCTGCACTAGTCACAATCTGAACATGGAGCAGTGTATTTCAGGGAAAAATGTTTGATATCTCTAGTGTTTTTGGTGGTTCTCCTGCAAATGTGACCCAGGTTGATAAGCTTTACCATCTGGAAATTATCTTGATGTTATGTTTAAACTGGAGATTATTATTTGTATAATTAATAGAGAATTACTTTATCTTTGTTCACGTTTGCTTTGGTAAGTGTTTTTCTATAGCTGTAGCTCCTGACCAAATGCACATTTTCTCATTACGAACGTGAAGAGGAGAAACGGGAAGATTCCTGGTAGATTTGAACAAGGTAAAAATGTGTTTTTAAAATCCTTTTTACTTGCTTGGAGACGACACTGAAAACGCATCAAATGATGTCCCAAAACCCCTTAATGAGTTTCTGCCCCTGTTGAACCAAACAATGTGAAAGGATTGGATCGGTTAAACTTTTAGGCAATATGGCAGAGACTCCACATAACAAACTGGTTTCATCCCGTCCTTTTCTGAGCATGTCATAAATGAAAAAATACCTAGTTTAGGAGAAATTGTTAACCATATCAAGATGTGGCCAGCCTGGTCTCCCATCACTACAAAGGGCTGGTGCGGTGCATGCAGGTAAATGGAAAGAGATATGGACAGGGAATGAAGAGCGACACACTGATAAAGTAGTATGAATACTGTAGCATTAATTACCCCCATTCGTTCTTGTGAGCAGATTCATTAAAACATTAAATGCATAATCCAATAGAAATTCCCAACCATTCTTTATAGAATACATATATATGCTGTGCAGCAGCTCTTATGATCTGAACAAAGGATATAAGCTGTTGCCATTTGGAAAAAGGCTTGTTTGGTGATAACAGAAAACACACAGATAGGGAAACTACGCCAGCCCAACGTGAACTACACACCTCACCCTAGAAGACTCGTGTGTTTTCAGTTTAGCGATATGTTAGGTTAGCATAACTCTAGAATGAACCATGGAAAAATATCGTTAACACCAACCGTTCTTGATCCCTCACACCCTCAGTATGTTTTCCAGATACTAATAAACAACCTGCCAGTCCTGTTTGTGTTGATTGAGTGCATTTGATATACCTGAGAGGAATTAGAATATGACGTAATACTTACATACTCTCTCACAACTAGCAGGACTTGAAAGGTCTGTGTTTGACATGATTCAAATAGATACAGCTCTGCTCGTCATACTGTGGATGTGCTTTCTCCGTGCCAGCTATTTTATCTCCTTGCAAGTAAATGGGTTCAAATTGTACTTTGAAACAAAAGTGCCCCACCAAACATCAACATAGATACATTTTATAGAGCGGGTAGGCTATATCTGCAGTTTCCCACAGATGACATATGTAAAATGGACAGCCTCAAAGAGGAGAGAGATTATTTGGCACACTGATAGATTTTTAATATAGGCCTGCATTTGCTCTGCTGTCAATTATTTTGTCAGTATTCTGTGGGTTAGACGCTGCCTAATCTCCATTAACCCAGAACTAATGTCTTGCATAATTGGTCAGATGCTCGATGATGGGTCCATACAGTGCATTCGGAAAGTATTCAGACCCCTTCACTTTTTCCACGCTTTACGTTACAGCCTTGTTCTAAATGGATTAATACATTTTCCTCATCAATCTACACACAATACCCCATAATGACACAGTGAAATCTGGTTTTAAGACATTTTTGCTAATTTATTACAAATAAAAAAACAAATACCTTATTTACATACGTATTCAGACCCTTTGCCACAGGTGCATCCTGTTTCCATCCTTGTAATGTTTCTACAACTTGATTGGAGTCCACTTTTGGTAAATTCAATTGATTGGACATGATTTGGAAAGGTACAAGCTATATAAGGTCCCACAGTTGACAGTGCATGGCAGAGCAAAAACCAAGCCATGAGGCCGAAGGAATTGTCTTTAGAGCTCCGAGACAGAATTGTGTCGAGGCCCAGATCTGGGGAAAGTCCAAGAACACAGTGGCCTCCATCATTCTTAAATGGAAGAAGTTTGGGACCACCAAGACCCTTCTTAGAGCTGGCCGCCCGGCCAAACTGAGCAGTCGGGGTAGAAGGCCCTTGGTCAGGGAGGTGACCAAGAACCCGATGGTCACTCTGACAGAGCTCTAGAGTTCCTCTGTGGAGATGGGAGAACCTTCCAGAAGGACAACCATCTCTGCAGCACTCCACCAATCAGGCCTTTATGGTAAATTGGCCAGACGGAAGCCACTCCTCAGTAAAAGGAACAGCGCATTTGGAGTTTGCCAGAAGGCACATAAAGGACTCAGACCATGAGAAACAAGATTCTCTAGTCTGACGAGAGAAAGAGAAACAGAGCAAAGTACAGAGAGATCCTTGATGAAAACCTGCTCTAGAGCGCTCAGGACCTCAGACTGGGGTGGAGGTTCAACTTTCAACAGGACAACGACCCTAAGGACACAGCCAAGACAACGCTGAAGTGGCTTCGGGACTCTGAATGTCCTTCAGTGGCCCAGCCAGAGCCCGGACTTGAACCTGATTGAACATCTCTGGATAGACCTGAAAAGTAGCTGTGTAGCGACGCTCTCCATCCAACCTGACAGAGCTTGAGAGGATCTGCAGAGAAGAATGGGAGATACTCCCCAAAATATAGGTGTGCCAAGCTTGTAGCGTCATACCCAAGATGACTCAAGGCTGTAATCGCTGCCAAAGGTGCTTCAACGAAGTACTGAGTAAAGGGTCTGAATACTTATGTAAATGTGATTTCAGTTTATTTTTGATAAATTATGGGGTATTGTGTATAGATTGATGAGAGGGAGCTATTTAATCAATTTCAAAATAAGGCTGTAACTTAACAAAATGGAAGAAGTGAAGGTGTCTGAATTCTTTCTGAATGCACTGTAAGTAATAAAAAGTTAGTGCATACATTTAGTCAAGGCCACCACCAAGCCCTGCAAATAGGGCTTTACCAACAGTTTTAGGGTGCCATCATGTTTAGGTAGACAGAGATACTAGAACCATTAACTTCTACATGAGTAGTATTGAAACCTTTACAAGTACACATCTGTTAGCTTGACAAGACACATTGTTGACAGCAGACCACAGAGACTGCCTCAATTTGACAGAGATCTAATTATTTCACAGAAGATTTTAAATTGGTTACTAAATGATAATCGTTGTCTGTTTAAATTACTTAACGTTTCTGTCTCAAGGACAAATTGCACACAAACATGCATAGTCCGATTCTCTCAAGGGAATGTTTTTGCCCCCCAAGTGTTAGCAAGTGTTGGAAGGATTCACCCTGAAGGATAGTTTAACATTTAAGGCAGAAATAGGAGTTTTAGTTACAGTACCCTCCGTGTCATCTGTGGGACAACCTGTAGCCTAGACATTTTCTTCTGTCCGTCAAAACCCGAACACACCACTTTAAATTAGAAACACCAGTGAGTTTATACGCCATGTTTGTAGTTTAATTTCTAACTGCCTGGTTTTACTATATAACTGTTACTAGAACCTTTCGATCAGGAATAAACACATTTTATTGCTGGGGAGAAACAGAAACAAGCATTACACAGCAGCACTCGAGCGTTTGAGTTCTACATCCCTGTGAAATGTAATCTCTGTTTCAGGTGACTATAGGGTATTCTACTCTTAATTTCGCTGACATACATTGAGTTATACTTCATTGAGCTGAAGTGTATTTTAGTTTCTGGCAGAAGCTATGCCAATTTTTAGGATTCTCAATTCTCATCAAGTAGAGTTGCAAACTAACCAAATGTGGTATAAATTATTGTCATACAAACCCAAATTCCAACAAGCATTGTAGAACCGATAGACAATATTGTTATAGTAATGTTAACCCAGGTTAAAAAGGGAAAATGCTTTGTATCGGGTTAAGGGGTTGGTGGTCCATGGCATTTAAAATCACTGGTGACACAATATCAGTGGGGGGGGGAAAAACACATTTAGATTATTTTCATTCTGATGAAATGTGCATATGGTCGCTAGCCTCTGAACATTTTTGAAAGCTGTTTGTTTTTCCCTAAATGTCCTAGAAATGCTACTGTGCAGCTGTTTGAGTTACTGTTTGATGTCACAATGTTTCCTTTGACAGCTGTAGGTCATGTTTCTGATGGCCCAGTATTCTAGAGTACGAAAGGGAAAGGCAAACTAGACAGGAGGCTCATGGCAACAGATTTAAATTTTTCTTTACTATACATTCTCAAATTCAAAAACATTGCCCCATCTAAACAGTGACTTATTAAGACATTATAGGTGAAAATACAATTATTTAAAACCTTTAGAAATATTATTGTTAGTCATGTCTTCATTCATTTTGTCCCCTGCAATCTTCTATTGCCCTGTGGTGCTTCAAAAGGCCAAAGGGTTTGACCAATAGCAAACAAGTTGTAAAATATAGGCTAATCCAAATGAAACTAGCTTTTATTTTCTGCTTTTGAAAGACCGCCTATAAGGAAAGAGCCATTTTTCTCCTGTGCTTAGTGGTTGCTTCCTTATCTGCTCTCAGTACCTAGAAGGAGCTGGTAAAACTGCAGTGGAAACACATTTGACCAGAGATTTATATGTTCCTCCTGTGCTAGAGGAAGCTGTAGTTTGAGTAAATCTAGCCTAATAGTAATTGAAGCACCAGGCAGTGGTATGTAATGAAGGCTAAACTAAATCTGCATATTGGTTTTATGAAATATAACATCATTACTAAAGGCCATTTTTAAAATGTTCAGACGTTTACTTACTAGTATATAAATGTCAATTCTACATAAATGCGTTCAGATTTATATCGCTTCTACAAACATAAGGTTGTTACTGGGCCTATAGTTGACCAGCCAGCTCTAATGCTACTGTAAATGGATCTCTTAGTTGCACGCAGACATTCCAATACAGACTGGTGCCACAACTGCTTCATTTGAATTCTGGAAGTTGTGTCTGCCAGGCAGATTAATATTTGGGTGAGGGGAGCTTTTAGCTTCAACTGAAATGCTGAAATTAAAGACATATAGTTTCTGTTTGCAAAAGGAAACTGCATGGAAACATACCTACAGTATGACTCATATGTCTCAATATTTCACTTTCCCACTGTTACCAACTATACGTTTACCTTTAAATTGAATCCTGTATAATAGGGAGAATATTGAAGTATTAAATGCACCCAACCATTTTAAACCGATTATCCTACTCTCAAAATACTTTGTCTAAGCTGTTGTCTGGTGTGACTGTCAGACAAATGCGCACAAACACTTTCTTTGATGCTACAGTAATGGATGATTCGCGTACCAATCGCCACCATTAGCGAGGCAATCTGTTGTCTGTGTAACATGGCACAGTTCCATAAGGATGATTCCATTCTGAGAATGTTCCCTTGTCTATACATGACCAGCCCATCCCCTTTCCCTTCACTGTGACATTCACAATCGTTGAGCCAAAAGCATCTCCAGCATGCTACCGGATCCCATAGACTTCAGTCTTTCCAAAAACTACCTTCAGCTTTCTTTAAACTGCACGTAGACACATAAAAATGGTATCCATGAGTTCATCTGACTCTGGGCAAGTAGAAAAATAGGGCTTAATTGCCAAAATCTCAAACTATCCCTTCAAACTTATTCAAGGGTTGACATTTATTTAAAATATAAATAACTAATATGGGTGAACTAAACTGCTCCAAAACTTGCTTTTGTTCTTAATCAAACTGGGATTTGATCTGATATTCCTTGGTCAATCTCATCCCCCTGTTTCTGCTGCTGCACACACATCATTCATAGATAGTTCTAGTATCATATCTCTCATTGTCTCATGAACAGAGCGCTCTCTCACTTCTGAAGAGGACATTTCAACCTTTACCAATCACAGAAGTCGCCGTCATGGCTGCTGTTGCGCTGGGTTTTTTCTGCTTTGTCACTTTGCCCCAGTACTCTTTTTCCCTCCTGCTTTTTTTTCAACTGGTCGTCGCTGTGACCTTCACCTAAACTTAGAATGACCTTCTCCTTGGACATTTGAGCTCTTGCCTGCTGCCTGTTTACCCCTCTCGTTCCAGCCTGACCTTTACCATTTAACTGGTCAATACTGGAGCATTAATGTGCTACATGATTTACTTCAGAGGCATCTCAAACCTCCACAACATGAAGAGCAGCTAGAATCACTTCCCTTGAAGATAGACCCAAGTATGCAGATGAAATATTTTAATTCTCTTGTGAAATTTCTGAAGCCATGGAACATGTCCTTGTTTGTGGGTTTGTCCCTGAAAGAGTCTGAAAGAGTATTATTTTCTAATAAAGAGTGATAGTTCAACCATCTATCATAGTGTTTTCTGCATCTCAAGTTCAACATACTAATAAGACTATGACCTATTTTGTTGTTATTTGTCAGTGGCAGTACATTGACAAGGCCCTTGGCCCATTATTCTGGACAAGTGCTTTTCTTGTGCCCTGATCATGTTGAATCATCCTGCACAAACCATGAACATCTCAGCCTGCATACTTAGAGGCTTGGTTGTGTTCTCTCGTTGATTCAGTTATTTTTTCCATCAACGTTTACACTACTGCCCTCTTTCCAGATGATCATTTACCCAATCTCTTGGTATCATCAATCACAGATTATCTTCAATACATACATGGAGCAGCAAGTGGTAACTTTCTTGTTAGGGAATTTCAGGCCAAATGTTCTGGTTTATTCAAATACATAAATGTATGCTTTTAAGTTGCAATCTTAATAGGGCAATTAATATGAATAAGTGTTTTTTAATTCAAATAGTCATCCATTTGATTTAGATTTTGACGTGGGGAAAATAATTCCATAATTCACAATAAAAACCTTATCTATAAACATGCGTAGATCGTTTTTGACCCTAAAACACCAATCTTTTATTTAACTTTTGGATTCTCCTTTGAATTTCTTGTCATGAGCCTCAAGCACTTATAGGGTTTTACAGTTAGCTACTCTAGGGGGTAAGCTCAGTAGGTTAGTGAATAGAGAATCACTCTGGGTAGTGTAGTGAATAGAGAATAGTCTAGAGTAGAGGAGTCATTAGGGTCATGCAGTGCCTGAACTATTTAACTGTATAATGCTAACAATTTTGTCATGGTTCTTAACTGTCATCTTACCTTTATAGGGCTGTTCTGTTTTTGAATGTCACCTTCAGTATTAACCCATTACTATGATATACCATAAGATCTGCTTTGATTATCTGATCTTCTGTCACATATTTTCTCTTATGAAAGTGGCAATAAGGTAGAAGAAAAAAAAAGACAGAGAAAAAAAGACAAAGTATGATCTCTTCTTTTTTTTGTACTGTCAACAAATAAGACTCAGAAACCTCAACGTCTCAATGTTTTGCAGCCATTGAATTCGAAATGACTTGATTTTTTCAAGTAATCCTAGAAAAGGGGGAGAATAGACACTGCAGAGTCTGCCCCGTTCCCTGGGATAGCCGTACTGTTGTGGCATTGAGTGTTCTCACTATCGCTTCCTATCTACACACTGGCAAACTGTTGAGGTATTTCATGCAGTGATTGGTTTTAATGCTAGGACATTTTATGTTTTATGAATATCTTTTAAAAAGTTAGATTTATTTAGACCTGTTTAGACCTGCATGCTTTGCTTAATATGACCTGTCCCTGTATTTTATTTGTTTGTTTTTATGTGTAAACTAACCATAGGACTCATTTATGATTTTGTGATCTTTTAATCAGTAAGTCACAGGTCAGCATAATTTTAGGATCTCTCTCGAAGGTGATAGGCTAGCAACAGAAGGCAGTGGTTGTGTGCTCACAACTGAAAAGCAAAGCATACCAGATATTTCAAAAGAGAAATTAACGCTTCCTTACTTACTATTCAGATTCGGACATGGTCATCCTGTATTATTGACCATTTAGAATTCAACAGGCTGATTCTTCAAGGTACTTTATCACCCTTTAGCATTCACACACCAATGACGGGTCTCAGTAACAGGACATGAGTGTGATTGTAGATATCATTATAGTGTGTTCTGTGTTTTAAATAAGGTTGGCCTTCATTTACCGCTCTCTTCTCGACCTGACCTATGTATTCATCAGAAACTTTGGAGTAAAACAAAACATCTAAATGGATTACTTTGTAACTACAGGAAGGAAATGGGAGAGGGTGGGAAATGGAATGTAGAGGGCTAGAAGTCAGAGGAGGGAAGGGGGGGGAATGCAAGGCCTCCCTTATCTAAGGGATTTGTCCTGAGCGAGACGGCAATCAGTCTATTGCTGTTCATGTCAGCTGAAAACATCAGAAGAGCTGCAGGGTTAAAAATCCACTTGGCTTAACTGAGTATGTTTTTACGTTTCTATTGGACATTGCAATTGATAGGCACATGTACAATATTCAGTGACGTGAGATCTGAGTTTAAGAAAAAACTCTAATGCACAAAATAAAATGTTCCAACTTAAGCTACTTTAAAAAAATAAATTAAAAAAACGTATTTTTCTTGCAGTGAAAGAACATAACTGCAAACAAATTTGAACATGCCTTTTATTGTGCTGGAATAATGTTTTTGACTCATCCCAGAAACCAGGTTACCATTTTTGTGGGACGTGTCTCCAAATATAACTCACAGGGGGAAGGGGGATTTCCTTTTGCCTATTGACCAGTTTAAAGCCAAGATGACAAATGCAGTTGCAGCAACTAAAATAGAGTATATCCAGTGCCGCTCTGATCCTGTGAAAAGAAATGCTACATTATCAGGCTTTAACAGAACTCTCAGAAAAGAGGGGTTTCTGTGGACACCCCTTCAAATTTGTGGATTTGGCTATTTCAGCCACACCCCGTTGCTGACGGGTGTATAAAATCGAGCACACGGCCATGCAATCTCCATAGACAATCATTGACAGTAGAATGACCTTACTGAAGAGCTCAGTGACTTTCAACGTGGCACCTTTCTAACAAGTCAGTTCGTCAAATTTCTGCCCTGCTAGAACTGCCCTGGTCAACTATAAGTGCTGTTATTGTGAAGTGGAAACCTCTAGGCGCAACAACGGCTCAGCCGCGAAGTTGTAGGCCACACAAGCTCACAGAACGGGACCGCCGAGTGCTGAAGCGCGTACCGCATAAAAATCGTCTGTCGTCGGTTGCGACACTCACTACTGAGTTCCAAACTGCCTCTCGAAGCAACTTCAGCACAAGAACTGTTCGTCTGGAGTTTTATGAAATGGGTTTCCATGACCGAGCAGCCGCACACCAGCCGAAGATCACAATGCCAAGCGTCGGCTGGAGTGGTGTAAAGCTCATTGGAAGCAGTGGAAACGTGCTCTTTGGAGTGATGAATCACGCTTCACCATCTGGTAGTCCAACGGACAAACTGGGTTTTTTGCAGATGCCAGGAGAACGCTACCTGCCTGAATGCATAGTGCTAACTGTAAAGTTTGGTGGAGGAGGAATAATGGTCTGGGGCTGTTTTTCATAGTTCGGGCTAGGCCCCTTAGTTCCAGTGAAGGGAAATCTTAACGCTACAGCATACAATAACGTTCTAGATGATTCTGTGCTTACAACAGTTTGGCGAAGGACCTTTCCTTTCAGCATGACAATGCCCCTGTGCACAACAAGAGACATTCATCCCACAACCTTTGGGATGAATTGGTATGATGACTGCCTAATCGCCCAACATCAGTGCCCGACCTCACTAATGCTTTTGTGGCTGATATTTTTTATTTTCTATATTTTAATATGGTTTTATGATATTTCTGGTTAACAACGCAAATAAGGGCCCCTTAAATCCTCCATGTGTAGACTCAAAACTACACATGGAGGATTTCAATCTACTCTAATAATGGTGAATTAAAGTGAAACATCTGATCCAGTTGAACTTATTGAGGATCCAAAGTTGAGGGTTTCGATTAGATGCCATCACTTCGTCTGGATGGATCATCTGTCCACAACTGTGTTTGAGTCAAAGGGCCATTATGCTAAGATTGTAACGTTATTTACAAACTCATTCAAGTGCAATACTGAATTGATACATTGACATCAACTTTGCAGTGATGTATATATTTTCAGTTTTGTCTCAGCAGTTGTATTTCCGTAGCTAGAGTTCCGTATGTAGTGTTAAGAGCATATCATCCAGCAGGATTTCATAAACTAATCTTCTGAATGCTGATATTCAGTTTGAGTGTTATTATTCAAACACACTTTACTTGAATGGTTGTTCACAATGGCTCCATTGCCTTTGCTGGAGGCTTTTCATATGCTTGGTGCCAGACGCTAGACTGGATGCCAGTCTATTTCTGCCATAGCCAACTCCCTTGTTGTCATTTATAAACAACATGGCATGATACTGACAAATGAGGAGTTAAACCATAAACAGACTGGCATCCAGTCTGGCCAGAAAACAAATTTAAACTGTAGCACTATGAATGAAGATTGAATTATGGGGCACTATGAGTACAAAGGAACAAGGCACCACGTTTGCTTCTTACACCACGTTTGCTTCTTACTTCTTACTCAGTTTCTTTGTATATCTACCTATGTGTTGCATCCAAATCTTTGACTTTATTCTTATGCAGATAATTTATTGTGCAGACAATTTACTTTTTTTATTATTTAAGTGTATGGGAACGTGGTTCTACTGGTAATTAATCAAATAATTCTTATACATTTGAGCTATTATTTGTACATTTTCAGTCCTTTAACTTATTGTACTAAGTTGTCTAGTTCTTTAAAACCAGTGAAAACTGATGGGTTAGGCCTATATTATAATATTTAGTGTTACTTGTGGTTGTGGCTTATAAATAGCTTATAACCTGTCACATTGATACTTTTGGGTGAATGCTATCCTGTCAGTTACTCCAGCATCTGCTAACACACAATTAGCAAACAGTTTGTGTGATTATGTTCAACCAAAAGTCACTATCATACATGTTTTTGGAATGTTATTTCCACGATTCCTTCCAAGCCCATGTGCTCTTAATTTTCTTCCCAATGTTTTTTGCTCTCATTGTAATCCAGAACATCTTTTGCAGTTTGTTCTAAGAAAAAGAGAGAAGAGAAGCAACCTTTTTAAAAGGATCTTAGTCCGTCTAATTTGATAAATTAAAGTCAAGTTCAAGGTGGAGTTGCTAGCTATCCTTTTTGTCTTTAGTCCCTCTACTTTAAATGGATAGTTTGGGATTTGGGCAGTGAGGCCTTTTATCTACTTCCCCAGAGTCTGATGAACTCGTTGGTACCATTTTATATGTCTTTGTGCAGTTTGAAGGAAGCGCGATGACTGGAAGTCTATGGGAACCGCTAGCTGTTCCCGTAGACTTCCAGTCATTGCTCTAACGCTAGTTAGCATTGGCTCACGAAACTACCTCTTATTGCCAAAATCCTGAACTATCCCTTTAATCCAGGCTGTATCACATTGGGAGTCCTATAGGGCGGCACACAATCGGCCCAGCGTTGGCCGGGGTAGGCCGTCATTGTAAATAAGAATTTGTTCTTAACAAATGTAACATCTGATCTTTGTCAGAGTGACAGCAGTGAGTGGGTCCAGGCCTGGGGTAGGATGGGATAGTAAGGTTAGACTATAGACTGTTCTTTATTAACAAAATGGGACAGGATTGGTGATTATTGTTGGGATTATTTCTCAACTGACCTTTTTTATTTATTTATTTAATAATAAGAGCCAATCCTTTCATCGGTAGCTCATTATCTGGGTCATAGTTCAGATATAACTAGACCGGAAGATGGGTATATGTTTGTAATGCACATTACATATAATACACATTACATATGCATAGTATTATTAAATTGTGTTTGGTTGATCTTAAACTACAGTATGTCATGTTTCTCCCTTCAACAAATTCACTTAGTGTTGGGTTGAAATGTTACCTCATTACCAATACAAAACTAGGCTTTCTCAGAAGCCAGAACAGAATACTTGTCATAATCAAATCATGTTCCTCACACTGGTTGTATTCGATTCTCTGGCACCATGAATGATTGTTACTCCTCTTAGTGAGACCCGTCAGTCTACATGCTCACAAACAACATTCTATATAAACAAAGCTGTTGCTTGAAGGTGGGATCTCTTGGAAGCGTTAATTTCTGTTTTTTCAAACTGAGTCAGAATGGGGGGGGGTTGGGATATGTATGAAAGTTAATCATGTGTGATTTTTATTTTAATTCAACAGAGGGATGTGATCTCAAGCACGTTATTTACAGTGCATTTTGATTGAATTTTTTGTTTGACTTGGTACACATTAAGATAGTTCTAGGGATTGTAAGAAAGACAAAGTTATGAATGAGTTAACAGTATCTAAACTGAAGAGGATATATTGCTTCATGGATGTCACTGGGTTGCTACACCTTTTCACTTTATTCACATTTATAGCTCATATTTGTATATCCATATTATGGCTCACAATACTTTTTAAGCACTGAGAATGATCCTACGCACGTCCGGCCCGCTCATTAGGCGTCCGGCAATGACGGAAGATTGACGAGGCAGGCATTTTCTGAGCTAAACTGACCAAGGTCGCACCTCCAACAATACATAATACTTCACATAATTCTGCCCCAAAACAATAACATTGTCTCTCAACCAGTGGCATATGGGCTTTTTAGGTGAGCGCTGATGCCACCTTGTGATAGGCAAATAGGCTCACGATAACTCCTGATGAAGTTGGATAGCTGATATTCAGAGCTTAAATTGCCAAATTGATTAGTGACAGCAATCATGACTAATAAAGCCTATGCTAAGGTCTGTTTTATAAATGATGGGCCTACTACATGGATGGGCATTCATCAAATGTCATTGTGGCCGACATGGTAGGCTTCACAACAATAAGCACAAGCCATCGTCTCTTTTACAAGTGGTAGGCTTACCACATAGATGGGCGTTCAGAAACTTCAATTTCAGGCAAAACTGTAGGCTATACGCAAGTAAGCACGGACCGACACTGATTCCTTTTGGGTGTATTTTTTTTGGTGCAGTCCGTACCTGCCTTGATTTCCACATCCACGGACATTGGTTTTGTGTCCTGATAAAATCTGAGCCAATCATAGATGCCTATGTTTGGTTCAGATTTCGTCCGGTCTGGATCAGCCTTGATTTGTCCCAAACATAGACAACATATTTTCAACTTTCATTCAGAACCAAAAATTAGCTTGATTTCAACATTGGGAAAATGCATATTTTTCAACGTCCTGGAAAATATGTATTTTAAACATACGGAAAATACGTATTTTCACCTGTCATTCAGAACCTAAATTGAACCCAATTTCAACATCTGGAAAGTATGTATTTTACACGTCTTTTCAACGTCATCGTACAACCCCTTACAGCAACACTGCAGTTGCAGATAATTTTTTTCCTAGTGCATCATTGCAATCTATAAGAGGCCGAGGCTGCTCACAGAAGGTCAAGTGTTCCCCTTTTCAAATTTCCTATTAAAAGTTAAATCGACACGCACGGGGGACCTGCCTCGAATTCCCTCTTCCCCTTACAAAGACCTGGTTGTTCGCCTTGGAAAATTATTTAGCCACGGAATCCAATGGTGTTTAGCCTCGGAACAAGTGCAGAATGGTTCTCCCATTAGCCAGCAGAAATGGTTGGCGATTGGCATCCAAACAGTCAAGCTTTCAGGCTTCTGTTTGCTTAGAGTATTTTTCGAGACACTTCCTGGAAATGAATTGAACAATTTCCATGGCAGCGCAGACCTCTATCCTTACAAGGGAATATGTATTGTCTGCTACAGCACATGCCAGGACAAGAACAGTGACCAGGCAATTATCTACCTGGTGTCTGTTTGTTTATGACCTACTTAGAAGCAGGTCACTTTGTTTTGGCCCTGTCTTATAGCTTTAGATGGCCAATTTGGCATAGTACCATGTTAGAGTAGTCCTATCTTTTTAGACCAATTTGCTTTGAAGCTCACTTATCCCTTACTTTTTTACCCAACTGATTTTAGAAGTCTAGACACAGAAAACGTATCAAACACTGATGCTCTCAATTGTTACCAACCCAGTGACATCCTTGCCTTATGGCTAGCATATCTATAAGCATTATGGAAATCATGATCAGAAATATCAAAATGGCAACTATACTCACTGCATTGCCGTTTGCTCATTCATAAAGTTCTACTGTAGGTTTATTACAAATTTATAGTGGCAACAGGAAATGACTAAGCAGACTGTCTGTTATGCACACTCCTGAATCTGAGACCAAATCAACCATTTCTTAACCTTATTGGGTCCTTCTGATTGGATGCCGGCTGCTTTGACATTGTCTGTTTTAAATCTTTTTTCTCCTTAACAGTGCGTGGCACTGTAGAGCTCCAACATGTTGAGACTTGTTTTCGCTTTTCTATCCTGAAAAAAAGGACTTCTTTCGTCATCCCTGTTCCTTGAAGATTACTCTGCAGGATCGCTCTTTTCCATTTCTTATCTCTGTCGTTTTATTTCTGTCTCTTGTTCCATTGGCATCAAATCATGGACACCATGGATGTACTGAAAAAGACCTAGCTTCCCCTGTGACCGATGAAGAGTTGGAGGACCCTGAAGCCTTTCTTGTGGTCTGCCTTTGGACCATATAAGTAGAACTTTGATCCTGTGTTGCCAGTCTCGTACTCACTTTAGCAAGAATTTAACTATTATTCTGCTTTTTTAGAGACACTAACTTCACACACACCCACTCACTCATATTTTTAGCTCTCACATACACACATACATTTTCTGCAAGATAGACTTTACCATGATTTTGACCCTGTTCAACATCTCTACCTTAAAATCAAGTGCTAGTTTTCAGAACACCACCTTGTATAACTTTTCTTCTTTTTGACTATTATTTCTAATATATATATACAGTTGAAGTCGGAAGTGTACATACACTTAGGTTGAAGTCATCAAAACAAATTTTTCATCCACTCCACAGATTTCATGTTAACAAACTATAGTTTTGGCAAGTCTGTTAGGACATCTACTTCGTGCATGACACAAGTAATTCTTCCAACAATTGTTTAGACAGATTATTTGACTTATAATTTACTATATCACAATTCCAGTGGGTCAGAAGTTTACATACACTAAGTTGACTGTGCCTTTTTAAACAGCTTGGAAAATTCCAGAAAATGATGTCATGGCTTTAGAAGCTTCTGATAGGCTAATTGACATAGTTTGAGTCAATTGGAGGTGCGCCTGTGGATGTATTTCAAGGGCTACCTTCAAACGCAGTGCCTCTTTGATCGACATCATGGGAAAAACAAAAGAAATCAGCCAAGACCTCAGAAATAAAATGGTAGACCTCCAAAAGTCTGGTTCATCCTTGGGATCAATTTCCAAACGCCTAAAGGTACCACATTCATCTGTACAAACAATAGTACGCAAGTATAAAACACCATGGGACCACGCAGCCCTCATACCACTCAGGAAGGAGACGCGTTCTGTCTCTTAGAGTTGAACGTACTTTGGTGCGAAAAGTGTAGATCAATCCCAGAACAGCAAAGGACCTTGTGAAGATGCTGGAGGAAACGGGTACAAAAGTATCTATATCCACAGTAAAACGGATATATAACCTGAAAGGCCGCTCAGCAAGGAAGAAGCCACTGCTCCAAAACCACCATTAAAAAAGCCAGACAACAGTTTGTAACTGCACATGGGGACAAAGATCATACTTTTTGGAGAAATGTCCTCTGGTCTGATGAAACAAAAATAGAAATATTTGGCCATAATGACCATTGTTATGTTTGGAGGAAAAAGGGGGAAGCTTGCAAGCTGAAGAACACCATCCCAACCGTGAAGCACGGGGGTGGCAGCATCATGTTGTGGGAATACTTTGCTGCAGGAGGGACTGGTGCACTTCACAAAATAGATGTCATCATGAGGAAGGAAAATTATGTGGATATATTGAAGCAACATCTCAAGACATCAGTCAGGAAGTTAAAACTTGGTCGCAAATGGGTCTTCAAAATGGACAATGACCCCAAGCATACTTCCAAAGTTGTGGCAAAGGACAACAAAGTCAAGGTATTGGAGTGGCCATCACAAAGCCCTGACCTCAATCCTATAGAATATTTGTGGGAAGATCTGAAAAAGTGTGTGTGAGCAAAGAGGCCTACAAACCTGACTCAGTTACACCAGTTCTGTCAGGATAAACGGGCCAAAATTCACCCAACTTATTGTGGGAAGCTTGTGGAAGGCTACCCGAAACGTTTGACCCAAGTTAAATAATTTAAAGGCAATTATACCAAATACTAATTGAGTGTATGCAAACTTCTGACCCACTGGGAATGTGATGAAAGAAATAAAAGCTGAAATAAATCAATAAATCTACTATTATTCTGACATTTTCACATTCTTAAAATAAAGTGGTGATCCTAACTGACCTAAGACGGGGAATGTTTTTACTAGGATTAAATGTCAGGAATTGTGATAAACTGAGTTTTTAAATGTATTTGGCTAAGGTGTATGTTAACTTCCGACTTCAACTGTGTGTGTATATATATATATATATATATATATATATTATTTTTTTTCACACCATCAGTCAGAATGAACTTGTCCATTATCTTCAAGGACGTGCATTTCTTCTGCGCAATGTTTTTGAATCGTTGAAATTTAACAACATTTCTGAGATGTGGGAATGACTTTGGTCTCCAGATTCAGGCATTTTTCAAATGTGTGCATATCGATAGTTATTTATCATGTTCTCTTGCAGTGGACACCTCTACATTTCATTTAAAGAAAGAGATGAGATTTTTCCGGATTTATTAAATTTCAGTCGTCATCTCTCCCTCAAATAGATGATGGTAGTGAAGATGCGAGGTTAGGGTAATAGAGGCAGTCAGGGATTTTTGTATATTTGTGACTGTACATTTGCGTGTGTGTGTGTGTGTGTGTGTGTGTGTGTGTGTGTGGGCGTAGCTTTCTCGTAACGCTCTCTTCTCTTATTGCGCAGTATAAGGAACGCTAGTGGGCTGTCTGCCGCTGACCTGGCCCATGCCCAGGGGTTCCGTGAGTGTGCCGAGATGCTCTCCAATGCGCAGAACCTGCAGCGGAACCAGAACCTGACCCAGACACAGCTTAACGGCTTCTGTCTGAACGGTATCACCCAGAACGGAGGCCACTCCCACCCTCTCATCCAAGGGCGGTGCCTCCTTAACGGGGCACCCAATAGAAAGAGATCGTTTGATAACATGGAAGCCAATCAAATCAAGAAAGCCAGAACTGACGGTAGATTTTTGTGGTTTTAATACTCATAAAAAACTCATACTCATAAAAATAACTTATATTTGTGAGGGATTATTAACGTATTACTGTTACTTTTTTATGAGCAAGAGTTTTAGCGTAACTAATCTTTCCTGACTAGGGTTGCAAAGAACTGGTAATTTACCGAACTGTAATCTATGGCAAAAAATGTAATAATATATAGTATTAATTTTTTAGATGTGTCCATATAGTCCATGAGTTTAGTGGATAGACCATTATCGTTCAAGAGAAAATAGTTTAGGCTAATTAATGAAGAAGGCATCTAATCAACAATGGCATTATTTTCAATTAACTCTGCAACTCTTCCAACTTGACTTTTTTCGCCAACAGTTTGGCGCCAAAACGTTTACAACAGAGACATATTGACATAGTAAAATAAGTGTGTAAAATATATATTAAGGATATTTCCTGGTGAAGCCCTCATATTTAACACCAATGATATTCACTAAGTTAATGGTTTATATTTAGGATAATTTTTACAGCTTTGTCTTTCTCTTTTTATTTGAAAAATCTTAATTTATATATTTGAGGGCCAGAGATAATTATACACCTGTGATAATCTGAAGTACCCAAAAAAGGGCACTAGATGTCATATAATAAAACATTTAAAATACCTTGTTATTTTGGGGTGGCAGGTAGCCGAGTGGTTAGAGCGAAAGGTTGCTGGATCGAATCCCTGAGCTGACAAGGTAAAAATTCTGTCGTTCTGCCCCTGAACAAGGCAGTTCCTAGGCCGTCATTGTAAATAAGAATTTGTTCATAACTGACTTGCCTAGTTAAATAAATAAATAAATAAATAACAGTTACCAAAATGTTGGTAGTTTACTGGTAAACGTTGAAAGTTTCCAGTAGTATAGCCTCCATTTGCAGCCCTATTCCTGACTGAAAGTTCACCTTACCTAATTATGAATGATAAAGCATCAAGTGTCATAAAACCTTTTTTAAGATTCTAAGATCTTGTAGTAAAACCATGATTAACCTGGCCCCTATTGAGAAACTGGTAGAATACATTGTTGTTCGCTTAATTGTGCAGCGTTAGAATGAACAGTATGAGGAAGAATGTGGTGGGAGGGGGACTTATCTTTGCTGTTTGCCAGGCCTCTGATGTTGACATGTAAAAGCATCTGCTTGTTGGACTTCTGCAAGCTCTGGAGCAGAGTTTTGAGCGGTTGCCAGGAAGTTGATACAGGCTGTAGGGAATCAGAAAATGGGGCAGTGCCTAAAATTGGACAATGGACTCACTGAGTAAGGTTGATTATTCTAGCATGCTAAATACCAGTGTCTCTCCTTATGCCCAGACAGCCTGTGCATGCTGGAATGGCCTATTTGGGACTGTAGAGTATTCTGTTTTAGTTGTTTTCATATTCTAGATGTTAGCCCAACACGCCCTCCACTATTCTTTCCACTGCTCTAACTAGGTATGGGCCTGCCGCTGGGGATGCTGAATGGTAATGGGTCGGTCTGCAGCGTCGGAGAGTTCCTGATGGAGAGCATGGAGTCAGTGCCGCCGGCAGTAAGCTCAGGTGGGCCAGGACCCTTGGCGATTGGGATGAATGGGTCTGCGCCGGTACCAGGCCTGGTGGACCAGGGGGGAGTTGAGGTGTCCACCCAGGCCCCTAAAGAACTGGAAATCTTCACTGTGGCCTCCATGCAGATCCCCTGTCGCTGCACTAACTCCTATGCCTACCTGTAGAGACTTTAGAGTGCGTGTGTGGAGTGTTGACCCTCCTAGTGGTTGTATCTTGGTAGAATGTCCATCAGGCCTTCTCTGGCCATGTTCTATCATTGATTGCATTATTTTTTGTGCCATTGTTGGGTTTTTGGCATGATAATGATATACAGTGGATTCTAAAAATATTCAGACCCCTTGACTTTTTAACACATTTAGTTACGTTACAGCCTTATTCTAAAATTGATTTAAATCGTTTTTTCCCCTCATCAATCTACACACAGTATCCAATAATGACAAAGCAAAAACAGTTTTTAGAATTTTTTGCAAATGTATTGAAAATATTAAACTGATATCACATTTACGTAAGTATTCAGACCCTTTACTTTGTTGAAGCACATTTGGCAGCGATTACAGCCTCGAGTCGTCTTGGGTATGACGCTACAAGCTTGGCACACCTGAATTTGGGGAGTTTCTCCCATTCTCAGCAGATCTTCTCAGGCTCTGTCAGGTTGGATGGGGATCGTCACTGTACAGCTATTTTCAGGTCTCTCCAGAGATGTTTGATGGGGTTCAAGTCCGTCCTCTGTCTGGGCCACTCAAGGACATTCAGAGACTTGTCCCGAAGTCACTCCTGCGTTGTCTTGGCTGTGTGCTTAGGGTCGTTGCCCTGTTGGAAGGTGAACCTTCGCCCCAGTCTGAGGTTGTGAGTCTCCCAGTCCCTGCTGCTGAAAAGCATCCCCACTGCATGATTAAGCCACCACCATGCTTCACCGTAGGGATGGTGCTAGGTTTCCTCCAGACATGACGCTTGGCTTTCAGGCCAAAGAGTTCAATCTTGGTTTCATCAGACCAGACAATCTTGTTTCTAAGTCTTTAGGTGTCTTTTGGCAAACTCCAAGTGGGCTGTCATGTTCCTTTTACTGAGGAGTGGCTTCCGTCTGGCCACTCTACCATAAAGGCCTGATTGATTGAGTGCTGCAGAGATGGTTGTCCTTCTGGAAGTTTCTCCCATCTCCACAGAGGAACTCTGGAGCTCTGTCAGAGAGACCATCGGGTTCTTGGTCACCTCCCTGACCAAGGCCCTTCTACCCCGATTGCTCAGTTTGGCTGGGCGGCCAGCTCTAGGAAGAGTCTTGGTGGTTCCAAACTTCTTCCATTTAAGAATGATTGAGGCCACTGTGTTCTTGGACTTTCAATGCTGCAGACATTTTTTGGACGAGGGGTCTGAATACTTTCCGAATGCACTGTATTTCCGGATCTGGAAATAAGGGCGTAAATAGTTAATTTATTGTATAATACATGTTATGAAATGCATTGCCTTCTACCATACTTAATTGATAGAGAAACATTATTTTTATGTTTTGTTATACCAGTATCATTGAATATTCCACACAATTCTTGTTAAATAGTCTTGTCTTTTTGGCAAAGCCCCTTAGGATGAAGGAATTCTGTTTTGCATAATTGTCCCTCCACCGCCCTACATTGCCCAATGCTAACTGTAATAACGTTGTAAAATTATAATCTACATTCCTTTGATGTAGAAACGCCCACACCTTGTTGCACCACTTTGGCCAATACGGGTATAAAGACAGAATTTGTCCATCATGTCAGAATGAAGACTACCCTTAGAGTAAAAATAGGGGAAAGCATTTTTTGTATTATTATTAGTTTGTTTAGTTTCCCCCCTGAAGAAAATCTACCTTTTTGGACATTTCTGGTGACTCTTCTGTCTCATGGCTATAAAGCTATTTTTATCCCTTGTTATGCCAAACGCATATCTTTACATTTAATGTATAAGGTACATAAACCTTTACTGTGCAGCTTTTCTGTATTATGTGAACTTTTAGGTATTTCCAAGGGGTGCTATGTTACCTGACCCTGTCCTATTACCTAGCAGACAGGAGACTTTGGTTTGGTTAGCCCCTCCTAGTGCCCTCACCTTCTCTCATTCTACTTTTCTAGGAGAGGACTTTGTACTCTTTTCTGTATAGCCTATCTATTGTGTGTGGTGTTGAAAATGGTGTGAGTTTATTTGGACAGTTTTTCTAAGTTTCTGCAGCTTTATTTGGCTTGTTTTGTTGTATTATAATGTAGTATTGCTTTGCTAACTGCATTCATGACAAAATGTAGATGTTGATCTATGACAAATGTGTATGATTTAATAGTGCTAAAATGTTTATGAAGCAAGGCAAAGCTACTTTTTTAAGAAAGTAAGGAATCTTGGTAAATGTATTGGTCACAAACTTTAAATCCCTCCCTGCATATGTCTGCTTCATGCATGAAGGACAATTATTCTGTCAAGCAATCTGCTCTGCAGTACTATTCAGTCTATACAGAATCACAAATGTTAATGAGTAGATAGCATTTATTGATACAAATTAGAGGTTGTTTTGTATACTTTAAACTCATTAAATGGTAATTCTTTTGAATAACATTGATGGTGGGACTTGATTTGTTTTCTTTCTGTGTGTGCATGAGAGAATCTCTACAATCATCTGAATTCTATTTCATATTTTCTATAGTTCCCCTGAATAACTGAGTAGTTTGGTGCCCCCTAGTGATATTGAGAAGGCTGTGCAGCCACTCACTTGTGCAGTGTAATTTCTAAGGATTTATGCTGTCGTTTGTCTCGTTTTCGGGTGATGGCTAAACCAATGGGATACAGCGGAGAACATGGCTGCCGCTGGTAACGCAGACAGCCAGGTGGAACACCAGACGTTGGTGAAGACAGAGCAGCAATACAACCATCAGCAGTATAACCATGCCCTGTTCAGCACCATGGACCCTGTTGTCAGGCCATCCTTCGGTTTGCATGTAATTTATGCTTGATGTAAACAAGCATTCATACACCTTAAAACCATGGGCCTGCCCTTTTTATGTAAAGGGAAGGCCCATCCCTCTTCTAAAGGGGGTTTTTAGTTTATGGATTTTAAATGTTCTGTAAAACCAGTAACTTGTTTAGTGGATTTTGAGTGATTCAAGAAAAAGCTATAGTAAATACATATAATGCATTATTTTTTTGATTTCCAAGTTAATGTTTATACATTTGTTTTTTTAAACTCTGTTCAGTCATCCTGTAATTAGTAATGCACTGTTATTTTACCCATTGATCTAGTTCTGGGGCCATGTAAATTATAGTTTTGTTATGTCAGATGTATTTTTATTCTGAGTAATTAAATAATGCCTCACACTCTGAACCCTTGTTAATGTTTGAAGAATGTCTTGATGGAAGCAGGTTCTTTGTTCTGTCATCTTCATTCATCTGTATCCTGATGAGAATTTATGAGATCACCTTAAAAGCACATCGGGATGCGATTCTTTGAATTGTCAGAAAATGTGACTGCTCCTTCCTACACTAATGGATGGGGAACAATACAGTATGCTATGAAATTGGAATACAGAACTTTTGTCTTGAACTACTATCCTGTATCCTTTATGCCTCAACGCTTGAATATTTAAGATATACACTGAGTATACCAAACATCTAATATTGAGTTGCACCCCCTTTTGCCTTCAAAACAGACTCAATGCGTCGGGGTATGGACTCTACAAGGTGTCAAAAGACACTGGGTTCCCATAGTTGTCAAGTTGGCTGGATGCACCAGTTTGATATACATGGGAAACTGTTAAATGTGTTCAGCAGTGTTGCAGTTGTTGACACAAACTGGTGCGCCTGGCACCTACTACAATAATCCATTCCTAAGCACTTACATTTTTTGTCTTGCCTATTCAACCTTAGAATGGCACACACACAAACCATGTCTGTTTTCAAGTCTTAAAAATCCTTCGTAAACCGATCTCATCCCCTTCATCTACACTGATTGAAGTGGATTTAATAAGTGACATCAATAAGGGATCATTGTGTTTACCTGGTCTGTCATGGAAAGAGCATGTGTTCTTAATGTTTCAGTGTATTTCCTCACATAGTTTATCCAATAAGTAAACTGAAATTAACATAACTTTGTATTGAGTGAACTGAACCCTACCCTGGGTGCTCTGGGGCCTCTTGTTGAATAGCACGTCATAACCAATTTGTTAAATTGTGGTTTTGAGTTGTACTCAATGCACCAATAATTACTGCAATAAGTCTGTGTTTTGCATAATGAGTGTTATTCAACGCCATACAACCACCCAGGAGCCTGGCAACGGCATGGGCCCATGCAGTGGAAGGGAACGCCACAGACAATGGATTTACGCTCTGTCCCTGTACGGTCCTATGCCTCCTGTGGTTGGGGACCATGCCCACTCCACAGTCCACACACAGATGAGATGGACACAAACAATGGGACCTTGGTTAGGCACTGGCATGATTCTCTTAACATGTCCAGAACTTATAATCACACACCACAGGTGAGAATTGCATGTTTTTATTTTAATTTTGACATCAAGATCTCTTGCAAGGTAGCCCTGCATCTTACAATTACACAACAAATTACAGGAAATACACCAGAAAATAAAAATATGAAGGGAAAACGGAAGTAAAACACTCAAAAAACAATCCCGTTCCTCAGCAGAAGTCCTCTATCAACACTCTGAAACGCACTGATACATCCATTTGTAGGAAACTCTGAAGATTGTCCATACATGGTGTGGGAAGAAACTACAGTGAACAAAAATATGAACGCAACATGTAAAGTGTTTCATGAGCTGAAATAAAAGATCCCCGAAATGTTCCATACGCACAAAAAGCTTATTTCTCTCAAACTTTGTGTACATCTTTTTTTTCATCCCTATTAGTGAGCATTTCTCCTTTGCCAATATAATCCAGCCACCTGACAGGTGTGGCATATCAAGACACTGATTAAACAATTGATTAAAATGAATACAATGCAGTGTTTCCTCATCAATCTACACAAAATACACCATAATGATAAAGCAAAAACAGTTTGACATTTCTGCTAATTTACAAAAAATGTAAAACAGAAAACGTATTTACATAAGTACTAGGCATTTCTATGAGACTCGAAATTGAGCTCAAGTGCATCCTGTTTCCATTGATCATCTTTGAGATGTTTCTGCAACTTGATTGGAGTCCACCTGTGGTAAATTCAATTGATTGGACATGATTTGGATAGGCACACACCTGTCTATATAAAGGTCCCACAGTTGACAGTGCATGTCAGATCGAAAACCAAGCCATGAAGTCAAAGGAATTGTCCGTAGAGCTCTGAGACAGGATTGTGTTGAGGCACAGATCTGGGGAAGGGTATCAAAACATTTCTGCAGCATAGAAGATCCCCAAAAACACAGTGGCCTCCGTCATTCTTAAACGGAAGAAGTTTGGAACCACCAAGACTCTTCCTAGAGCTGGCCGCCCGGCCAAACTGAGCAATTCGGGGGAGAAGGGCCTTGGTCAGGGAGGTGACCAAGGACCTGATGGTCACTCTGACAGAGCTCCAGAGTTCCTCTGTGGAGATGGGAGAACCTTTTAGAAGGGCAAACATCTCTGCAGCACTCCTCCGGTCAGGCCTTTATGGTAGACCAGACAGAAGCCACTCCTCAGTAAAAGGCACACGAACTGGACTTTGCCAAAAGGAACCTAAAGGACTCTCAGACCATGAGAAACAAGATTCTTTGGTCTGATGAAACCAATATTGAACTATTTAGCTTGAATGCCAAGTGTCACGTCTGGAGGAAACCTGGCACCGTCCCTACGGTGAAGCATGGTGGTGGCAGCATCATGCTGTAGGGATGTTTTTAGCGGCAAGGACTGGGAGACTAGTCCGGATCGAGGGAAAGATGAACAGAGCAAAGAAAGATCCTTGATGAAAACCTGCTCCAACAGGACAACGACGACGTTGGAGTGGCTTCGGGACAAGTCTCTGGATGTCCTTGAGTGGCCCAGCCAGAGCCCGGACTTGAACCCGATCAAACATCTCTGGAGAGACCTGAAAATGGGACGCTCCCCATCCAACCTGGCAGAGCTTAAGAGGATCTGCAGAGAAGAATGGGAGAAACTCCCCAAATACAGGTGTGGCAAGCTTGTAGCGTCATACCCAAGAAAATGCCAGACTGTAATCACTGTCAAAGGTGCTTCAACAAAGTACTGAGTAAAGGGTCTGAATACTTATTTAAATGGGATATCCGGGTTTTTTTTATACATTTGTTAAAACGTCTAAAAAACTGTTTTTGCTTTGTCATTATGTGTTAGTGTGTAGCATAATGAGAAAAAAAGATTTAATCAATTTTAGAATAAGTCTAATTTAACAAAATGTTGAAAAAGTCAAGGGGTCTGAATACTTTCTGAATGCACTATGTTGCCATAGTCTAGGACAGGAAGTAACGTTGACCTTCTATTATTTAGTGAGAGGCATGACCTATTTCTATAGAAGAAGCCAATTTATATTCAACACCATTTTATTTAACAAGTAATATATTTGTTTCTCTCAAAATTATAGGGGTCAATATTGCCACCTGTTATCAATACCACCCCTTGTGAGGATAGACCGACACAGCCTTTTTCTAAAACAAAATTGGAGATTGGAGAACACATTGGGAGGGCTCTTAGACCATTCCTCCATATAGAATCTTTCCAGATCTTTGATATCCGTAGTCTGCAATTCAACCTGAACATCCGTCGTCACCCCTGAGATCACTCCTTTAACGGGTGCTCTAATCCGAAGTCCAAAACACAAAATGTCTGTTGTCTGGATTCTTTTGAGGCCCATTGCAATCTTCCTCTGCTCATTAGAAACACAATTAATCCAAATAAGACCACTCCTGGTCACTCTGACACACTCCAAACGTATCCCAACAAGAAGCAATTCATTATCATTTACACACTTATCATTCACTACAATCTTAGACAATGTTGTTTTTGTTCAATTTTTCGACACTACTGTAGCCCAACCAGAACATTCGTATGTTTACTCGCGCTGCTTAATTCAAACTCTACATCCACTTCCGCCATCTTTCTTCCCGTTTGTCACCTGTCGCCAAGACCGACCTTTATAGCTGGAGCTTTTTTGACCTAACTGTACAAACGCTACGTCTCTGTAACCACGCCCCCCGTCAAACACGGTCTCAAAAATAGGGTGAGACTATGTAATTGGATACGTATTAAATCGTTTTCCAATACATCATACGCAATTCAATTGACATACGCAATAAACAAGTAATTCAATAAAGTATAAGTATATTAAAACCTAAATGATCTTACGTCTCGGTTTTCTTTATAAGAATACGGACACGACGTCCCCTATTAGCTGAAGTGGTATCGCCTAATATATCACTTAACAGCGGCTAGGGTAGGACTCGAAGGATAGTGTTTCACCGAGGCGGACAGCGACAAAAAGGGCTGAATGTTGTTGTAAACACAACATTAACAAGCTATATTACAAACACATTTATTGTAAATAAAACAGTACGGTTGTGCTACCTTTATTTATTTAGCGTACGATGTCTACTCCGGCAAGAAGACGATTGATGAGAGATTTTAAGCGGTGAGTTGAACATTTTTCACGGATGGTGTTATGGATGTCTGAAGCTAACTAGCTAAAATAGCTAAGCTAAGCTAATCAGCAAAGGTTACCAAACTAGCAAGTCACACAACCGTCTATTTCCTGAAATTTTGGGGGTTTATCTAGTTTACATTTCTCAAATGTGCAATGTTGCGTTTGAAAATAGCCCCTGTCGATGAAGTTGTTAAACCCTAAAACATAGCTACGTTAACTAATTTAGCTTGCTAGCCAATACTTGGGTAGTACAGTCAGAAACGCGTTAGCTAGCGAAGAAAACAACTCGATCTCCCAAGGCGAGTCACCATAGCGCACTCGCAAGCGAAACTGGGTTAGATTAACAACACGTCATACATAAGATTACTCAAATTGGTTTTACGATGTCCTTGAATTGTATCACCTCATCAAAACTTGTTTGAATGTATAACGTTACGTTTTATGACTAACGTTTAGCTAGCTTCTTCTTTTAGGGGTTTTCTTCTACGGGTATATTGGCGATCACACAATTTTAATGTGCATCCCGTCACCTATTATGCGGGATGGAAACAGGATTCCCCCCCAAAAGTGAACAAACTACGAAAAAAGAAATAGATCAAAACTTTTCTGTAAAAATAATACAACAGATCTGATCCCTACACAGTCTCAAGGGAAACCTGGGAGGGCGGGTCTTCCGGCGCCACTACCCAATGCACGTTTTTTAGATATAAAATCCTTAAGTCCCAAACACTTGAACAATGGACAAATCCTTAACAATTATTACACTGCAGTGGTTTCGGGGCGAAAGCTCTTAGCTCGTATGTATTTTACTCCTTTGAAGGGTGCTCTACTCCGAAGTTCAAAACACAACTTGTGTTGTCCGGATTATTTTGAGGCAGACTGCAATCTTCCTCTGCTCTTCAGAAATACAATTCATCAAAATAAGACCACTCCTGGTCACTCTGACAGACTCCACTTTTCCAAGCGCATACTTCACCATTTTCGACACCTCAAACGGGTTTCCCCACATATGCATCCTCACTCAACAAGCGCTTCCCAACAAGAAATGATTCATTATCATTTACACACGTATCCTCCAATCCAATTTTAGACAATTTCCTTTTTCGTTCCAGTTTGATACTACTGTAATTTGACACGTGGAACTAAAGTTGTTTTTCTCTGACCCGCATAGGTTACAAGAAGACCCTCCGGCTGGCGTCAGTGGTGCCCCTTCCGAAAACAACATAATGGTGTGGAATGCAGTCATATTCGGGTAAGATGGTGAAGCGCAACCGGTCAGATGTGCACATTCGGACTGTCACAGATATTTTGTGCAATATTACTTAGACACAAACTTAATGACAATGTATAACCCCATGCTCCGGCAGCAAATATTGCACAGTTTTGGTTCTGAAACAGCCTTCTGTCTTGGTTTCTTGGTTTCAAATAAAAAAAATGTGGTCACATGTGCCGAATACAACAGTTGTTGCCTTGAAATGTGAAATGATAACTTTCGAGCCCATTCCCAACAATACTGAGTAAAAACGTGTGTGTGTATATATATATATATATATATATATATATATATTTATTTTTTAGGTAAATAGTAATGCAATAAAATAACAGTACCTAGTCAATGTCCAGGGGTACAAGGTAGTTGAGGTAATATGTACATGTAGGTAGGGGTAAAGGTGACTAGGCAATCAGGATAGATAATAAACAGAGTAGCAGCAGTGTGTGTGTGGCATCAATATGTCTGTGTGTGTTGGAGTGACAGTGTAGTGTGTGTGGGTAGAGTCCAGTAAGTGTGCATAGAGCCGGTGCAAATAAAAAGGAGGTCAATGCAATTAGTCAGGGTAGCCAATTGATTAACTGTTCAGCAGTCTTATGGCTTTGGGGTAGAAGCTGTTCAGGAGCCTTTATGTCCCAGACTTGGTGCTCCGGTACTGCTTGCCGTGCAGTAGCAGAGAGAACAGTATGACTTGGGTGGCTGGGGTCTTTGACACATTTTTGGGCCTTCCTCTGACTCCGCCTGGTATAGAGTACCACAGTATGAGTCATAATACCCATAAAACCTGGCGGTCAAACAGGGGAATGGTTCCAATTGTTTTTCCACCATTCATTTTTCCCATAGGGGATTTTAGAAACGCTTCAAATAAAGGGCTGTGTTTTGTGTAGGCTTACCCTGCCATGATGTTTTGATAACCGTATAAATCTCTCTAGGACAAGGTGACTTTTCCATTTTCGACACCTCAACCGGGTTTCCTACATATGATGGTGTTGATGTGAGCCATGACCAGCCTTTTAAAGCATTTCATGGCTACAGATGTGAATGCTACGGGGCGATAGTGATTTAGACAGGTTACCTTTGCATTTGTGGGTACAGGGACTATGGTGGTCTTGAAACATGTAGGTATTACAGACTGGGTCAGGGAGAGATTGAAAATGTCACTGAAGACACTTGCCAGCTTGTCAGTGTAGTTATCGGTAATTCTGTGAGATCCAGGTAATTTCAAGACCTTTCTAGGCCTATGATACCATAAATGTGAAGTAATTAATCTGCTCATCGCAATGTTCCTTCTTCATCTGTTAACTTATTTCTGGGGAAATAACACATGCATATATTTCACACATACAGAGGAAACCTTTAAACATATGTATTTCCCTTTACAGCCCAGAAGGGACACCTTTTGAGGACGGTGAGTACAGCACTGTGCACTCTGCACCCCATTCTTTGTGTTTGCATACTCTATGCAGCTAAGGGTTGTGTGTGTGACGTAATTGTTGATTTGATAAATTCCACATAAAGTAGACTAGAGCAGTCAATTCTTATTTTATCTACTGGCGGTATTGCAGATAATGTAACAACTGTAAATGTGAACAAGTTTTCTAACATTCTTGGTTGCGTGATAGTATGAGTGATATGAGCTTGAGCCATGGATCTAATTAATCTTTCCCCCAATCTATTATGTTCCAGGCACATTTAAGCTTACTGTTGAGTTCACGGAAGAATACCCAAACAAACCCCCCACAGTACGATTTGTGTCAAAGATGTTTCATCCAAATGGTATGTGGTCACAACAACGGTAGCAAAACATCCTGATAATGGTTAGTATTGCCTGCAAAGGCTAACAGTATTTTAACCCTTCCGTTTTATTTACAGTGTATGCAGATGGAAGTATATGTCTAGACATTCTGCAGAATCGATGGAGTCCAACCTATGATGTGTCATCAATTCTTACCTCTATCCAGGTAGGCAAATATGTCATGTTTTCCATAATACATTATTTTATATGCCATGCATCCTCCCTTCCCTGTCAACATTTAGTCCTACTGTGATTGTAAAACACAACAGATCTTAGGCTTCCAATACTGAACATCCTGAAGTGTCATGGCGCATGCCCACTTTTGTCTTGCTCTCTGTGCTGTAGAATGCCTGTCTCGTCTACTCAGTCGGCTCATTGTTATTAATCACCTCGCTCCCTTCCCTCCTTCCAGTCTCTGCTAGATGAACCAAACCCCAACAGTCCAGCCAACAGTCAGGCGGCCCAGCTTTACCAGGAAAACAAGAGGGAGTACGAGAAGCGTGTGTCGGCCATTGTAGAACAGAGCTGGAGGGACAGTTGACCACACCCTCTCCCTTCTGGCCTCCTCTATCCCAAACGCTGAGCTGTGTGTGATGCCAGTTTGAGGAGTACATCTTAATTTCGATTTTTTTTGTTTCTTCCTTTTACATTTTACGTTTTTATGCACTTTACCTCTCACTTGTTGAACCATTTTTTTTTATGACACGCTTGGAGTGATGGAGTTTTGGAGTTCTTTTTTTCTATTTCTCCCTCCTCTTTTGGCTTATCGGGGGACTTATGTGCTGAATCTTGTTTTTGCCGCCACTGTCTTCAATTGAGGACAATTTTTGGACGTCAATTACCTGCCTCCTCCCTTCCCTAGCTGAAATAAATTAGTTGGACTGATATGTGTAATGTTTGGAAGAAATATAAATGAATCATGTTAAACTGCTTGTAGGTCCTTTCTTTGGTGTGCTCCCCTTACCCTTTAATACATAAGCAAATTTTACAAAGCAGCATCTGAGCTATCATGCTCATTACCTTTCTTTGGAAAACTGCTGCGTGTGTTCATCCTAAACAACCTGATTCAGAACCAGACCCACATGCTTAACCCATGTCTTTGCTGTGTTGTAAACTCTGTTACATGCATGCCAGCGATAGTGTGTTCTTGTTCTCTGTTCAGTAAGTACTCATGTATATAGGAGAACATACATCTGGAATGATTGTACAGATTTTGCACTGGTTGTCCACCATGTCATTTTTTTCAGCATTTGTAAATAAAAAGGCAAACCTACCTTTACTAGGATAGTAGTACTGTTTCTCTTGGCTGGTTTAACCATGTTGTGCTCCCTACTGTAGTCATCAATCCACTATATTTAGCTTTTGCTATTTATTTTATTTTACTAGGCAAGTCAGTTAAGAACAAATTCTTATTTACAATGACGGCCTACCGGGGAACAGTGGGTTAACTGCCTTGTTCAGGGGCAGAGAAACAGATGATTTACCTTGTCGGCTCACTGATTTGATCTAGCAACCTTTAGGTTACTGGCCCAACACCCTAACCACTAGGCTACCTGCCGCCCTGAAATCGGCTATCTCTTTCAATGCTAGCGCTGAGAAACTAGCTACACACTTCCATCAGTTAATCCCAGTGCCTCTGCAGCATTGACATTCGACACAAACTTAATGAGAATGTATGGTTTATTGGCAAGGATCTCTTTAAACATCTAAACAAACTAATCACAGGCACAACATGATGGTGTACACATACCAAATGACACCTGGTATAACACGTGAGTTGTTGCTATACTATTTTTGACTATGACAGTAAGAACAGACTACTCCCCCCCCCCCCCCCCCCCCCCCCACAACTATCCCAGAGGGGGGAAGTCATTTGCAGAAATCCTTGGTAAGGGACCAAAGGATTTCATAACACATTGAATGGGCTCCTGCCCAAGATGTATTTAAATAATTCACCTTTACCGGTGTCACAACACAAGTGACTTTGAGTCCTCACAACTACAGGTCATAGGCCCCTTGCCAAGGGGCTTTGGCATCATGCACTCAGTCAAACAGATATTAAATCAAATCTAATTTTATTTGTCATGCGCCGAGTACAACAGGTGTAGACCTTACAGTGAAATGCTTACCTACAAGCCCTTAACCAAGAATGCTTTAAGAAAATAAAAGTAACAAATAATTAAACATTAGCAGTACAATAACGAGGTTAAATACAGGGGTACCCGTACAGAGTCAATGTGCCGGGGCACCGGTTAGTCGAGGTAATATGTACATGTAGGTAGAGTTAAAGTGACTATGCACAGATAATAAACAGAGACTAGCAGCAGCATAAAAGAGGGGTCTAGTGGCCCTTTGATTAGCTGTTCAAAAGTCTGATGGCTTGGGGGTAGAAGCTGTTAAGAAGCCTTTTTGACCTAGACTTGGTGCTCCGGTACCGCTTGCCGTGCGGTAGCAGAGAGAACGGAATGACTAGGTTGACTGGAGTCTTTGACAATTTTTAGGGCCTTCCTCTGACAACGCCTGGTATTGAGGTCCTGGATGGCAGGAAGCTTGGCCCCAATGATGTACTGGGCCGTATGCACTACACTCTGTAGTGCCTTGTGGTCGAAGGCTGAGCAGTTGCCATACCAGGCAGTGATGCAACCAGTCAGGATGCTCTCAATGGTGCAGCTGTAGAACCTTTTGAGGAGGATCCATGCCAAATCTTTTCAGTCTCCTGAGGGGGAATAGGCTTTGTCGTGCCCTCTTCACGACTCTCCTTAGTGTGTTTGGACTATGATAGTTTGTTGGTGGTGTGGACACCAAAGAACTTGAAGCTCTCAACCTGCTCCACTACAGCCCCGTCGATGAGAATGGGGGTGTGCTCGGTCCTCCTTTTCCTGTAGTCCACAATCATCTCCTTTGTCTTGATCACATTGAGGGAGAGGTTGTTGTCCTGGCACCACACGGCCAGGTCTCTGACCTCCTCCCTATAGGCTGTCTCATCGTTGTCAGTGATCAGGCCTACCACTGTTGTATCATCGGCAAACTTGATGATGGTGTTGGAGTCGTGCCTGGCCATGCAGTCATCAGTGAACAGGGAGTACAGCAGGGGACTGAGCACGCACCTCTGAGGGGCCCGTGTTGAGGATCAGCGTGGCGGATGTGTTACCTACCCTTACCACCTGGGGGCGGCCTGTCAGGAAGTCCAGGATCCAGTTGCAGAGGGAGGTGTTTAGTCCCAGGGTCCTTAGCTTAGTGATGAGTTTTGAGGGCACTATGGTGTTGAAGGCTGAGCTGTAGTCAATGAGGAGCCTTCTCACATAGGTGTTCCTTTTGTCCAGGTGGGAAAGGGCAGTCTGGAGTGCAATAGAGATGGCATCATCTGTGGATCTGTTGGGGTGGTATGCAAATTGGAGTGGGTCTAGGGTTTCTGGGATAATGGTTTTGATGTGAGCCATGACCAGCCTTTCAAAGCACTTCATGGCTACAGACGTGAGTGCTACGGGTCGGTAGTCATTTAGGCAGGTTACCTTAGTGTTCTTGGACACATGGACTATGGTGGTCTGCTTGAAACATGTTGGTAATACAGACTCAGTCAGGGACAGGTTGAAAATGTCAGTGAAGACACTTGCCAGTTGGTCAGCACACGTCCTGGTAATCTGTCTGGCCCTACGGCCTTGTGAAATTTGACATTTTTAAAGGTTTTACTCACATCGCCTATGGAGAGCGTGATCACAGTCGTCCGGAACAGCTGATGCTCACATGCGTTTCAATGTTACATGCCTCGAACGAAGCGAACATAGAAGTATTTTAGCTCATCTGGTAGGCTTGTGTCACTGGGCAGCTCACAACTGTGCTTCCCTTTGTAGTTTGTAATAGTTTGCAAGCCCTGCCACATCCGACGGGCGTCGGAGCCGGTGTAGTACAATTCAATCTTGGTGCTTTCTGCTTTAGTTTTTGCTTGTAAGCAGGAGTCTGGAGGATATAATGTATGCATCTCTGTGTGTGGAGTAAAGATGGTCAAGAGTTTTTTCCCCTCTGGTTGTACATTTAACATGCTGATATAAATTAGGTAAAATGGATTAGTTTCCCTGCATTCAAGTCCCCGGGCCCCTAGGAGCGCCACCTCTGGATGAGCATTTTCCGGTTTGCTTACGACCATATAAAACTCATTGAGTGCGGTTTTAGTGCAATTATCGGTTTGTGGTGGTATATAGACAGCTACGAAAAATAGTGATAAAAACTCTTGGTAAATAGTGTGGTCTACAGCTTATCATGAGATACTCTACCTCAGGCGAGCAAAACATCTAGACTTCCTTAAATTTCATGCACCATACATAGGCCGCTGTTCTATTCTGTCGTCGTTCAGCCACGACTCGGTGAAACACAAGATATGTTTTTAAAATATCCCTTTGGTAGGATATTCGTGATCGTATTATCAAGTTAACCATCTAACATATGTCTACAATAACTTTTGCTGCTAGGGCAGCCCTATCAGTAACAAACGACAGCCACATCTCATAGTAAATACAGGTGATGAAAAGACAATTCAACAGAGGAAGCACATTAAATTCGTAGCTGTAAGCCCACCTCGTGCAATATGTCTCGAATGACTTTCAGCACGCAATCTTGGTTGAAATGTTTTATTTGGAGGAGCAATATGGCTAGTATGGTTGCATGCATGATACACCTAGCATCAACAATCATTGGTGTGGCTATGATACAATAATCTGCATTACATATCTGCTCTAAACCAGTGGTCCTGAACCAGGATGTCCATTTTACAGTACAGCCTTTACTAAAATGACAACAAAGTTGGGAGTAGAAAAAATACAATAACAAAAAACTAACATGACCAGAAACAATGTCCACTGGGCCAGGTAGTGCAGCTACCTGTTGCAGGCCCTCTCCTTCTTCGCTCTCTCCAGGGCCTTGTCCATGGTCTTCTCATTCTCACCCCTGCATTTGGGGCAGAACCACTTCCCCTTGGGCTTGTGATGCAGCCCCACACAGGAGAAGTGGAACCACTCGATGGGACACTCGTCGTTATCACAGCCAATCATCTCACCGTAGGACACCTGTTCACACAGGCAGTAGGTGGGCTCGTCTGGGTCGATGGGCAGGTCTAGGGGTGACACCTCCCTCTCTGACTTGCCCTTTGACCTCTTTTTCTTCTTGGACGAAGACGTTTTGGCCCTCTTCTCCCTGGACGCCCCCATGCCCGCCTCGTCACCATGATCCATGCCTCCATAGCTCTCCCGGTTCTCTCCGTTCTTCTGCCGCCGCGAGCGTTTCCCGCCAGACTTGTCCCCTACACCAACTGAGCCTGGCGTTGCCTCGTCACGCCTCTTGTCATGGTGACCTGCTTTTCCCGGTGTGGTTGTCACTGCCGACGTTGACATCATGGAGGCTGCAGTCGTCGTCATAACAGTTGATGTGGCTACATGGGTCTCTGGATTCTCCTGGGAGGCGTGGAGGAGCTCAGAATGCCAGTCCACCTGCCGGCTACGGTTCTCCACCAACTCCACCTGGAACAGTACAGGGTTTATTATATATACTGTGTGGTATGTGATCAGTGGGGTGACATAGGTTGGTCAAGGAGAATGACCAATGTGGGCTTTGCCGCTACCTCATATTTTTGGGTTATTTTCAGTCTGGACAGTCATTTAGAAAAGTTTACAGGCAGCCAGCCATGTTTACGCACCATCTGCCCAGCAATCTGGATCTTCTCATCTCCTAGCTCCTGGCTGCTGATGAGAGCTCTCTGGATGGACAGCTGCATTCTGCGCCGCTGGAGAGGGTCGGACTCCCGACGGTAGCGCTCATAAACATCATCCAGCTCCTGCAGTACATCTGAGAAAAACAAAATAAGCAAGAGATGTAACAAACATGGCCCATTAGTAAAGTGAAAACAATAGTTTATTACTGTAGCTAGCTAAATACAAAATGTGAATAAAATGGTATCTACTATTCCAACTAAATTACAGATGCACAGGTTGCCAAGCTTGTATAGCTGAATGCCAGCAGTAGCCAGGTACTTGCTAACTAATACTGTTGCTAACGTCAGCTAGCTGGGCTAACAGTTTCGCTAGCTAACGTTAGCTAGTTACATTATGATAAGAGGTATGTAGATAACTAGTCGGCGGATGAAAGGTGAACAGATTACCTTGGTATTTTGCGTCAATTTCCTTCATAAGAGACACGCTCCTCTGTAGGTCGAATGGTAGTGATTCGACCAAGTCCAAATATTCTTCCACATAATTTGTAACGACGTGGACCGGGTCGCCGTTAGCCGGATTTAGCATGTTCTTCTGTTGAAGTCCACAACAAAATAAGATATTATATTTGTTACACAGAACACCAGAAACTCATAATCCTGACAATATGGGTCGAACTTTTATTTAAAAAATATATACCTAGCAAACCCTGACATTCTATCGAACGCTACTACTGCTGTTACCTATTTTCAGGGGAAGCTAGGTAAACAGTAACGCTAGCCTTCACACTTACTGTCTGAACATGAAGCTACACAAATAACGAACAATTATTACTCACCAGCAACTTTATATTGGCCGTTTAATGACCTTTATACAACGTATTCAATCTAACTAGATAATCTTGTAACTCAACTGTGTATTGATTGCGTTTGGTCCAACGTGGAGAACTGTAAACTTGTATGCGCATGCGCATCGTATGAGAAACAAACCTGCCATGGGTAGATTTTCTTCAGTGAGTGAAGACGTCTTAGGCAGTCGTTTTAATGCATTTAATTTGTACAAGGATACGAATATTGTGAAAATGGTCCATACTTGATGTTACAATTGAGCAAGTTACAGTTGCACATGTTCGTACTGTTTGAGCAAGACAGTTATCATTGATACGTTAGAGATTAACTCTCTGCAACAATGTTAAGGAGTTAGAAGACTGAACAAGCGACCAAAGATAGAAAAGACAGAACAAATAAGTGACCTCCAACAATTTAATATAGGGTGGTTGACAAAATCAGCAGACAACACCAGTGCCACACGGTCACTGTAATATTATATTCTGGATGACAGGAAAGACGGAAATGTCATTATGGAATGTGATTATCTTTCAGGAGGAAAATCACAGATTCTAAATGTAATTTTATTCTCAAAATTCCACCAGTTATTGCTCAGTGTGTTACAGTATGTGTATTGTTGTAAATTGGGTAGTTTGATATTAAAGTGTGTAATCTCAGCTCACCCTCGTGTCCCTTTAATTCTGAAGTGCTGGTTTTCAAGTTTTTGAAAAGCAAAGGAGACACTGAGAAAAGAACAGACTCCAGTGTAGAGGAAATATTGCATTGTCATTTTTTGTTTCAATGGGTCCAGTGTAAGAAAGAACGTAGCCAAAAACTATTTATCAATGTAAAAAATCATGAAGATCTATAGCTTATTGAGCACCAATATACTACGAGTCGTAGATGTGGGAAGAAGGGGTTAATTCATTCATATTTTTTCACTGGGCCTTTACTAGTCCTTTATTAGCGGACCAATATAGCCTTATATTGCGCGGGCAAAAAAACTCGCAACCCCCATCCATCTTCCTGCGGCTATGCTATAATTGGTTTCATATGTTGGGAGTCCTTATTTCTTGTGTATTAATTCTTATTCACTCAATCCGATTGTGGGTTGTCAACAGTGCAGCTTTTAAAGACAACGTTACAGAGTTTTTTTTTATTTTTATCCAGAAATAAGTCTCTCACTGTTGCAGCCTGTTACAGACCCCCCTCAGCCCCCAGCTGTGCCCTGGACTCCATATGTGAATTGATTGCCCCCCATCTATCTTCAGAGTTTGTACTGTTAGGTGACTTAAACTGGGATATGCTTAACACCCCGGCTGTACTTCAATCTAAGATAGATGCCCTCAATCTCACACAAATTATCAAGGAACCCACCAGGTACAACCCAAAATCCGTAAACATGGGTACCATTATTGATGTCATTCTGACTAACTTGCCCTCCAAATACACCTCCTCTGTTTTCAACCAGGATCTCAGCGATCACTGCCTCATCGCCTGCGTTCGCAATGGGTCAGCGGTCAAACGACCACCCCTTATCACTGTCAAACGCTCCCTAAAACACTTTTGCGAGCAGGCCTTTCTATTAGATCTGGCCCAGGTATCCTGGAAGGATATTGACCTCATCCCGTCAGTAGAGGACGCCTGGTTGTTCTTTAAAAGTGCTTTCCTCACCATCCTAAATAAGCATGCCCCTTTCAAAAAACGTAGAACTAAGAATAGATATAGCCCTTGGTTCACCCCAGACTTGACTGCACTAGACCAACACAAAAACATCCTGTGGCGCACTGCATTAGCATCGAACAGCCCCCGCGATATGCAGCTATTCAGGGAAGTCAGGAACAAGTACACACAGTCAGTTAGAAAAGCAAAGGCCAGCTTTTTCAAACAAAAATTTGCTTCCTGTAGCACTAACTCCAAAAAGTTCTGGGACACTGTAAAGTCCATGGAGAATAAGAGCACCTCCTCCCAGTTGCCCACTGCATTGAGGCTCGGAAACACTGTTACCACCGATAAACCCACGATTATCGAAAATTTCCACCTGGCTACCCCTACCCCGGCCAACAGCTCTGCACCCCCGGCAGCTACTTGCCCAAGCCCCCCCCGCTTCTCCTTCACCCAAATCCAGACGGCTGATGTTCTGAAAGAGCTGCTAAGTCTGGACCCCTACAAATCTGCTGGGCTAGATAATCTGGACCCTCTCTTTCTGAAATTATCAGCCAAAATTGTTGCAACACCTATCACTAGCCTGTTCAACCTCTCTTTCGTATCGTCTGAGATCCCTAGAGATTGGAAAGCTGCCGCGGTCATCCCCCTATTCAAAGGAGGAGACACTCTAGACCCAAACTGTTATAGACCAATATCCATCCTGCCCTGCCTTTCTAAAGTTTTCGAAAGCCAAGTTAACAAACAGATAACTGACCACTTCGAATCCCACCGTACCTTCTCTGCTATGCAATCTGGTTTCCGAGCTGGTCATGGGTGCACCTCAGCTACGCTCAAGGTACTGAACGATATCATAACCACCATCGATAAAAGACAGTACTGTGCAGCCGTTTTCATCGACCTGGCCAAGGCTTTCGACTCTGTCAATCACCGCATTCTTATTGGCAGACTCAACAGCCTTGGTTTCTCAAGTGACTGCCTTGCCTGGTTCGCTAACTACTTTGCAGACAGAGTTCAGTGTGTCAAATCGGAGGGCCTATTGTCCGATCCTCTGGCAGTCTCTATGGGGGTGCCACAGGGTTCAATTCTTGGGCCAACCCTTTTCTCTATATACATCAACGATGTCGCTCTCGCTGCTGGTGACTCTCTGATCCATCTCTACGCAGATGACACCATTCTGTATACATCTGGCCCCTCTTTGGATACTGTGTTTACTAACCTTCAATCAAGCTTCAATGCCATACAACACTCCTTCCGTGGCCTCCAACTGCTCTTAAACGCTAGTAAAACTAAGTGCATGCTTTTCTATCGAACGCTGCCAGCACCCGCCCACCGGACTATCATCACTACTCTCGACGGATCCGAATTAGAATACGTGGACATCTGGTTAGACTATAAACTCAACTTCCAGACTCACATCAACCATCTCCAATCCAAAATTAAATCCAGAATTGGCTTCCTATTTCGCAACAAAGCCTCCTTCACTCATGCTGCCAAACATGCCCTTGTAAAACTGACTATCCTACCGATCCTTGATTTCGGCGATGTCATTTACAAACTAGCCTCCAATACTCTACTTAGCAAATTGGATGTAGTCCATCACAGTGCCATCCGTTTTGTCACCAAAGCCCCATACACTACCCACCACTGCGACCTGTATGCTCTCGTTGGCTGGCCTTCATTATATATTCGTCGCCAAACCCACTGGGTCATCTATAAGTCTTTATTAGGTAAATCCCCGCCCTATCTCAGCTCACTGGTCACTATAGCAACACCCACCCGTAGCATGCGCTCCAGCAGGTATATCTCACTGGTCACCCCCAAAGCCAACACCTCCTTTGGTCGCCATTCCTTCCAGTTTGCTGCTGCCAATGACTGGAACGAATTGCAAAAATCATTGAAGCTAGAGGTTCCTATCTCCCTCAATAACTTTAAGCATCAGCTGTCAAAGCTGCTTATCGATCGCTGCACCTGTATATAGCCCTTCTGTAAATAGCCCACACTACTACCTCCTCCCCATATTTATTTTTTGTTTATTTTCACTAATCTTGCACTCCAGTATCTCTATTTGCACATCATAATTTGCAAATTTTTCATTCCTGTGTTAATAATGATAATTCTGTAATTTATGTCACCACTATAGTCTATTTATTGTTCTACCTCTTAACCTTACTGCATTTTTGCACTACATTTTGCACTCTGTATATAGATTTTTCTATTGTGTTTTTGACTGTTTGTTTAATGTGTAACTCTGTGTTGTTATTTGTCACACTGCTTTGCTTTGTCTTGGCCAGGTCGCAGTTGCAAATGAGAACTTGTTCTCAACTGACCTACCTGGTTAAATAAAGGTGAAATAAATAAATAAAAAATCTGATTGTGGGTTGTCAACAGTGCAGCTTTTAAAGACAACGTTACAGAGTTTGTGAATACTGCATTCACGGTAAAACGCTGCAAATGTTGGCTCAATCGGAAATGACCTTGAAATGGCAAAGACTAGCTACAGCTAAAGTATCTGAAATGTGTTTACAATGTCATTGATAGTTGGGCTCTTTGGCCCAATGTCAAAGATGCTAGAGAATGGATTCTCAGGATTCCCAAGGAATAAAGTGTTGTTTGTGTGTATGAATGTAATGTAATACTTTATTTATGGCCAAAATGTGGACACCTGCTTGTCAAACTGAAATTTGATGAACTGACTTGTTGGAAAGGTGGCATCCTATGACGATGCCACGTTGAAAGTCACTGAGCTCTTCAGTAAGGCCATTCTAATGCCAATGTTTGTCTATGGAAATTGCATGGCCGTGTGCTCGATTTTATACACGTCAGCAACGGTGTCGCGGAAATAGCCGAATTCACTAATTTGAAGCGGTGTCCACATACTTTTGTAAATATAGTGTATGTGAGTGTTTGTATGTACGGTACATATGTATGTGAAAGTATCTTGGACTCTGCTCCTATAGACTGTTCTCAGCTCTCAAATAGTTTTTTGAAGGCAGAGCTGATCTCCTGGATCATGTCTGTGGTGGTGGTGGCTCGGCCATGTTTGTGGAAGGCCTGTCTGTTACACTGTCTGGTCAGAGAACAGGCCCCGAATGCTGCCACCACTGACGGGTTCACACTAAGGCAGAAGAAGAGATTGGAGAATACGTAACAGTTAGATCAATGACGAATACACTATAAAATTTGACCAACTAGGTTACATATTGTTGTTGTCGTTAGAAAACCTCTAAAACAGAAACTTGAAAGGAAATTGAAAAAACTGCATTATTTTACAATTAACAAACATACAATTTCGAAACTTCAGAAGTTATTTTTAATAAATGTTTGTGGTCCTAGAGTCATTAAATGTTCGGAGTACATTGATGAAAGTTACTGCTTTCAATACATAAAAATTGAGTTACGAGGTTTTCATCAGACAGCGAGGATATGTTATATTCATTTTTGTTATGTCAGTGTTTAATCACATAATGATGAGATTACATGGTACCTTTTAGTCATGTCTGCTGAGGAGGCATATGCCCAGTGTGCCAACACTCCCAGAGAGCCAGATAGGAGGTCTCCTTGCCCCCCACACCGCCGCCCGCTGCCCTCCTGTCTGCACAAGATCACTGGACACCACAAGGACACAGGAAACGGTCAGATCTTTACAGGAATATATGTGAGTGTAGCACTTAGTCTGAGTGTAGCTGTGTGTGTGTGTGTTTGTAACACTAACCCTTGTTACCGTCGGTAATGAGGTCTTCCTCCCCCTTGAGCACCACAGTCAGGTTGCCCATGGCAACACTGAGCTCCATGGCACTCCTCTGATGGTCACTGCTATCCAGAGGCTCATGGTGCTGAAAAAACAGACAGTGGGTTAATAATGAATGAACACACACACACACACACAGAGCTAGCACTGGCAGACTCACCATAGCCTCATACAACCGGGTGAACTCCATGTAGTTGGGAGTCAGGATGCCCTTCTGGTACCCTTGGATGACTGATGGCTGCTGAGCAACCAGCCACAGCCCGTCCTATTGGTGAAACACACACAATCACTAAACATCCTTGTTTTATTTAACCTTTATCAGTTAGTAACAAATTCTTATTTACAATGACGGCCTACCTACAGGGTCAGCCCCTGGAGCAAATTAGGGTTAAGTGCCTTGATCAAGGACACAGAAAGGTTTTTCACCTTGTCGGCTCGGTTATTCGAAAGAGCGAACTTTTGGTTACTGGCCCAACGCTCTAACCGCTAGGCTCCCTGCCGCCCATCAATAAAAATAAACAAAAATCTACAACCAAAGGAAAAATCGGTTGTGTGTACAGTACTTACTGCGTCAATAACTATAGGGATATCTCTTGCTTTGGACTTCTCAATTACTTCCTAAAGAAAAAGAGTCATAAGAACATTGGTGATATCATGTGGACTGTCTAAACTCAAATTGACTGTGTGTGTGTGTATATTCAGTGTCCCACGTGCCTTAGTGTTTTTCAGCAGCATGTCGTCTCTGCCTAGCCCTGGTCCCACCACCAGGCTATGGAGTCTGGGGAGCCATTTCTCTATCTCCTCCACTGCATTCGGGCTGTCCCTATGTACACCGTTATCATCAACATTAAATTACATTATATACACACTGTTTACATACACGGAGTGTACAAAGCATTAGGAACATCTACCATTTCCATGACATAGACTGACCAGGTCAATCCTGGTGAAAGCTATGATCCCTTATTGATGTCACTTGTTAAATCCACTTCAATCAGTGTAGATGAAGGGGAGGAGACAGGTTAAATAAATATTTTTAATTGAGCCATGGATTGTGTATGAGTGCCATTCAGAGGGTGAATGGGCAAGACAAAATATTTAAGTGCCTTTGAAAGGGGTATGGTAGTAGGTGCCAAGCACACCGTTTTGAGTGTGTCAAGAACTGCAACGCTGCTGGGTGTTTCACACTCAACAGTTTCCCCTGTATCAAGAATGGTCAACCACCCAAAGGACATCCAGCCAACTTGACAACTGTGGGAAGCATTGTCAACATGGGCCAGCATTCCTGTGGAACGCTTTCGACACCTTGTAGAGTCCATGCCCCGACATATTGATGCTGTTCTAAAGGCATGAGGGGGTACAACTCAATATTAGGAAGGTGTATACATTGGCTTGTCAGTGTATACATTGGCTTCTAAGACGGAACTTACAGCACAGGATGAACTATGAGCTCCGGACTGTAGGATTTGATCACTGTCGCTGCATCTTTAGTGCAGAATACGTGCGACAGGTCGGCCCCCTAGGAAGTGACAGAGGTTTTGTCATCATATCAATGTCTCCAGCAGAGAAAAAATTACACAGGACAAGAAAGCTACTGTGTGCTCACCACTTTCAATGCAGAGATGGCAGCAAAGTACGGAGCTCCTGTATACCTTACCATGACAAGACAAATAGTCAGGGTGGATGGAATGAAAGGACACAAAGAAGAGGAGAAACATTTTTGAATTACTTTGTTACCTCACACAATATGGGTATACGGCAGAAAAGTTGGTGTAGTTGGGTTTGGTCACTTACTCTTGACATCCCCCAATAATCCCAATCCGCCCATCTTGGCCTTTGTGCTTTTTAGACGTCAGTGGAGGGACTATATTTTTCACCAGTGAAAGGATATCATCCATGCCTGTGCGTGCGGCTGTCCCAAGGGAGAAGGAGCGCTCGATGACTGAGGAAGAAAAGAGAGAAGTATTCAGAGTTCTCCTTAAAACGTGTAGCTTCCCTGCGCTAGTTGCTTGTGTGTTGTGTGTGCTTTTAGGCATAGACATCTTTGTGCGTCTGTTTCCATATTATTCAGTTTTGTCTCACCAGGGCTGTCCATTGCTCAAACACAGACCAACGAGTGAGAGAAGCGAATACCTAAAGACTGAGAACCTGCGCTGGACTGTGGCTGACTGTAGTAGCTGGGCCACTCAGCCTGGGATTGGGGCGAGCGGACTCGGAGGTGACATGACCGACCACGCGTCATATAGCTAGAGGCGAACATTGGCACACCAGGCTGCAAGGTGGACTCCATGGTATTCCGAGCAGGCGGCATTGATGTGGTTGCGGTAGCTGTGGCGACAGGGTTTCTGGTGGCGATGCTGGAGAACATCTGTCCCAACACCTGGAGCATGTGGAGCTCGCGGGTGTGTTCGGCCTCTCTCCGGTGGTCCTCGACCTGCAGACGCTGCTCCTCCATCTGGTAGAAGCTCTGCTCTGCCTCGGCACTCTGCTCCAGGAACCGCTCCATCAGACTGTCCAGGGGTAGGTCGACGTGCCGCTTCTTGGGCCGCTTGGGTCGGCTAGAGGACGGCCCACTAGCTGACTGGCTGCTGCTGGTCTGTCTGACTGTGTTGCCTGTGGAGGAAAGGGGATTGAGGTTGAGGGCTGTCACTGTGGTAGTACCTGCATACAATATGATAATGTAACAACATGCCAAATAAATGGTACTTACCATTTCCCACTGTCACAGGGATAGGGATGGGAGGGTATTCCAGCTTTACTTGGGTCTCTGGGTAGGAGCATTCCCCTGTGCTCTCCAGGCATGGGTCCTCTGGAGGGTCTGTGTCCTCTTCCTCCTCTGTCCCATCCATGGTTTCTTCACCCACAGCCCCGCTGTCTAGCAGCTCCTGTGGGTCAATCTGGGGACGGCTGCTCAGTATCCTCTCCATGGCATCGTAGAATTTGCAGATCTTGTGGTATTGTCCATTGTTCCTCAGGTTGCCCTCCTTGGCCAGGAGGAACTGCCTTTTCAGACTTTTGATTCGCACCCTACACTGCTCTGGGGTTCTTTCGAACCCCCTCTCTCCCAACCTTCGGGCGACGTCGCGGTAGACATGACTGTTTCTGAAGTTTCCATCCAACGCTATCTGGATGTCCTGCTCGCCCCAGATGTTAAGCAAGGTTCTGGTCTCGACATCCGACCACAGAAAGCCCCGTGTTGAAATGGCGAGCATAATTAGGTGCGAGTTCAACTGATGCGCGATTGTTATTTTATAGCATGTAGAAGTTAGAAAACCAGCGAGTTAGCTAGCAAGTCGGCTAGTGAAATAGACTAACGTTAGCTAGCTACAAACCTCGAAGCTCCACATTCAGACTAAAACTGATACCAGGTAACAATTTACCTGGACATGGAAAGCGCACATTCAGCAGCCTGAGGTTGAGTTTCAGACAATGCACTTTCATATAATGGAGATTAGTGTGTCTCACAGTCTGCAAAGCTGATTGATTATAGATCCCCACCAGTACACTCATGAGTACACTACAACACGAACGTCAGGGGCAGAATGTGTACTACATCACAAGGATTGACTCTGAGGAGCTCTGCTGGGTCCTAAAGGAATTAGGTTATTTAAGGGATTATTGTGATTGACAAAACTATAGTGACAGGGATTTTATGTTATAGTACAGTATTTGTTGTTTTCACTTTACCTTCCTCGTTTAGATACATAAGTGTTACAACAATCATCAGTGCAACAGTACTGAGACAAAAGACAACCATCCAACTTCCTTGCGAGCCTAATTAGTGCCCCTTAGCCCCTAGGTAAACAGTGATATTAGAGCTGTCACAGACAGCGCGAACACACTGACAGTTCTTACCTAGACACGAACTGTGAGTTACTGCTGAAAATAGGACAGAGAGACGCTTCACTGGGATCATTAGAGCTGCTAAAAGAGCCTAAACCAAAACAGGAAGTGAGAGGAGATAGGATCCCAGTGATATGATACTAGAATCTGATTGGCTTTAAAATTTTAAAGAAACAGAGGTACGTTATACTATTTTATTTAATATAGGGTAAAGTTCACAGATAGACGTGTGAACTCTCCATTCTACATAGGATATTGAACATCCTATTGAGTTGTAATTCGTTTACGTCATTGAATAGTACAATGTTACATTTACATTGTAACTAGCAGCTCAACACCTGTCTCGTCTAAATACTAGCAATAAACAGGTTTGCTAGATTTGCTCTCCTGCGCGCAGTGGTGTTCATTTTTGGATTCATTATTTGCCCTCAAGGGGCGCAATGCGAGCTAAATCAAGTGCACCTGAGAAATCCAACCTCCCCAAGCGTTTAAATCAAGTTCCGGTTTCATCACAACTTTGAAATTCACTTTCTGCAAGTGGACGAGAGAGTGAAGATCTGTGTTCGTCCGACTAGTCGGATTTGTTAGATCGAGGTGTTGGTTGTATTGATAATAATATCGAAGACCCAGAACGATTTATGTGTGTTTTAATCTGTCGATGTCAAGTAACTATGTTTTCTAATGGCAACCTGCACCTACATTGTCCTTTATCCGTAAACTAAACTAAACTAAACTAAAGGAAAGGAAAGGAAAGGAAAGGAAAGTCAAGTTAAGATAGTTGTGAGTGTGTGTCTCTACTACACCGCTGAGGAAGGCTGCCAAGCGGCGCGGGGCAAGAACCATGCCCGAACTTTCAAAGATGAGGAAGCCCGACGTCAAGGTTGTCATTCTGGGCGACATGAACGTTGGGAAGACCTCCCTGCTCCACAGGTACACGGAGAGGAAATTTAAAGACACCATGAGCACCGTCGGAGGGGCGTTTTTCCTCAAACAGTGGGGACCCTACAATATCTCCATTTGGGACACTGCTGGTAAGGTGTTCATTATTGACTGCCATCAGTAGGTCTTGTTTTATAGTAGGTCTTACGTTATTTTCCTAATTGTTTGATGTCCACAGCCTGTTTTAGAGTATAACCCTACACGTTTAACAATCAGTGTAGCCTGAGTAACCTTTGTCACGGTCAGCTCTGTTGTTGATTTCCACGGTGTTTACCTGTGGAGAGTGCGTGACTCCACCACCTGAGGGTTGCTTGGCTGGGACAGCCCTTTTCATGTGACCTACAGAAGATAATTTCGTCCAATGACTCTTATGTTTAATGTAATGGAACTGAAAGTCATGATCAAGGGCTATATCCTTCAAGATCTGATGTTCGATATTGGGCTGGGGCAATGCCCAACAGCCTTTGACACAAAGCCTTTTTACCATATTTAAAACAACTGGTTGATATAAAGAATTATCAAGTGAACACTTTGTTTTTATTGTACCTTTTTTATTTAACTAAGCAAGTCGGTTAAGAACAAATTCTTATTTACAATGACTGCCTTCACATAATGACAATCAATATTGAATTTACCAGAGTTTAATTGAATTAGGTTTTGGTTTATTAGACTTGAAGTTCAGAAAGACACAGAGGCCTAGGCCTAAACTTGACATTTGACTCTATAATAACAGGTGAGGTTGGGATATAATATCAGTGCTTTGAACTTGGGTAAACATTTAGCAAAATTAACTTCAATCACAGCAGCTGAAAGAAAGACAAATTGTCTATATGACACAAGGAGTATTATGGCTATTAGCAACAGTAACATGATTTTGGTTGACTTACTGTAAGAAAGTGGTGACTGAATGCTAAAATTAGTGTGTGTTTGCTTTGCACACCATTGTCAAAAGCAGTAAGGGGCTTAACTCCAGTCCAGTAACTGATGTTGTTGGTTTAGAAAGATAGAAAAACCACTGAGTCACCAAAACACAATTTCCCGTCCCTGCTCCGTATCCCCATGACCTCAGCAGGATGCTGTTGCCTGCTATGTCCTCATCTCAGGTTAAAATAGGAAGTATTATAATTGCACAATCAAGTCCGATGTTCTTGAGGAATGGGTTATGAGCCTTCTAAGTGAATGATTTACAGTGTTTTATAGTAGGGCTCAGACATTGTTGTAATTTCCCTTAAATCCTCCAATCCCAGCCAGACACCATGGTATACCCATACTGGTATAACATCTGATTCTGCAATCATGGAAACCAGAGGTGGTTTTTTTTTTGCCCCTCATTGTAATTGAATGCAAGGAATGAATATCAGAAAAGTCTATGGTATCATACACTAAGCAAATGAAACAGAACAGAAAATATAATAGTCAAACAGCCACAGTATTGGTTCCTCATTCTCTGTGGGAGTTTCAACTGTGATGTATTTCTGCTTACTTGAATTCCGCCCTACAGATGTATCATCTCCTGTTTTTGACACTGCTACATACTGGCTGTTTCTGGGAAGAATAGGACCCTATCTCTGCTGCCCTGCACCGACTCTCTACCCTGTAGAGATTTTTCTCAAACAACAAAATGTTCCTCAAACTTTTGATCCCAGGAAAATGGCTGTGACATCATAAACTAGACTTCAGATCAGCTCTCCTTATTTGGCGCGTTATGTATCAGGCAGGCTACTTCTGGATAGTCAGGCCTAAGGTTTGTAACTAGATATCTTACGACCAGTGAAACATTTAATTTGGACCTTGTTCAAAGGTTCCCTGGATTTCTGCACATATTTGTTCTAAACACTGGGAACAAAGAGCTCTCACACTCACCACACTCGCACAAAGGCTCCCAGATGAGATCGCAGTACTGAAACACACACACACACACACTGAAGAGCTCGTGTTATTCTACAACAATGGCTGCTTCTGTTTTTCGGCTACTGACTTGTCTCGCTCTCTTTCTCTCGCAGTTTCTTTTATATCTCCCTCTCCCTTCTGTAATATGTAGGCTATAGGCTACCTGTAGTTTGGAAGCCCATTGTTTTTAAGCTTGTGTCTTTTTGTCTGTGGTTGGTTTGCCTTTATAGCTCAGTTGGTAAAGCATGTCGCTTGCAATACTAGGATAGTGGGTTTTATTCCTGGGATCACCCATATGTAAAAAATGTATGCACGCATGACTTTCGCTTTAGTTAAAAGCATCTGCTAAATTGAATGTATTATTATTACTTGGTGTTCGTTTAGTCTATATAAGAACATAATCATGAATATATGTAAACTCTTATGCGTCTGCTCTCCTGTGTGCTTATAACGTTTTATGAGTCCCCCAGGTCGGGAGCAGTTCCATGGGCTGGGCTCCTTGTACTGCCGGGGTGCTGCTGCTGCCATCCTCACCTACGATGTGACCAACTGGCAGAGCCTGGTTGAGCTGGAGGAGCGATTCCTGTCCCTCACCGACACGGCCAATAATGACTGCATCTACGCCATTGTAGGCAACAAGGCCGACCTCACAGACCCCCAGGCCCAGCGGCTATTCAACCAAGATGGCCTGACAGAGGACCAGAGAGATGGGGATGGGGAGAGGACTGGGGAGCCCAGGGTGCCTTCTGCATGTCCCACACCTCCAGCCTCCCCCATCTCCCTGTCAGGGGTGTCAGTCAACAAGCAGGTGAGCCGGGAGGACGCAGAGGCGCTGTACAGAAGGATCCTGAGATTCAAGGGTCTGGAGGAGACTAACAGCCTGCCTGCGGACAAGATGTGCTTCGAGACTAGTGCCAAGACAGGCTATAACGTGGACGCTCTGTTTGAGACGCTGTTCGACATGGTGCTGCCCTCTGTCCTCAAGAAGAGGACTGAGAGAGAGGGATCGCCTATCGTGGACCTGGAAGAGTGCAAAGGGACAGGGAAACGGTCCAGAGCTGCCTGCTGCTAGGGATTAGGGGGAGGGATGGATGGATAGACTGTTTGGGGGGTTTTAGACTGATCGTAAAGAGGGGAGTTCATGGCATCTCTGTATTGGTCTCCCAGGACATTCAGAGATTTTTCAGCGGTGACCGTTTGATACACACACCTGCACACACATTCTTTCAATCAAGCTGTCAATCAAATTAATAATCAAAACAAGTAATGTCATTATTCTTCCAATGAGCTGGTAAGTACTATAGTGGAGAGCTGGAGTAAATAATTATTGGATTTTAAACGTCTTCGAGAGGTTCTGTATGGATTTAAGTTCAGCCCAAAATGTGTATGTGTGTAGAGCAGGTTAGCGTTTTTTTGTAATTAATCTTGTTCTGGAGGCAGCTCTGCAGAATGGTCACTAGGTGGCGCAATCAGATTTTAAACCTAACATTAACCACACAGCTAATCCATAACCTTAAATCAAGAGCAAACATTTTTTTTTTGTTTAATTGAATTTTTACAATATAGACAATTTTGACTTTGCAGGTGCCCCATTTACCAAAATCGCTCAGATTCATGACAAACGTCAACCTGAATGTGTATATGGGAAATAGGTTACTGATACACAGGCACAGCTGTTTATAAATCAATCACTGAATTTTTGTTCATGTTTTGGAATGAGAATGTCACTAACCATGTTTCCATCCAGTTTTATGCGAGTTAAGTCATACTGTATAAAAAAAGAATCACGATATGGAAACATGAACATTCGGTACAATTTAATAAATTCCAACAGATAATTTGTTTGATCGACATGGTGGGATCTTTTTGTGTCAGTAAAATTAATTGTGCGAGAAATGCCGGTGGAAACGCCTTGAAGCGCAAATATTGTTACAATAACCAGCATATCGAAGTAAACTTGGTAGTCACGCGATGATAGTTTATTAGGCCTCAAGATAAAACAAAGTTATGATGAACTAAAACTAACTTTTCAACAAATATCAAGGGTCTTATTCTGGTGACATGATTGTCGATGCTTGACTGCCGTTTGACAAATATTTTCACTCTTATCTAAAACAATCTTATGTAGACTAAGCCTACCCACACTGAGACCTGTTGGCTAAAGCGCATGTGCCAAGACTTGAGTTGGCACAGTTTTTATGACTGTCCGTGGAGTTGAACATGTGATTGAAACACGTTGAACTTCAGTATATGACATTTTAAACGAAAAGGTATGTTTTGTGTGCATTACGTCATCACGCACGGGTATTCCCACCCCGCAAAAAGTGGTGGGAAAACGTGCAGATTTTCTTTTCGTGGATTTTAGGATATTTACATGAAAATCAGTCTCCAATTGGATGGAAACCTAGCTACAGATGCAATTGTTCAACAGCACTAATTGTTTGACTACAAGGGTGGCCACGCTGAATTGTTTAAATTAATCACATTTTAAGGATTTTCGTTAATGTAGGTTTAAAATCGGGCTTTACATTTGCTAGTGTATCTTCTGTTGCATGTTTTACTTATTTTTTCATGTCATTTGCACCTAATCTATAGCACAATATGTGTAAAACACAAGTTTGATATTTTCAAAGATACGATAAAAGATTATTCTCATTTAGAAATAGGCGGGTATTGTTTGTTTGAGCTAAAGTGTGAATGTCAATGCATGTACCTCCATCAGAGGTATAACAAACAAAACATTTTATTATTGTTATAACCCAATTACAATAGAATTCATAATTACAATGAACAAATGGACAAATTAATCTGTTCAACACATATGCAATGAATAGAAGTGGTTGGAAATATACAATATATAACGGGTGTTATTATTTATTGGAAGATTCAAAAGGAACTACTTACTAGGACCTAGATTGTGATAAATGCTCTGGAGGGATTGTTGACCGAAGCACAGATTTGGTCCGACCACTCCTCTGCTCAGACTGGCCAGGGGTGTGTTCAGTTTGATTAAACATTTGTCACGTTGCATGGCGGTTTGTACTAAACAACATGTTTCACCAAAACCTTCAACGTTCTTGAACAGGGGTGTATACAGGTTGCCAATTCTGTTGCAAAACGTTCTGAAACGACCCAACCTCTCCTCGTTTTTCAACTGGTCGCTCAGAACAGCACGGTTTCCATTTAATTTAATGTTACACCCCGTTTATTTTTATACTGAACGCAGCCCCAGAGTTGTTTGCATTTTTTTGCTGGCTTGATTCCAACTGAGACTGAGCTGACGTCATATGATTAGCCTGTGGAAAAGCATATTGGGAAAATGTATATCATGGGTAAAACACAATTTTACAAAATATATATTTTTAGTTCTGAGCAAAATAAAAATCAAGTTCATTCAGTGGGTATAAATATACATAGGAAAGTAAATCAGTGCATTTTGTGACCAAAACAGATTAGGGTAAGAGCTGTAAAATATATATTGATACATAGACAGTTGATAACAAACAGTTTGCACTGTAAGGTCTCTTGATGCGTAAATGTTATGTTACGTGAGAACACTTGATGTAAAGCAGATTAATAAATGAATAAGAGCATTTCTTCTCAGTTGAAAACCTCAACCAAACTTCATCATTTACAATTGGTATAGGGTTAGTGTAGTGGCAATGGCTTTTGCAATCTGAATAATAAAACGTAAGCACACTTTAAAAAAAAACTGAAGCAGTGCACACACGCAATCAATTTGATCAATCATTAGATTCATTGATAACTGAAGCAGTGCATACACGGTATCTTTGGTTGTTTCAGCTGTATGTTCTTGGTATGGTCAGTTAAACATGTTTGGTACAGTGCATTCGGAAAGTATACTTTTTCCACATTTTGTTACGTTACAGCCTTATTCTAAAATGGATTAAATCGTTTTTTCCCATCAATCTACACACACAACCCCATAATGACTAAGCAAAAACGTGTTTTTCGTTTTTAAGCTCCTTTGGCAGCGATTACAGCCTTGAGTCTTCTTGGATATGACGCTTCAAGCTTGGCACACCTGTAGTTGGGGAGTTCCTACGGACAATTCCTTCAACCTCATGGCTTGGTTTTTACTCTGACATGCACTGTCAACTGTGGGACCTTATATAGACAGGTGTGTGCCTTTCCAAATCATATCCAATCAATTGAATTTACCACAGGTGGACTCCAAGTTGTAGAAACATCTCAAGGATGATCAATGGAAACATTATTTTTTAAATGTAAATTGAACCTTTATCTAGGCAAGTCAGTTAAGAATTTTTTTTTATTTACAATGATGGCCTACACCGGCCAAACCCGGACAACGCTGGGCCAATTGTGCGCCGCCCTATGGGACTCATGGCCGGTTGTGATACAGCCTGGATTTGAACCAGGGTGTCTGTAGTGACGCCTCTAGCACTGAGATACAGTGTCTTAGACCACTGCGCCACTCAGGAGCCCTAAACTCAATTGATGATGCATCGGAGCTGAAATCCGAGTCTCACCACAAAGGGTCTGAATACTTATGTAAATAATGTAATTTTGTGTTTTAATACATTTGTAAAAATTTGTAAAACAACTGTTTTCGCTTTGTGATTATGGGGTATTGTGTGTAGATTGATGAGGGAAAAACACAATGCTGTAACGTAACAAAATGTGGAAAAAGTGAAGGGGTCTGAATACTTTCTGAATGCATTGTATATAACATAGTTGAGGTAATAAGTTAGAGAGCACCATATCAAATAAGACAAACAATTTAAAAATAACCTTTACATGTATATTTCATATCGCTGTTGACTTCATGCCGGGGCTTATTTTCCAATTATCACCACAGGACACTTGCTCTCCACTTGAAGCGTTCACACAGTCCTTCAGTCATCACAAATCTGTGTTCAGGGGAGTATGATGAAGTTGCCCCATAGACGTTGATCTAAGGTCAGTTATGTATTTTCCCCTTTATGGCTAAGGTTTAGATTTAGGGAGGGTAAGCTGATCCTAGATCTGTGCCTAAGTGTAACGTTTACCTGATTTGCATTTGGTGGGGGGGGGGGGTATGGTCACAGGAAATTACATCACAGGTTCAAAGGGGACTTAGGGTGAGCCAGGTCACAAGTTCTTCATGCAGACCTGACAGCGGCTGATGCGTGAGAGGAGCTGGCCTGCTTTCAGGGTCTCGGAGGCAGGCTCGGCCTGGAAGGACTGTTCGATGGAGGTGAGCCAGAAGCTGTGTTTGTTAGCGAAGTAATGGCAGGTGCCCTTGGCCCCGTTACACTCGATGAAGGGAGTGGTGCGGAAGTCCTCCAGACAGGAACCAGGGGATGACAGAGACTGACCACCACCCTCATCACCTGCTGCAGTGTGCTGTGGAGAGACAAGAGGGAGGGGAGAGGGAGAGATTGCTTTCACATGCCCAGATCAATAAAGATGAAAAGGAGACAAGAAGAGGCCACTTTAACAGGAAGCAAGAGACTCACCATAAGGAAGGAGTAGCCAATCCACAGGCTGCGCCAGCCCGCAGGGCATTGTGGGATGGTGATGTCCTGGCTGTGCACGGCGATGGCGACGGACGGAGCCTCGCACACAGAGCAGCGGCTGATGTAGGGTTTGATCTCGCCATCCTCCACGGGCATCATGGGAAGGGGTGCGGTGGTGGACAGCCAATAGGACTTGTCATTGCGGCTGGCGTAGTAGCAGACGTCTCCGGGGTTGCAGTACAGGAAGGGCATGGTGTTGAAACGAGGGAGGCAGGAGCCTGCCAGACCTGTGATCAATAGAAACATTCAATTAATCAATAAATGTACTCCTATAAAAGGATGACACAGTGCTACAGCCACTACATGCAAACTTGAGACAGCCCAATTGGTTCTATCTGCCAATCCAATCAAATAAAATCTGAATAGATACGAGTATAACCTAATAATCGTGTGGTCTTTATTTTTATTTCTTGTCTTTTAGGTTTTCTTATCTTCTCTGTCTCACCTAGGTCCTGGTTGTGGGCCTTCTCCTGGCCCTCGAAGTACAGCAGACTGTAGCCGTCCCACAGCTTGGACATGCCCACGGGGCACATGGGGGTCTGCTCTGATTGGCTGTGCTTCACCAGCAGGTATCCCACACTCACACTGCGTCCAGGCATGCCAGGCAACCCTGTAGTACCTGGTTTACCACGGTGTCCTAGGGGTCAGAGAGAGAGGTTTAAATGCCTCTGTGTGTAAGAGAAAAATTGTGTGGTTAAAATGTAATTTAACAAAACATGAAATAACACCGTGAGGGCTTTCTATGTATATATTGTTCTATTTCATCTTTAAAATAATTTCAATGATCTTCTGATTTCATCTCTTCAGTTTGTGTTGGAAAGAGAAGGTTTAGGTTAATACTGAAGATAAAAATTTGTTTTTCTTTGGTGGTCTCTGGGTAGAGAAATCTAGCTGGCTCAGCCAGCCATTTGCTAGGCCTTAAGAAGCTGGACAGAAGGCCTCTACCATTCAACTGTATTAGAGCAGAATTTTGGACTGACAGGGGAATGAACCAATCACATTTTAACTAGCAATAGGTGGGACAGAAAAAAAATATCAGTGGTGCAAGCTGTAGTTTTCCCATAATGCAAGTAATATTAGCTAGCTGCAGCAGCTGTTCTCAACTTCAAGGTGGATGATGTTGCTAATTTATTAGCATCACCTTTTTCATGATTAAATTTAGTGAATGGCACTGTTTTTGTTGCAGCTTGCTTGCTGTTAGCTACAGTATCTCTCAGAAAATATGACATTGTTGCATTTAAACTTTAAATCACGGGGTTAGCGTGATGAACGTGATAAAATATATTTGCAATAGGAAGTAACAGCTGGTTTGTTCATTTCATTCAGGAAATGAAATAGTTGTGTTTTTGTATTGTTATGATTTTATGCCTACTGGAGTGAAAAGGCTGCTTATTCGTTAACATTATCTGATGCTGTGTGTGACTGCTGTCGCCTGTCTATGAGCCCTGTCTGTGTTTTACCAAAACTGGAGTGCACAGGTATTACGGTCGCTGTCTTTTCAGCACCACAAGCCTGTCACCTTTGATGTGACACTGCTGTTATCGCTATTGGTGATAGTGGTGTTAGGCTTTTTGCATTGCTGGTTGCATTATTTTATGCTGTGTCACATGTTGCGTCTGTGCCGGTTCTGTCTCTGTGTGTGCAGCACCCCGAAGTGCAGCCAGGCCTGTTTTATTAATTCATAATGCCATCAAAAAGCATTGTTCGTCCTTCACTAGAACTAGAATGGTCCGACTACAGAACATATAATGTTGGGCACATAACGCTATGTTTTCTGTTATTTTCTAGATTTTTTAGTTTGATACAACGTATTAGAAGATTTTTGGTCCCTAAATTCTATAGTCACGGTTCGCCACTGCTATCAGGTAAAATAAATCACATCATGAGAACTGTCAATGGAATACAGGTTTTAATTCATTTCAGATCAGCCCCCTAAAATCCTGGCCCCTTCAGCACTAAGCTAATTACATCACTAATAATCCCTACAGGCCATGGATAATTTCTCTCATAAAACACCTGCGGCTCATTCAGACAAATAACACTCTGACCCAAACCCTCTGGTGGAAACTAGCTCCCTTAATCCCTTAATCCCTTAATCCAGGCCTGATAATGTAATCCTTATATGCCATGTTGTCCTGGCATGGCCACCTTGCTGTACCTACCTTCCATGCCTTGAAGACCAAGGTGGCCCCTCCCTCCGTTATTACCACGGTACCCAGGGGTGCCCGGTCTGCCACCCACCCCTGGCATCCCCTTCTGCCCCTGGAGGCCCAGGTAGCCTAAATAGGAAGGGGTGATGGGGTTAAAAGAAGGGATAAGGAAGAAGCAAAAGGGGGGAATGGTCATTCAGTGAAGAAAGTCAGCCAATACTACAGAAGCAATTGTATAAAGAGAAGTATAGAGAAGTAATAGAGAAGCAATTGTATAAAGTAATTGACATAGAGAAGTATATAACAATATTGTTACACAATATAATGTAGTTGTGCTGCTGGATTCTCCTACCTGGATCTCCAGGGGGTCCTTTCGGGCCAGTCTCCCCTCGTACCCCCTCTGGTCCTCGGATGCCCTGAGGCCCTGGAGCACCCCTTTCTCCTGGCATCCTGGAGGGGAGCGGGGCTGGGCCCTGGTTACCTAGGGCTCCCGGATAACCTGCAGGACCAGACCAGGTCACACACAGTTTGTACATGAGAAACAGGCAACTTTAATAATAGTGTAGGTGAATTATAGTGACGTGCAGATTGATATCAATCCGAGGGAGATGTCATCATTACCTATGGGTCCAGTATTTCCTTTTGGGCCGGATGGACCCCGGTCTCCTTGGAAACCAGACCTACCAGGAATTCCCATCATCCCTTGCTCTCCCTTCACACCTTTGGGACAAAAACCATGGCTGTTACTCATTTAACAGTTTCAGTGCAAAGTAACCAGCTCAATGATCTCTGCTTGTCAAATGTGAAACAGACAGCCATCTACGATGGATAATAAAACATAGTTATGGATTGTATTTCGGAATTCCCTATCAGGCTACTATAATTCTAGGATCTGTACCTTTCTTCCCAGACACTCCGCTCTGTCCTTTGTATCCTGATGGTCCCTGATCCCCCTGCTTTCCTTTCAGACCAGGGAATCCAGGGAAGCCATACTGGCCAGCTAAACCCTTCTCTCCGTACGGAGAGGGCGCACCAGGATATCCACGGGGCCCAGGGAAACCTATGAAACAGAACAGTCATTATTAGCACACCAAATACACACACCAACCAAACACATCCCACACATCACACACACCACATCCCAGAGGATAAATACTTAGTTAATCTACTGTAAATCCACACATTCTCCACTCTACTATACCTGGCAGCCCTTTGGGTCCAGGGAAGCCAGGGTATCCTGAAGGCCCAGGTTTGTCTGAGGTGCCCTGTGGTCCTTGGGGACCCTGAAACCCTGGGGGTCCCTCCTGGCCCTGGTCACCTGAGTACAAGGGATAAAGAAAAGAAGAGAAGGAGGAGGTCATGGATACTTTGAAACACTAAATGTCCTCCAAACATTGTAACAAAAAGATGCAATGTGTCTTTTGGAGCAATGACTAACCTGGTTGTCCTTGAGCGCCCTTCAAACCCAGCGATCCTGGGGTCCCGACCTCTGAGTTGGGTATACCTGTCTCACCCCTCCCTCCCTTAGCACCGGGAACACCTGGGGTTCCCAAGTTATCCTGGCCTGGGAGTCCAGGAATGCCCTTTACACCCTTCAGTCCATCCAGTCCCAATATACCCTTCAGTCCAGGAAAACCTGCAGAATGGAGCAGATCAAACACAGTGATAAGGCAAAGGTGTTGTGTGTGCACACCTGTGCTTTTGTTTGATTGTGTGTGTGTGTGTGTGTGTGTGTGTGTACCTCTCTGTCCTGGGAAGCCTGGTTGTCCATTTGTGCCTGATTCTCCGGGGACCCCAGGCCATCCCTTCGTACCCTGGTTGCCTTGAAACCCTTGTTGACCATCAGATCCTGGAGACAGCAACCACAGTCAGACACAAACAACAGTCCTACACAGGCAACAGTCAGACACAGGCAATGAATGACACTAATTTAAAAAATATGAGCAACAGGGTAGAAAGTCAAGTCTCTTACCTATAGGTCCTCCTGTGCCAGGCTCTCCCGTTCTCCCTTTCATGCCCTCAATACCATGGAAACCACCACCGCCCCTGTCTCCCGGATTCCCAATGTAGCCCTTCTGACCTGTAGGGAGACACAGAGGGTCTCAGGAACACTGCTACCATGTTAATGCATCTCAGACAGCATCTTAGTAAAACTAGACTCTTTTTCTTCATCTGTACAGAGAGCATAGAATAGTCAAATCAATATGGTGGAGATCTACCACTACCAGGTACACTGTGTTTTCTCTCACCCGTCCATAGTTCCTAATGCAAATGAAGGAAGCCAGCCTCAATGAGTGACTCACCTGGAACCCCTGGGAAACCATCCTCCCCCCTCAGTCCTGTGGATCCGGGCATGTCGATTACGGGACCCTCCTCACCTGGAGAAGAAAACAATGAGGCGTATTTCAGCCAGTACCTTTCACAAACACTCGTTCTTCTATTTAAATGCTAAATAGTCCTGGGAATTTTTCTTCAAGTCCAAGCTTAAACTGAGTTGAAACAGCTGGAAAGTGGAGTTTGGATGACTACTGGCGTCTATGGCAGTGGAGGCTGCTGAGGAGAGGATGGCTCATAATAATGCTTGGAACGTAGTGAATGGAATAGCATCAGACACGTAGAAACCATGGGTTTGATACCATCCCACATATTCCACTACAGTCATTACCACGATCCCGTCCTCCCTAATTAAGTTGCCACCAACCTCCTGTGGTCTACTGTACTTATCCATCTGTGAGATTTGGGACAGACAGGGGGCATCATACCTTTGACACCCTTCACTCCTGGATCTCCTGTAGATCCGTAGGCACCTGGGGTACCTTTCTCCCCCTAAGAAACAAACACAAGAAACACCACATTAGATCGGGCAGAGATGTGTCTAACCTGGTTGTAGAACATGTTAAGCATGAACACTAAAGGGGGCTTCTGCAGCAGAGATACAATGGGAACCAGACTACATGGTCTCACCCTGTGACCAGACATCCCAGGAAAGCCGCTGATTCCGTTTGATCCAGTCGGACCTGGCATTCCTTTTGGTCCTGGAAGTCCCTGCGCCCCTGGGTTGCCTGGGAAACCCTTGTCATCGCTGGGGTCTCCGGGAATGCCATGGTAGCCCTCCATACCCGGAACACCGGGGAAACCTTTAGGACCTGTAGAAGAGAAGTGGGGAAGGGGAAGAGGGGATGAGAATGAGAGGAGTGAAATTAAAAGGAGAGGAGGATAAGAGTATGTGAAAAAAGAAGAGCTGGAGGATAGGGAGGACTTGAAGCCTGAATCACCTCTGGGTCCAGTAAATCCGATCTGTCCTGGGGTTCCATCTTCTCCCTTGGTCCCCTTCATGTCATTGATGATCTGACGAGGGATGTGGGGCTTCTCGCCTGGCAGACCACTCAGACCACGTTCACCTGGGAGATAGCGGGGTTAAGCATGAGTGTACAATCAGATAGAAGGATCTGATAAAGAGTAAGAGAGAGACAGAGAAAGACAGTGGTAGAGCACAGAAAGACACACCATTCTAATGACAGTTCAGTCTCACCCTTTGAACCATAGTTGCCCATGTTTCCTTTCTGTCCAAATCCGCCGGGAATGCCATTCTCTCCCTTCTGCCCAGAGAAGCCCTTAAGGCCCGACTCACCGGGCATACCTCGAAACCCTGACATGCCACGAGAACCTTTGATACCTGGAACAGGAAGTGACATCACAGATATATTTCAGCATTACTCACTGCAAAACTCTAGTGTGACATTGCATCCTCAAATCAACTCCTCATCAGGAAATTATGAAATGTGATCCGAGTATGACCATACTGTATATGACCACAAACTATAATTAGAACATTGGACAGAACATGACTCCACTGAGTATAGTATGTGTATAGTAAGTTACCCTTGAATCCTGGCAGGCCATAGTGTCCTGTAGGTCCTGGCTGTCCAGGGTCACCCAGGTCTCCGGTGTTTCCCTCAGCGCCCATTCCTCCAAACTCCCCTGGTGTCCCCTTCAGTCCTATAGGACCCGGGGTGCCAGGGTCCCCCTGATCACCCCTGCCTCCACTCAAACCTAGAAGATACAAATACACATTGTATTAGCTGAGTCAAAGAGCTTCTTCCTCTTCAAAGCAATTGAAAAAAGTTCAAAAAGAGAAGTTAGTCAGTTGTGTGTCTGACCTGGTTGTCCGATGCTTCCTGTTGGTCCAGGGACTCCAGCCTGTCCGGGAACACCTGGCCAGCCGTACTTCCCAGCAGCTCCTGGTCTTCCTTGCTCCCCCTGCAGACCTGAAGGACCCACGTCGCCCTTGAACCCAATCATCCCAGGCATGCCACCCATCCCTGGAGGGACGGGCAGAGAGAGAAGCCATTACAATAGCTATACATTACCACTCTTGAAAAAGTGGAGCAATTGTATTTTATTGAGTGTCAACTTCAGTCGACTGGTACGTTATGATAGTACCCACCTGGGTAGCCCTCGTTTCCAGGCTCTCCGCTAAAACCTTTAGGTCCCTGCTCTCCAGGAAGACCCACTTCTCCAGGTTGTCCGGTCGACGCTCCCCAGACCTCCCCGTGGGGTCCCTTTTCGCCCGGCTCCCCGTCCCAACCCTGTTGGCCTGGCAGACCTTGGTTTCCAGGTTTACCTTTGGCGCCGGGCTTACCCAAGTCTCCAAGGGGGCCAGTGAAACCTTAGAGAGGACCAGACCATCAGAACTATCACCATCAGCTGGTAGGAGGTTAGAACCTGGACTAAGATGTAATAAGTATTAAAGCCCTGAAGTACAAGTGTATCCATTACAAGTGGGAGTAAATGTACCTGTGTAGAGGGAGCAGATGTTATTTGTCTGTAACTAGCGCAAAAAGACTATTACAGCTAAAGCAGCAAAATTATTACCTGGATGTCCGGGAGACCCTCCTATGCCTTGCTCTCCGATCTCTCCTTTGGCCCCCTCATCTCCAAGTGGACCTGTGAATCCATTTTGACCTGGGAATCCTGAAGCACAGACAAAAGGATATACAGGAAGTTAAACATAAATGTGGATCTTGACAGGAAAAGAACATGCAGGGCATATGCCACATGTTCTGTTTTGCATTCTGAAGCTCAAACCCAACCTCCAGGAAACGTTACCTGGGAAACCTTCTAATCCTCGGGGTCCTGGTGGTCCTGTGATACCGGGTGGCCCGGGTACAGCATCACAACCGCCTGTGTAAAAATAACACAAAACGGACATATTTAGATTGTATCAACAATTACTATGAAAACAGTCCTCATTTTATAACTGATGTTTCATTACTGTTTAATGACGCTCTACTCTACTCCACATCTCAAACTTCAGGGGTTTTGCCTGCTTGTTGCCTTGGTTTGACGATACTGTTGTCCAGTGTGGATTGTGGATCAGTGCATAGCGAAAATTAAATAATGTATACATAACCAAAGATATGGCTATGCTGGGAGAAACCATTTACCCCCAAAATTGTGCACAATTGTGCACCAAAACGTCAATTAGCAGACACTCTTATCATGAGTGCATACATTTTCATACTTTTTTGTCGTACTGGGACCTCCGTTTGAATAGTCAGATCAATATAATAGTTTGATTTAAAAATGTCATGCTTTGCAAGAAAGATTTCCCTAATAATACTCTTTACATGAACACATCTGAAATCAGGCTACCTGATGGGCCTTTGATGCAGAAAAACCGCCAATAAAATAAATGTTCTACCACAGCGACCATGTTATTTTTGTGAAGCCTATTTAATTCTGAGTTCGGACATCCTGTATAAAGTTTGTATGTGAAAACTATTTCTAAGATGAATACTTTCAGTTTTTCTGAACTCACTTCACTTTACGAGGAAGCTCGTAAAGCTCGTGCTAGCACATCCGCAGATCAAATATACCGCTGTTACTCAGATTAAGGCGTTTACATGTCCTAATGCAAAATATTGCCTATAAATCGCTGTTTTTTAATCGTCGTATCCTTCAATTATGACCGTACGCCGATTAAGATACGCAGAATAAGGTGTTTACAGAAGTAGAGAAAGGTTCTGTAATGAAAATGCTTTTACTCCAGCTACCTTTGATGTCATTCAGTCCTCCATCTCCTCTCGGACTACAGTCAGACACTCCTTTCAAAGGCAATAAAAGAGATTGGAAAGAGAGAGGGAGAAAAAAAATAGAGACATTCAAAATAAGGATTAGAAAAGCTTCAGCATGATCTCAAACAAGTACTGTAATGGCTTGAGGAACTCTGGAGTGTCTGCTAAATTATCAAAATGTAAATGCACGGTGCCTTCGGAATGTATTCAGACCCCTTGGCTTTTTCCACATTTTGTTACGTTACAGCCTTATTCTAAAATGGATATAAAAAATAAAAAAAATCCTCAGCAATCTACACACAATACCCATAATGACAAAGCGAAAACAGGTTTTAAGAAATTGTTGACAATTTATAAAATTAACAAAAACTGAAATACCTGACACTCGAAATTGAGCTCAGGTGCATCCTGTTTCCATTGATCATCCTAGAGAAGTTTCTACAACTTGATTGGAGTCCACCCATAGTAAATTTTATTAATTGGACATGGAAAGGCACACACCTATAAAGGTCCCACAGTTGACAGTGCATGTCAGAGAAAAAAACAAGCCATGAGGTCCAAGGAATTGTCCGTAGAGCTCAGAGACAGTATTGTGTCGAAGGCACAGCTCTGGGGAAGGGTACCAAAACGTTTCTGCAGCATTGAACGTCCCCTGAATACTTGTGATATTTCAGTTGTTTATTTTTTATAAATTTGCAAAAAATTCAAAAAACTATTTTTTTGCTTTGTCATTATAGGGTATTGTGTGTAGATTGATGAGGGGGGAAAAAAACAATTTAATCAATTTTAGAATAAGGCTGTAACGTATCAAAATTTGGAAAATTCAAGGGCTCTGAATACTTTCTGAATAAACTGTATGTGTGAAAATGAACATACCAAAATGAACTGAAAATCACACTGGGTATTATGATTGGCCTTGTTTCGGGGCGGAGCTCATTAGAGTAATACTAAGCATGCTTTGCAATTGTTCATTCATACATTTATATTTAGTTAATTTAGCGGACGCTCTTATCACACTATAGTGCCATCAGACTTCTGATACCAATGCAGGGTGAAAGGGGGCCACAAAATGGTGAACCGCTATAATAAAATGTTATAGGAAAGTATTTTTTATTTTGTTATAAAATACAAATACATTGAAGTGTAGTTCAGCCTAGTGTAATACAAATGACAAAATACTCAGAAGTAATTGAAACATGTAACAGAAATACTGCCCATCTCTGGACACAAGGGTATAAGACATTCTCAAACAGTCCCATTCATGACAAGGCCTTGGAGTCTACAACTATGAGGAAAGGGAACACATAGTCGACGTCATCAGTGCCCAGGGATCAGTTGTTTTTGCGGGTTAACTGCCTTGCTCAAGGGCAGAACGTCAGATTTATTCCAACTTGCCGGCTCAGGGATTCAAACCAGTGACCTTTCGGTTAGTGGCCCAACGCTCTTAACCGCTAGGATACCTGCCGCCCCCTACTACAACTAGTCTTTCTGTTTGCCCCACAATTAGAGGAGGAGGAGAGAGGGTAGATAGGGAAGAACAGAATGAGAACATTCAAGAGAAAAAAACAGAAGGACTCAGAGTGATTGGGAAAGAGAGCTAGAGAAAGAGAGATAGAAAGAGGGAAAGGGTAACACACCTGGATCTCCAGCTCGACCTTCGAAACCAGCGTAACCCGGCTCCCCATCATCGCCTCGTAACCCTCTGACCCCTTTAGTGGCACCTAGAACCTGTCCCGGTTCTCCCATCTGTCCAAGCAACCCAGGAAGACCTGGCCGGCCAGGATAACCCTTTTCTCCAGTGAGTCCCTCAGGTGCGTCCCCCTAGAACAGAGAACACAGGACATATAGCTCAGAACATATCCCTCCCTGTAATGCTAAAGATCTACACCGCTGCATTTGCTTGAACAGCTAGTATTATAGACACATTATCAGGTAGAAAGTGTTTGGAGTGCTTGAACAGCAGCTTATCCGTAATAAGTCGATGGTGGGAAAGACCAGACTGGCTCTTTAGGGGATATTATGTTGCATTAGTTGGCCACTTACTAAAGAACCACGGTTCCCAGGGTCTCCATTGATCCCACTTGGCCCAGGGAAGCCCTGCAATCCTGGGTCACCTGTCGCACCTGGGTCTCCTGGGTCCCCGGCATATCCTGTAGAGTTCACACAGAAACGCACTAATTTACACATACACTTGCTTAATGGTGTCTCACACTCACCACTGTATAAAGGATGTACAAGTGTGTGAAAAGAACGAATAAGAATACCTTTCTCTTTGGCCTGAGTGAACTCGCCCTTCCTGCCCTTTGGACCTGGTTGTCCTGTGGCACCAGGGAACCCCTGTGGAGGAAAGTAAATAAGAGGATTAGGAAGCCAGTGAGAGACAATTGGAGAGGAAAAATACTATTAAGAGAAATGTGTGTTTATGATTAATGTTGCCCTACTGAAAGTGATGTGTGATGTTTGTTGCAAGGTATATGTTGTCAAGCTGAGGTGGTGTTAGTTGTTCTTACAGGCAGACCGATGACACCTCGGGGTCCTGGCTCGCCTGACTCGCCCTGCTGACCAAACTCGCCATGCACTCCAGGGTCACCTTGGCTACCAGCAGGGCCGGGCAGGCCCGGAGGAGAGTGGACAATGTTGCACTCACACAACCCGTGATCACCTAAAACACACAAACACAACTCAGCTGTACTGTAACACATAACATGTGATCATACACTGTACAAATGTACATCAGGGATGACATGTTTGAATAAAACTCACTCTAACCTTTCAGTCCTTTTTTCCCGGCAGAGCCTGGCCGCCCTCTCGACCCTGCAAATCCCTTGTAGAAGTCCGCCCCTGCAGATATTTAGACACATACACACATTAAGAAACACATTTACAACTCACAACAACCCTTTAATATCATTCCATCATACTAAACAACCTTTTAATAAAATAATCTCTTTCATGTCCACACTCACATGATCCTGGTGGTCCGGGTGGGCCCCTGAACCCAGGAATGCCGTTGATACCTGGGGGTCCGGGGCTGAGAGCAGGGATACCTGGCTCTCCAGGTGGGCCCGTCTCTCCCTTTACCCCCAGATCTCCGAACGGACCCCACAGATCCTCCACTGTTGAAGCATGAGGGATAAGGGAGATAGGAGAGGAGAAGATGATGATTACTGAGAAAACCAAACGTGTTAAAAAAAAACAGTGCACAACTTAACAATACAGTTATAATAATTGTTATTATACCATTATAATAAGTATAATAGATCTATGTGGCTACATCACTGTAACTAGTGTAAAAGCTGTCTAACACTACTGGCCACTGACTAGATAAGTAAGGGTTTGGTACTGACCTTGTAATTGACTATCACCCTTACTAGCAGGAGGTCCAGAGCGGCCTGGCAGACCCTTCTCCCCCTGCAGACCCCTCTCTCCCTGGGGTCCCAGCTGTCCAGGAGGACCAGGGGGACCAACTACACCCCCACCCCAACATGGACATCAATCAGTATCAATGATCAGTGTTATAACAATAAAACAGTAAGCAATATAATATAACAACTCTACAAGCTAGTCTTGTAGATAGTGTAGCCTATTGGCTTAAATTATAATTGACATGGTGATAGAAAAGTGATTGATGAGCTGATTGGCTAATCATACCTCTGTCAGGCCCTCCTGAGGGACCTTCATAATAGATCAACTCCCCTGGTTCTCCCGTGGCACCCTAAAAATAAACCTTCTATATAGTTTGTGTGTTTCGGATTTGAATGAACGTTTAGAATGGACCACTGTCCAATCAAAGATCTAATAGTATCACAGTGTTTTGATGTGAGTATCAACTGTAGGATCACCTTTTGGCCATCTCTGCCCCTAAATCCTGGTTCTCCAAGGTCCCCCTAGGGAAAGACCGAGGGAGAGAGTTTATGAGAAAGGTGTCCAGCACCATCAAGAGCACAAAAGATGCAACTGCAACATCTCTATTGGCCCAAAGGCCGATGCAAAGACCAAAACATACTACTGACTGCAATAATATGGCGATCTTGGCATTGTTTGGACACACACACATACCCTAAGTCCTTGCTCTCCATCCCGACCAGGGACACCCTGAAAGAACACACAAGGATATTCAACAGGTCAGTATCTTACAAGACAGGTTCAATAAGGTAGTTATAATAATGTATGTGTAATGTATACAGTATAATGTATGTATAATGTTTGTATAATACTAACCCTTTGCCCAGGCATTCCCATAACCCCAGTCTCTCCTTTGTTGTCAGCCTGATAAGTAACAGATACAATCAAATGTTTTTTGTCACATGCTTCGTAAACAACAGATGTGGACTAAGAGTGAAATGCTTTACTTACTGACCCTTCATAACAATGCAGAGAGAAAGAAAATAGGGAAATAATAGAAAAGTAATAACACGTAATAATAATAGTAATAACAAACACACATTGAGTAATGATAACATGTCTGTATACATATATATATATATATATATATATATGTATACAGACATGTTATCGTTGTTATTACTATTATTATTACGTGTTATTACTTTTCTATTATTTCCCTATTTTCTTTTCTCTCTGCATTGTTATATATATATATATATATATATATATATATATATATATATATATATATATATATATATATATACACACACACACACAGGGTACCAGTACTGAGTCTATGTGCAGGCGTACGAGGTTATTGAGGTAGATATGTACATATAACTAGGAATAAAGTGACAGATAGTAAACAGTAGCAGCAGAGTATGTGATCAGTCAAAAAAGTTAGTGCAAAATGGGCCAATGCAAATAGTCCAGGTAGCTATTTTGTTAACTACTGTATGTAACTAACTATTTAGCATCCTTGTGGCTTGGGGCTGTTCAGGGCCCTGTTGGTTCCAGACTTGGTGCATCGGTACTGCTTGCCATGCGGTAGCAGAGAGAACAGTCTATGATTTGGGTGGCTGTAGTCTTTGACACCGCCTGGTAAAGAGGTCCTGGATGGCAGGGATCTTGGCCCCAGTGATGTACTGGGCCGTACACACTACCCTCTGTAGCGCCTTGCAGTTGGATGCCAAGCAGTTGCCATACCAAGCGATGATGCAGCCAGTCAAGATGCTCTCAATGGATCATTTAGTCAACCATTATCTACAGTTGTAACATCTCAATGTTATCTCAATGTTGTTAGGATGGAACATGGTGTTATAGAGAACACAGGAGAAGAGAGGTCACTTACCTCAGCTCCAGTTTCACCTTTCAACCCTTTCTCACCCTTTCTGCCCTGGAGGAGACAAAGTAGAACAGTGTTAGGGTGATTCAGTTCACACAAAATCAAAATATTTATTGTATGTTTTTGAACATGTTAAAGTGTGGAGCTGTACTTACATAAGGTCCGGTAAGTGGTCTGGTATGGGGATGAGTGGAGTTCCCTGGAGGACCTGGCTGTCCAGCCTCACCCTGTGGCCAGAGAGGGAAGTGCAGTGAGAATACAGCAGAGATGAGGAGGGCATTGACAATCATAATCTTTTGTAGTCAAACACATTCAATCCTGGGAATTATTTTTAAAAATTATTTAAAACATACAATGGTGCCCGCAGTCACTTACCGCTTCTCCTTTGACCCCCTTCAACACTTTGGTCATGGTTCCCTGAGCAGAAAACACACCAGGTTAAAACACATCCTTAGAATTATTTTAATCTCATTCACTAGCCATTTATATTCTATGAGAGATAAAACATAGTCCAAATTAGTTGGTGTGAGGACCTTACCTTTGGTCCAGGAAGGCCAGGGAACCCTGATGGGCCCTGAGTCAGGAAACAAACCAGAAGAATGATTGGGTATCTATCTACACAGAAGGGTGTATATGGTACAGCAACGCATTCATATGCATACACACACACACACACACACACACACACACACACACACACACACACACACACACACACACACACACACACACACAAACACACACCACTAACCTGTGGTCCTGGGAGTCCTCTGTAGCCCGACCGACCTGGGTAACCCTGAGGACCCTGAGAGAGAGAAGGGAGGATGGAGAATGAGAGAATGTCAGAGTGCAATGTAATTTACGATATGGAGTAGCTATATATATATAGTATAATTATGCTGGCTATCTTGTGCCATAACTTTAGAGTGACAGGGAAAGGCGGCGGCGCCATACTCACAACAAATCCAGGATATCCGGACTGTCCTGGATCTCCCTGTAGAAAAGACACACAGAGAGAAGGGGTTGTTTGTGTGTAAAGTACAAGAGTACATCATTTGTGTGTACTGTACAATATCATGACATGATGTACTGTTTAAAATCGCCTGTACGGTGATAATACTATTGCACTGATATCAGGTCTATCCCACAGTTCTCTAGCCCTCTCCTCTTACTCTGAACCGCTCCATGAACACACTCAGCTCCAGAGTGTCTCCCTTCTGTCCCTTCCTGCCTGCCTGACCCTGTGGAGAGAAAGAGAGAGAGAGAGAGAGGGAGGGGAGGGGATGGGATGGATATATATTTTTTAATTAAAAGAGAAAATGGAGAGGGAATTATTCAATGTCTCAGGCTACAAGGTGGAATCCTTGATTCTATCTCCACAAACTTCTCTGGTGACATCACTGGGTTCATACATACATTATACCCGGGCTGGCCATCGTAGCCTGGTTGCCCTGCCAACCCTGTGTCTCCATGTGTTCCGTTGCACCCGTCTGCTCCAGGTTTCCCACGAGCCCCTGCCTGTCCTGGGTGGCCCTGGAGATGATATGGAGGATTAATGACAGACCTTTACAATATCATGACATGTTGTATTAAGACTACTTACAGTATTAACAAGACAACAATAGGTTATTTATTGGCATGGGTGTGTCTGCTATTTATTTGTTTACTTACAGGAATACCGTCCGATCCGGAAAACCCAGGAACACCAGTCATCCCCTGTGGAGAAATGAAAAACACTTATATAAGTCCATACCAACACTTGATGAGTAGACACACTACTAAAGCCAGAGTCTGAGATCTGAGATAATTCTCCAGTCAGTGTTCCTCACCACAGAACCCTTGGGGCCGATGAAGCCTCCTCTGCCCCGGTCGCCCTTCTCTCCCTGGACTCCCTGGACTCCTGGGTCCCCTAGCTGCCCTGGAGGCCCCTGGAGGCCCTGCAGGCCAAGATGACCAGGCTGGCCCTGAGGAGGAAGAGAGAGAGATGTTACTCAACAGAAGAAAAGAGACATTAAATCCATTAAGGCATGGAGACTGATAAATACTAGTTCCGAGTGATTAGTGCTTTTTGAGGTCGGTTCAGTTTCGATTCATTATTAAAAAATAATCACGTTTTCGGATTCAATAATTACTTTAGACATTAAATGCACTATGCATTATGTGGGTTGAATCCTGTAACAACACTAAATAAAACCATTAATACAAGTCCCATGATGGTGGTGACGGCCCATTAATGCTTATCACTTAACAACCTTAACTTATTCACATTACTTTACTTTAATAAAATATTTGTATTATTTGATAACTTTATCATTCAAAGTTATCATCTCATCTCTACAGCGCTGCTGCCTATGCTGTCTGACAAATCACTTTTTTAGTAGTTCTTCAAAGTAAATAAGGCCTACTTTTATGTCTGCTGAATACCAACTATGAATCACTTAGATCATGCCGATCACGGGTTCTATCTTCTCTCCCCTACCCCGCTTCTCACCATTTTCCTTCCATTGAAAATGAATGGGAAGCGGTGTTTCACTGTGCGGTGCCGCCCCCTAGTGTACATGGGCCGTCTCCGTGTCTGCTCTACACAGACTGACGTCGTGAATTAGTTTTAAAAAAAACCAAAATGACCAACATTTCATTTAATCACTCAGCACTAATCAGTGGTGGAAAAAGTACCCAATTGTAATACTTGAGTAAAGGTAAAGATACCTCAATAGAAAATGACTCAAGTAAAAGTGAATATAATTTAAATATACGTAAGTATCAAAAGTAAATGTAATTGCTAAAACATACTTAAGTATCAAAAGTAAAAGTATTAATGAAATTCCTTATATTTCAAATTCCTTATATTAAGCAAACCAGACGGCACGCTTTTCTAGTTTTTTTTATTTACGGATAGCCTGGGGCACACTCCAACACTCAGACATAATTTACAAACAAAGCATTTGTGTTTAGTGAATCCCCCAGATCAGATAGTAGGGATGACCAGGGATGTTCTCTTGATAAGCGTGTGACTTGGACCATTTTCCTGTCCTGCTAAGCATTCAAAATCTAACGAGTACTTTTGGGTGTCAGGGAAAATGAATGGAGTAAAAAGTACATTACTTTCTTTAGGAATGTAGTGAAGTAAAAGTAAAAGTTGTCAAAAATATAAAGAGCAAAGTAAAGTACAGATACCAAAAAAAACGACTAAGTTGTACTTGAAAGTATGTTTACTTAAGTACTTTACACCACTGCAGACTATGGATATTCACTAAGTGTGCAGCTCAATATTAGGAAGGTATCCTTAATGTTTTTGTCATCAGTGTACATTGCGACGTAGAACACACGCTGCTACACGGGTACAGATTTGGTTGTGAGTTATCTCAAACGTATTCACTAAGGAATGCGATTAAACCTCGTCTTCTTAATAAATGAAATAATTAATAAAGAGGTCTATGTTCAGAGTGAACTGGAAACACCCAAAACCTTGGTTAAGAATTTGTAGTATCAACGTATTGCCACAAGGGTGAGACGTATATCTACTTGAGTTTTGTTAAGTTATTCATACTGAAAAACTGTTCTGATCTGTGATAACCACTCAGAACAAGTGCTTTCATGCAATGCACCTCTGATACAGCAACCTACTATATCTCACACACACCACTCTCTCTCTTTCTTTCAGACACACACACACACACACACACACACACACACACACACACACACACACACACACACACACACACACACACACACACACACACACACACACACACACACACACACACACACACACACACACACACACACACACACACACACACACACACACACACACACACACTTCCTCTTAATCTTTCCATCATATACAGAGCACACAGTCAGATAAGAGAGAGACTTGGGGCAGGATATTCTGTCTGATGCAGGGTGTTCTGTCTGATGCCAGTTTTAAAAATAACAACAATAAAGTGTTCACAATGCGACCCCATGTCAGTGTTAAAAAAGGTCATCAGGGGCCTCCCGAGTGGTGCGGTGGTCTAAGGCACTGCATGGCAGTGCTTGAGGTGTCACTACAGCCCTGGGTTCAATCCCAGGCTGAAAACCCATAAGGTGGATCACAACTGGCCAAGTGTTTTCCGGGTTAGGGGAGGGTTTGGTTGGCCGAGGTTTCCTTGTCCCATCGTGCTCTAGTGATGCCTTGCGGCAGGCCAGGTGCCTGCAAGCTGACTTTAGTTGCTAGCTGGACGGTGTTTTCTCCGACACATTGGTGCTTCCGGGTTAAGAGAGCAGGGTGTCAAGTATCAGTGCGGCTTGGCGGGGCTGTGTTTCGGAACACACACACGTTTGTTTTACTATCCTTGTGGGGACCTAACAATTGATTCACATTCAAAATGGTATTTTCCCTAACCCTTAAGGTATTCAGACCACTAGACTTTTTCCACATTTTGTTACGTTACAGCCTTATTCTAAAATCTATTAAATACATTTTTTGTCAGCAATCTACACACAATACCCCCTAATGACACAGCTAAAACTGGTTTTTAGATTTTTTTTGCAAATGTATTAACAATAAAAAACAGAAATACCTTATTTACATAAGTATTTAGACCGTTTGCTATGACACTCGAAATTGGTGCATTCTGTTTCCATTGATCATCCTTGAGATGTTTCTACAACTTGATTGCTAAAGTTGCTCGGTGGAGATGGGAGAATCTTCCAGAAGGACCACCAATAAGGCCTTTATGGTAGAGTGGCCTGATGGAAACCACTCCTCAGTAAAAGGCACATGACATCCCGCTTGGAGTTTGCCAAAAGGCACCTAAAGGAAACCTGGCACCATCCTTATGGTGAAGCATGGTGGTGGCAGCATCATGCTGTGGGGATGTTTTTCAGCGGCAGGGACTGGGAGACTAGTCAGGATCGAGGGAAAGATGAACGGAGAAAAGTACAGAGAGATCCTTGATGAAACCTACTCCAGAGCCCTCAGGACCTCAGACTGGGGTGAAGGATCACTTTCCAACAGGACAACGACCCTAAGCACACAGCCAAGACAACGCAGTAGTGGCTTTGGGACAAGTCTCTGAATGTCCTTGAGTGGCCCAGCCAGAGTCCGGACTTGAGTGGCCCAGCCAAACAAACATCTCTGGAGAGACCTGAAAATAGCTGTGCAGCAATGCTCTCCATCCAACCTGACAGAGCTTAAGAGGATCTGCATACCCAAAAAGACTTGAGGCTGTAATCGATGCCAAAGATGCTTCAACAAAGTACTGAGTAAAGGGTCTGAATACTTATGTAAATGTGTTATTTCAGGTTTTTATAAATCAGCAAACATTTCTAAAAACCTGTTTTTACTTTGTCATTATGGGGTATTGTGTGTAGATTGATGAGGGGGAAAAAAACAATTTAATCAATTTTAGAATAAGGCTCTAACATAACAACATTTTGAAAAAGGCAAGGGGTCTGAATACTTTCTGAAGGCATAGTATATAATGACAACATTTTTTGACTTTTTTGTTCGTTTTTGGACTTCTATGAGGGTTTTTCTCGGTTACAGATAAATGACATACATGAGTCTGTCATGTATATGTTTTTCCGCCCCTTCGTCGGTGATCAACACTAGGAATTCTTCAATAAAGTCAGCACCAAACATCTTAGTTAAATGTAAAATTGCGCAACTAAGATTTCTTCAGCAAAAAAGTCAAATACATTTAATATTTCTTGAGTTATTAAGAAATAAAATCTGACTATTTTGAAGAAGTGTATACTGGCTGTGGCGTCTCAAAATGGACAAACAGTACTATTGCCGCTTTTCACTCCTAAACATGACCTGCCAATCCGCACTTCTTCTTGACACAAGCCAGTCGCACCAATGTGTCGGAGGAAACACCGTCCAACTGATGACGGAAGTCAGCTTGCAGGCGCCCGGGCCGCCACAAGGAGTCGCTAGAGCATGATCAGACAAGGAAATCCCGGCTGGCCAAACCCTCTCCTAATCCGGATGACGCTGGGCCAATTGTGCGCCGCCCACACCGGCTGTGAATGCAAAGGTCTTTTAAGGCAGTATGCGTGCACACTCAAGCCGAACTGAAGCATGCTGACGCCTTTAACCCTAACCTTAACCCCTAACCTGTGAGTTCGGTGTTGACTGTGTTACTGTGAGAACCAACAAACACACAAACCACTCAAATCCAGGGGATGTTTGTTCTGTGTACTGAGACTGTTGGGGCTATGGGCTAGGACAGGGGATCTCTAACTTTTTACGTCCACGACCCCATTTTGATATCTGGTTTTACTGCAGACGAGAGCACTGCTGAATCCAGCGTCATGTGAGCTGTCAAAGGGTACCATTAGGTTTAATGCTCTGAGGGACAAGGAAGGGTACTATTCCCTTTGAGTCAGGAACCAAAACTCCTCCGTAGTGACCCGTGAATGCGTTGTCTCTTTCCGATTCAAGCACAACTGTCAAGTCCAGCCTTTTCCCACGATTGAAGGGCACTCTGGTTGATTAATTTCAATTAGATTTCTAAGGTTAACCACATTACGATGATTTTGAGAGACAATATATTTTTTTATTTTTGGGGGATATTTTAGAAATTCTCCAGCGACCCAATTTTCATACACTATATATACAAAAGTATATCGAGACCCCTTCAAATTAGTGGATTTGGCTATTTCAGCCCCACCCGTTGCTGAAAGGTGTATCAAATTGAGCACACAGCCATGCAATCTCCATAGACAAACATTGGCAGTATAATGGCCTTACTGAAGAGCTCAGTGACTTTCAACAAGACACCGTCATAGGATGCCACCTTTTCAACAAGTCAGTTTGTCAAATTTCTGCCCTGCTAGAGCTGCCCTGGTCAAATGTAACTGCTGTTATTGTGAAACGGAAATGTCTAGGAGCAACAATAGCGCGTAAAAATCATGTGTCCTCGGCAGCAACACTTACTACCGAGTTCCAAACTGCCTCTGGAAGCAATATCACCACAAGAACTGTTCTTCAAGAGCTTCATCAAATGGGTTTCCATGTCCGAGCAGCCACACACAAGCCTAAGATCACCATGCGCAATGCCAAGCGTCGGCTGGAGTGGTGTAAAGCTCTCCGCCATTGGACTCTGGAGCCGTGGAAACACGTTCTCTGGAGTGATGAATCACGCTTCACCATCTGGCAGTCCGGCGGACGAATCTGGGTTCGGCGGATGCCAGGAGACCACTACCTGCCACAATGCATAGTGCCAACTGTAAAGTTTGGTGGAGGAGGAATAATGGTCTGGGGCTGTTTTTCATAGTTCGGGCTAGGCCCCTTAGTTCCAGTGAAGGGAAATCTTAACACTACAGCATACAATGACATTCTAGACGATTCTGTGCTTCCAACTTTGTGACAACAGTTTCGGGAAGGCCCTTTCCTGTTTCAGCATGACAATACCCCCGTGCACAAAGCAAGGTCCATACAGAAATGGTTTGTCGAGATCAGTGTGGAAGAACTTGACCGGCCTGCACAGAGCCCTGACCTCAACACCATCAAACACTTTTAGGATGAACTGGAACGCTGACTGCGAGCCAGGCCTAATCGCCCAACCCTAGTGCCTGACCTTAATAATTCTCTTGTGGCTGAATGGAAGAAAGTCCCTGCAGCAATGTTCCAAAATCTAGTGGAAAGCCTTCCCAGAAGAGTGGAGGCTGTTATAGCAGCAAAGTGGGGACCAACTCCATATTAATGCCCATGATTTTGGAATGAGATGTTGGATGAGCAGGTGTCCATACCTTTTGGTCATGTATTGTATCAAGCGACCCCACATTGGGTTGCGACCCCTTGTTTGGGAGCTGGAGGAGGGGGACCCAAAGTAATAAAGGGGAAATAATAAAACCAGAGAGCATAAACAGTCCGACAACAATGCAAACAAACTCCCCGAACCCCATTATCACAGAGTGATAGAGTGGCTCATTGTGGATTAGAGTCTGTCATGTATCTGACCACCAAGTACTACACTTGAGAGGTGGAATGTGTGTGTCTATGTGTGTTTGTGTGTGTGTGTGTGTGTGTCATCGATGCATGTGTATGCATTTTGGCAATAGCTTTTGGCAATGCATACCAATATTAGTTAGAAAACAACATAAATACGTTTAAAAGTGATATGGGTAGATGTTAACATGAGTCTTAGTCTAGGGCAGTATAAGGCTTGGCATGTATTCTGGGGTGTTTTGGGTGGTTTTGGGGTACAAGGGTAGTTTTGACCAGGGGAGTCTCGGTCCTGTTCCAACGTCAACCGCTGTTCCTAGTTAGAAACAGACCGTCCTGACAAAAAAACATGGCTACCTTTGAAAACTGGGCCCTCTTCCCTGTAGAAGGGCTGGTGATGTATATCTCAATCACTCTGTTGTAATTTATACTGCAACACACAGAATGTGTAAACCATGGCTGCTTGGGGAGCAGCCAATTCAACAGTTGGAGTATGAATTTGGAAAACAACTCCAAAACAGAAGTGTTACACAACTGCTAGAAACAGCGTCTTTCAAACAAACTAGAGAATGACTTCAAAACCATACACCAATTGGATGAGTGTATTCTGGTTCAGTAAGGTGATGGTACTCTTGTGTACTTTCATGGTAGTAAAGAAATATGGCCTGGTCCGAGCCGGAAAAGAGTCTCCTGTTTCTGTAGAGTGAGGCAGCTCATCCAGCTCATCCTATCCAAGTACACCCCCTGGAAAGGACACTAGTCTATTGCAGGACCTTTAGTTTCATGGTAACGCTAAATAGTCCACATTTAATGGTACTACGTTTGGATGTCAAATGTATTGAACATATGTGCTGTGTCCATATAAATCATTTGACTTGTGACCATTATCTTTATGATCCAAACCAAAAAGACCATTACATACACTGAACTGTACCTGTGTCTTGCCCAGTCTTATAGACTAATTGAGTTATTGACTAATTGACAAGTTAAGGGCTTACGACCTCCAGCACCTGTTGGGCTCGTCACATGACATCATCATTCTCACCCCTCTCCAGGGGAATGCACACAGAAGTCTTACATCATATCATCATTAGTGGGAACACAGAAATCCTTAGAATGGGACATGTTATGTCAGAGGGAACATAACCGCCAAGCACACATGCGCACACACACACACTTGAAATACCCTAACATGTATGTCATCTATACATTTCCTCTATGATAAATTATACTGTTTTAAAACATTATGGTCTGCTATATAATTCACAGTGAGTGAGAAAATACACATTGCTGTATGGGATAGCATGTGGGAGTTTTCCTCTAAGTACCCAAGGACATACATTTTAGCAGACACTCTTATCCAGAGCGACTTACAGTTAGTTAGTGCATAAATGTTCTTACATTTTTGTACTGGTCCCCTGTGGGAATCAAACCCACAACCCTGGCATTGCAAGCGCCATGCTCTGCCATCTGAGCAACACAGGAATAGCTGTGTTTAACCCTAACCCTAAACACAGCTGATAAATGCCATTCTTTATGTGAAGCTGATAGCTCATGTATACAGGGTGTTTATGTGTGAATCAGGGGAGAAGACCTTAACCAAAACAAGAGTAAATCCCCACAGTGGATCTGAACAAACAGCACAATATCTGACAGGTATGTCTAAAGCAAGTTAACCCCATGACCTTACTCCTACTCCCTTCCTCCTTCCCTCTCACCCTCCTAACTCTCCTGCTCCTCCTCTTCCTCATTTGCCACTCGTCCTTTGTCCACTCTGTCCACCCTCTTCCATTCTTCTTCCCCCCTCTTTCATCCTCTCTCTACTCTTCTATCGTTTACCTCTTCTCCTCTTTCTCTGTTCCTTCTCCTCCTTACTCTAACACCATGTAACAACTATCCTGTCCTCTCACCCTTAGTGACCTAGTCCTCTCTGTTATAGCATGTCCTCTCACCCTCAGTGACCTAGTCCTCTCTGTCATAGCCTGTCCTCTCACCCTCAGTGACCTAGTCCTATCTGTTATAGCATGTCCTCTCACCCTCAGTGACCTAGTCCTCTCTGTCATAGCCTGTCCTCTCACCCTCAGTGACCTAGTCCTGTCTGTTATTGCCTGTCCTCTCACCCTTAGTGACCTAGTCCTCTCAGTCATTGCCTGTCCTCTCACCCTTAGTGACCTAGTCCTCTCTGTTATAGCCTGTCCTCTCACCCTTAGTGACCTAGTCCTCTCAGTCATTGCCTGTCCTCTTACCCTCAGTGACCTAGTCCTCTCTGTTATAGCCTGTCCTCTCACCCTTAGTGACCTAGTCCTCTCTGTCATTGCCTGTCCTCTCACCCTCAGTGACCTAGTCCTCTCTGTCATAGCCTGTCCTCTCACCCTTAGTGACCTAGTCCTCTCTGTTATAGCCTGTCCTCTCACCCTCAGTGACCTAGTCCTCTCTGTTATAGCCTGTCCTCTCACCCTTAGTGACCTAGTCCTCTCTGTTATAGCCTGTCCTCTCACCCTCAGTGACCTAGTCCTCTCTGTTATAGCCTGTCCTCTCACCCTTAGTGACCTAGTCCTCTCTGTCATTGCCTGTCCTCTCACCCTCAGTGACCTAGTCCTCTCTGTCATAGCCTGTCCTCTCACCCTTAGTGACCTAGTCCTCTCTGTCATAGCCTGTCCTCTCACCCTCAGTGACCTAGTCCTCTCTGTTATAGCCTGTCCTCTCACCCTTAGTGACCTAGTCCTCTCTGTTATAGCCTGTCCTCTCACCCTCAGTGACCTAGTCCTCTCTGTTATAGCCTGTCCTCTCACACTCAGTGACCTAGTCCTCTCTGTTCTAGCCTGTCCTCTCACCCTCAGTGACCTAGTCCTCTCTGTTATAGCCTGTCCTCTCACCCTCAGTGACCTAGTCCTCTCTGTTATATCTGAAGCCCAGCTCCTTCTTTGCAACTCTGCCTAGAAGGCCAGCATCCTAGAGTCGCCTCTTCACTGTTGATGTTAGGACTGGTGTTTTGCGGGTACTATTTAATGAAACTGCCAGTTGAGGACTTGTCAGGCGTCTGTTTCTCAAACTAGACACTCTAATGTACTTGTCCTCTTGCTCAGTTGTGCACCGGGGCCTCCCACTCCTCTTTCTATTCTGGTTTGCGCTGTTCTGTGAAGGTAGTAGTGCACAGCGTTGTATGAGATCTTCAGTTTCTTGGCAATTTCTCGCATGGAATTGCCTTAATAGACTGACGAGTTTCAGAAGAACGTTATTTGTTTCTGGCCATTTTGGGCCTGTTATCGAACCCACAAATGCTGATGCTCCAGATACTCAACTAGTCTAAAGAAGGCCAGTTTTATTGCTTCTTTAATCAGCACAACAGTTTTCAGCTGTGCTAACATAATTGCAAAAGTTTTTTTTTCAAATGATCAATTAGCCTTTTAAAATTATAAACTTGGATTAGCTAACACAACGTGCCATTGGAACACAGGAGTGATGGTCAATAGTCATTTACAACATTAACAATGCCTACACTGTATTTCTGATACATTTTATGTTATTTTAACGGACATACTGTAGCAGTGAGATGGATGTTCCTCCACCACAGGTAAGAGAAACAGAAAGAGAACATCTGGACTGTATTTTAAACAATACAGAAAACTTATAGAGTGAATGAGCCAACCTGCTTAGAGCTATGAGACGGTTCAGATACAGAGGTGTTTGAAAGCAGCTTTAGTGTACAGTAGACAGAGTCCATTAAAATGATATAGATCCACTGTGGCTTAGTACATATACAACCTGCCACACTGACCAACACAAGCACACATGCATATCGCAAACAGACTCACACCTCTACAACAGCTGACAGGTGGAAAGGGGTCTGCCCTCAATCATACTTAACAGATGTCAGAGGAAGGGAGAAGGGAAAAATTTGTACAAAAGAAAGAAGGAAAGACAACGAGAGAGAGAGAGAGAGAGAGAGAGAGAGAGAGAGAGAGAGAGAGAGAGAGAAAGCATTGACACACATTCAGTCTCATAAACCTGTGCACCTGTATAAACACAGAATCTAAAAAATACATTGAGGATATTAGCTCTTCAAACATCCTCTCTCCTTTCTTTGATTTAAAAGGGCATGGATATATTGTGCTGTGTGTGTGTATGCATGAACATGTGTGCGTGTACATGTGTGTGTGCGTGTGTGTGTATTTGAGACCTTGGGTGTTTCTCAATATTCATACTACCTTGCGCCACACTCTCATGCTCCAAGTGCATTCTCCGAGGACGTTCTCTTGAGTGCGTTCTTGTGAGGAGGAGAGTGTGGAGAATGCATAAAATATAACATTTGAGAAACACTCAAACTCCCCCAACTGTTTTACATCATGCTTCACCTCCCCATTCACTGAACAATGGCAACAATAGACAAAACAAGACATACACAAAGCAAACCTTTTCATAATTATCAGCTAGATATGTAAATCGTAATAATGTAGCTAACCAGGTAGTATAACAGCAAAAATGACCTAAAACCAATGTTATCCAAGGTATATGTAAATTCTTCGTGGGTAGCTAGCTAACAATTATTTGTGGCTATCTGGCTAGCTAACAGTAGTAGTTAGCCAGTTGCCTCTATTGACTTACTATGGGCTTACGACCGACGCACACCACAGTGGGCATTGTAGGCAGGTAACCATGCCAAAATTAACACGGCATGTATTTATTAACATATCAAGATAAAATATTGTAGTCAGGCAAGATATGAGATGTGAATAGGCAACATTTCATGCCGAAGTCGGAGTGTATTTTCTCTCGCTTCAGCGAGAGTCATTTTTATGTGGTTGCATCATATTTCATTGCATACTTTCCATTGAAGTTTGCATTGATGCATGATTCAAAATATATACAGAGTACACATTCGAGAAGTGCCCCCCATGCTCTATTTTGCATACTTTAATTTGGACTCATACTGTCAGGACTCTGGTTTGATCATCAGCCTTTCTGTTGTATTTGTCTTAATTGTCAGTTTCTCTCACTCTGCCATCACAGCTGCACCTCATTCTAATCAGTGCTCGTGGTCCCCTTACACACACCTGTCTCCCATTTTGCATTGATTTTCTCCACTACTTATGCCTCTCTCTTACTTTGCTTCTCTGTCAGTGTGCCTTGGTTTCCGTCTGTTTCACTACTGTCCTAAACCAGTCTTGATCTAGTTGTGCTTAGCTTACATTCTGTCTGTTTATTTAATCTTGTTTTTTCCCTCTGATTTGCCCAGTACCTGTACTCAATCCTGTTTCGGCTTGCTTACCCGGTTTTGATCTTCTGCTCTTGTTTTGGACTATTGACTTGGCTCTACCCCCCGGGCTGTGGATCTGCCTCTGGTTTTGACCCCTGCCTGCCCTGGGATTTCGTCTCTGTCCTGCCCTTCGCTCGGTGGCTCGGCTGCAATTTATATTTGTGTTTTGTTTCTTTTCTTTTTTGGACAATAAATTGAGTTATCTGCTAATCTGCTCTTGGATCCCTTTTTATCCCAGCACCCGTAACACATACTCCAACCCTCCCGTGCTCCAATTCGCATGCTAGGAGCATTTTGAGAAACACCCCTTGAGTCTTTTGAGCTTTGCTCTCTGTCTTTGAAGGCTGGTTATGGATATAACAGAACTTTCAGCATGACAGAGATATCCGCTGCCTTGCACCTGCTGATTACTCCTCTATCTTTTTCTTTCCTTTCGTCTCCCTCCGTCTCGTTTTCAGGCTTAAAGGGGACACAACCAGATGTTAATCAGGATCTAAATCAAAAGAAAAAGACAGGAAAAAAAGAGAGGGACGGGCATGGCCTGAAAGGCATGGATGGGGGTCAATAGTTAATGACCTGATCTGCTGATTGGACCTTTCTTCATTTTGCCCTCTTCAACTCTTTCAACTGCGCCTCATCACAATCTCTTTCTCTTTCTTTCGCTGTCTGGTATTGCTGTCACGCATTCACTATTGATCACTCCTCTCCTTGTGAGATGCTGTACCTCTGTCCAGTCTTCCCACTCTCTATATTTCCATGCCTTGCTCTCTCTTTCTTTCTTGCCCCCCCCCCCCCAAGTATTCTAATCAAAGTATTAGAAGGAGAAAGAAAAAAAAGAAACATGTATACAGAAAGAGAGAGAGTAGAAGGACTGAATTGCTGTTTATGCTACAAAGATGTCTATTATTCCACACCACCACCATGGTCAAATGATCCTACGTCTTATCCTGTGATCCAACCAGGTGATGATGCTACAAAGAACCCCAATGCCACTCTGGTTTTGGCAAATTTCACAGCATTAACAGAGAGAATAGTTACATTCTGCCCATATAATACAGCATATCAACACACACACACACAGGGTGACAATAGCTGACCTTGGGTTTGTGATGTGATCATGCAAAGGTTCCAAATGAACAATGTTACACATTCCCAGTTACCTCACCATGTCATATGAGGGACAAAAGCACTGGTGTATGTGTGTGTGTGTGTATGCTGTATGTGTGACTCTGTAAGCCCACTGCAGTAAACATGCTATGGTCTTTAGTGTCTCTGTACCCCCACCCAGAAACACAGGCCCAGGGCTGCCATGGGAACAGGACTAGCTCATTACCAGACACACAGACAGGGAGAGAGACAGACAGACAGACAGAGAGAATAAACACACAAACAGGTGAGGTAGATAGGGAGAGAGCTAGTGAGATGGAAAGAGGGAGAGAAAAGAGGAGAAAGAAGAGAGAGAGAGACATTGTAAAAGTTTAGTAAAACACCATTCCTTCCAGTTCTGGATTAGATCTGCCATCCACTGTCTGCTTTCTGTCTCCAAGTATCAGATCGCCTCTCACTTCATCAGAATGGCACTAACCACACACACTCACACATATGCATGCGCTCCTACACACACACACACACACACACACACACACACACACACACACACACACACACACACACACACACACACACACACACACACACACACACACACACACACACACACACACACACACGCACTGCCAGAGGTGAGGAGTGAGTGGTGTGTAAAGGTGTGTGTCGATGGGTTACTGACAGAACTCTTAACAGCACTAACGCCTCTTATCCCCTCTCTCATCTCTCCCTCCTGCAGCTGTTCTGTCTGCTTGAAGCAGAGCCTCAATGAAAGCCCATAAGCCTCTGCAATACTGTTAACCTGTTGCTGCTGCTGCTGCTGCATACCTACACATCAATCCATACACTGCAATATCATGTCGGTTCTCTCCAAATGCTTAAACTTACCCCCAAGTTATTGACCTGCAGTCATAGGTGAAATTACCCAATAGACATCTATAGGAGTGTGTGAGGGGGATTTTGGACAGTGTCACTGGGATCATTAATCCAATTCCGACTCTTCAGCAAGATTCTTGCTGTGAGTGAAAGTCAGGATCAGAAGGGATCTGATCCCTGTTAGAGGAGAGAGGACTGAATCTGGTCTAAGCTGGTCTAATGTGAGGAAGTCCAGCTTAACACTCAGTAATGAGAACCAGAGGCACAGGTGTGACACACACACACACACAGTGGCTCTGACATTCCTCAGACCTGTGTGTGTGTGTGAGCCTCTTAGTCTCTCTCTCTCTCTCTCTCTCTCTCTCTCTCTCTCTCTCTCTCTCTCTCTCTCTCTCTCTCTCTCTCTCTCTCTCTCTCTCTCTCTCTCTCTCATTGTGTTTATTGGCAACCATTATTTCTGTAGAGGAGCCGGAGCTCACGTTTACCTTTTAAAGACAAAGACCAGCAGCCTTGGTGCATGACTAATTGCTTTCATACTTGTGTCTGTGTGTCTGTTTGGCCTACTTTAGACAGAGATGTCATTTAAGTCACACACTCCTCTGTAAGTGCAGTGTATTATTCAGCATGTCCTCAGAGGGCTGCTATGTGCGTAGCTGACCATAGCCTATTGATGCCCAACGAGTTCTGGACAAGCTCCCAGACTATCACTTATCTACAGTCTGCCTCTTCAAGTCCACAGGCCTGCTTCAGCACAAGGGCAAGACAGGGGGTTAAGCCGGTGTGGTTTATTCTTGTTCATCCCACATTGTGTGTGTGTCTTGTGTGTTGTTGTGTGTTGTTGTTGTGTGTCTGTGTATGTGTGTGTGTGCATGTGTGTGTGAGAGAGAGAGGTTTTGAAAGCATAGAAATAGTATGTCTAATCTGTATACAGCATTCTCTCCAGAGAGAAAAGGTTCTGGAATGACCCAAAAAGAGTAGGATGGGAAAACACAGACTCAGTTCTGAACTCTGTCTGTCTGTCTGTCTGTCTGTCTGTCTGTCTGTCTGTCTGTCTGTCTGTCTGTCTGTCTGTCTGTCTGTCTGTCTGTCTGTCTGTGATTGATGAAAGTAACACCTTGACAGATAGGCATAGTGTATGAAGGTATGTGTGTTTGTCTGTGAATATCTTTGTATGAAGATATCTATGAAGATACAGTATGTACATTCATGGATATACATACAATTTACTGTATTCTCATACATGTACAGTATGTGGATGTGACGACCAATGATCTGCAACAAACAGTATAGGTATTCACAGAGTAAAGGAATGTGGAATTAATCATTGTGACCAGAAGATTTTGAAGAGGTTAATTTGTGTTAATACAAGGTTTATGTAAGAAGTGTAATGTCTGAGATGGCTTTAGTTTTAATACTGTTCTGATCCCCAGCCCGCAGCCCGCAGCCCCCTGGCCCATATATTAGCTTTTTGTCCGTTGGTTTAGCCTCTCTCCCAGAGGAGCTTTGGGATATTTAGTCTGTGACTGATCCACGCTGTAAAATGTCTCCAGACCTTGGGAAAAGCAGGGGCTTGTACACATGCAGACACGCACACACACACAAACACGCACGCACACACAGCATGCACACACACCCCACCCATCCCCACTAACTAAACTGAGATTTTGTGAGTTGTCCCACACACACACGTAGCACATACTTCCCTCCCTCTCTCTCTCATACATCCAAGCTATTTATTCCACCGGTTATTTAATTTTGTTGCGGATCAGGATGCTGTCATCATTTACAATGTTACTAAAAGTCCCTGCCTGCTACCCCTCCCACAGTAGAATATACTGTATCTCCCTAGGAGCCACACATCTAAACAGGATGGCTGAGACGTGGGGAGAAAGGAATAATACTGTACAGCATGTGGGTGTCCTCCGATGTCATCACTATGAGAGAGTGCTGACAGACATCACCTCACACTAAAGAGTACGGACCTTAAATGTGGTAAAAGTCCATAAAATGTCTCTTAAAATAATTGAAACTTCTCTAGGTCCAATTCAAAACAATCAATCCCAATGAAGTCATATCAAGCTCCTTCTCCATTGTGGAGATTCAATAAGTTGTGGGCACTCGTGAGCTTCCATGCTGGGTTAAAAATAACCCAATTTAGATCAATATTGGACAGAACACACATTGGATTATTTTGACCCAGCCAGTTGGGTCACAAACAACCCATTGTTTTCTTTAATTTGGGTTGTTGATGCTGGGTTATTGAGCTATGATCCACTTGGTCAGAGCAGAAGACTGGAGGTATGGATAAGTAGGTGCGTGGCTTTGAGATAGTTATTTTTGGCCACCCATGAGAGTAAATGTAATTCCAGTTCTGTTGTATTGTCAACACATGTTAAGGTTGATCACTGACACTTTTGTAGCTTTAACAAGACTTACACATGCATATGAATTTCTTACGTGCCTATGCATATCCCAATAGAGTACCACAGTATGAGTAATAATACCCATAAAACCTAGCGGTCAAACAGGGAAATGGTTCCAATCATTTTCCCACCATTAATTTTTCCCATAGGTTTTTTTATAGAAATAAGGTAAAGGTTTCGTGTAGACTTACCCTGGCGTGAAGTTTTGATAACCGTGTAAATATCTCTAGGACAAGGTGACCTTTATCAATATATTCGCATGTATTTATCCACCAAAAATGAAATGCTAATTAGCTGCTAATTTGGCTATCATAAAGAACTACAACTGCCATGAGGATCTGGACGAGACTGCTAAATCGAGGCAAGTGTAAGAATCTCTGTATTAACTATCTAATGTTAGCTAAATGTAGTAATGAATAAAATGGCAAATTGTTTCTAAATATACAATTCTGTGAACTGTCTTGTGAAAGTTTTAAAATTGACAAAATACATGTTCGCAAAGGTGTCAGCTAGAGATGACGTGCAGGAGCTTGCAGGGATTTGTAGTCTTGCATGATGTCTACTTTGATGCTAATTAGCATTTTTTAATCTGAGAGCAAATAGAGCCAAATATATTGATAAAAATAACAGCAGGGTAAGCCTACACGAAACACAGCCCTTATTTTAAGTGTTTCTAAAATCCCCTATTGGAGAAACTTGAACCATTTCCCTGCTTGACCGCTAGGTTTTATGGGTATTTATGGGTATTTATGTTGGGATAGTTACCACTTAGTTATACAATTTAAATAATAATTGTTATTAATTTTACATACAAATATGTAATGTGCAAAAATATTGAAGGAAAATTTGTAATTTGCCATGCACAAACTTAAAGGTGCAATATGCAGAAATCACGCCGCCATTTTCTGGTTGCTAAAATTCGAACAGTTGCCTAATTTCAGTTTATGTGACAAAACAAGCAGTTATTGTGTAGAGAATCATTGTTACATCAAAACCGCTGTGAAATATCTTTTCCATAACCAAAAATATTGTATTTTTTCAGCTGTTTGAAGCTGGTGTATAAAACCAAAAGTAAAAGACACAAAAACAAAACTTAAGAACTGGAGGCATAGAAATAGCGCACATAGAACAGACGTACCACTTCTTAGACTTGCTTTCAATGCACATTTCTATGGGAATTTGGTCAGGGCGCCCAAAAATAATGTATTGCAGCTTTAACATGATGAACATGAATGACATTTACTCTCACAGGATGCCAAAATAGGCCTTGCCTTTGGATTGCCCAAACATGGGTTAATTTAACAATCAGTTGGGCTTTTATTCACTTTCATGCTGGGGTGACCCAGCAGATGGATATTTTTTATGTAATCCATAGGTTATTTTCAGGAGGCATGGCCTATTGGAGGCATGGCTTTCAGTTAGGTATTTTTGGCTACCCATGAGAGTAAATGTCATTCCTGTTCATCATGTTATGTTTCCCTTCAATATCTTTGCACATTACATATTTGAATATACAATTAATACACATAGGTACTTCAGGAACTCGACTTGTGTAAGCCTCATTAAACTAGAAAAAACAGAACAGATTAACCGGAATTACATATTACGGGTGGCCAAAAATAACCATCTGAAAGCCACGCCCCTACCAAGCCACGCCTCCAGTCTTCTAATCTGACCCGGTGGATTATAGCTCAATAACCCAAGCAAATGACCCAACTGGCTGGGTCAAAAATAACCTAACGTGTGTTCTGTCCACTATTTACCAAGCGCTGGGTTGTTTTTAACCCAGCATTTGTTACAGTGTGCTGAGAATGCATAGTGTTTCATGTAGAGAGGAAGATCTGTGGGGTGACTGATGGTGTAGTAGACAGCCTGAGGCTCTAATGGTTCTGTAAACTGAAGCTGTGGGCACTGTCTCTTGCCTGAGCCATTGCTGCCTCTCTGAATACTTAGAAAACTGACCTGTTTGTGACGGGATAAGGTTTCCACCCTACACTGCTTTCACCTATCCAACCTTTTCAGGTCTCAGATCATTTTCAGCATTACATCAAGGAGGTATGAGTGAGGGAGGAAGCAAGGAGTGAGGGAGGATGTATTTAGTAAGTACCTGGACCCTGTGTTCTGTCCATCTGCCTCCCACAGCCCAGACCCAGACTCTGGTGGCGTACAGCCCCTCTGTGCCCTGTACCAGCCCACATGTTTCTCTTGGACACACTCCCTGAAAATCAACATCCCCCTTTCCCCTCTCCATGGTGCCCAGGGGGATGAAGGGTCTTAGTGTCCCCCTGAGGGGGTGAGGAGAGGAGGGGTCCCAAACTGGCTGGCCCGAGGAGGAATCAATATTTATCAGCATAAATAAATGTCTGGGGAGATTGTTTACATTTGAGAGTGTGTTTAGATCTCAGTGATCCAGCCAGCCAGAGGTTAGCAGATCAGCTTCCTGTATTTCTCTCCCCATGGTTACATGGCCTACTTCTGAAAACCCTCCCAGGACCTGTTTATATAAAAATGTTTGTGAAAGGATCACATGCAATATGGACAAACAAAGGGGGATATGATACAGTATATTAAATGAATATGTCTGGCTGTTGAAAATGAAACAGTCTGGAAAACCCTGCAAAACACCTGCATCCAGAGGGAAAGAAGCAGGACCAGTGAGAACATTTCTATGTCAACACCTATCTCCCCCTGCTCTCATCCTCCTAAAACCCACGGTTCTTCTGACTCATTGTCCCTTGTCTCTCCCTGCAGAAAAAAAGAGGAGTATGAGAGGAGGAGGATAGACAGTCTGTGTCATTTGTCGTCAATCTCTCTGTTTCTCATGGAGGAGTGAAGGAGTGTTTAACACAGTTTATATTAGCCTTAATGTGTTTATACTCATTTCCACGGATGCATCATTGTGTAGAAATAGGGCGCACGTGCACACACACGTGACTGAAAGGGCCCAGCTAGAGGGCCCAGGGAGAGATGCGGAGAGGGAGATAGTGAGAAAGAGGGATGGAGAGATCTACACATGATGCAATTGACCAAGGTCTTTGTGCAATGTTGGCATACTCTTACTCTGGATTCATTGTGTATGTGTGTGGGTTGGTTCTTCTATCCTTGTGGGGACCTAAAAATCCCCAAATGTCCCCAAAAGGATAGTAAAACAAGAAACTTTGTCCTCATGGGGATGTGGGAAATGTCCCCATGAGGACAAAGGCTATTTTAAATTTAGGGGTTAGGTTTAGGGTTAGGGTTACAATTAGGTTTAGGGTTAGAATTAGGGTTAGGGTAAGTGGTTAGGTTTAGGGTTGAAGTTAGGTTTAGGTTTAGGTTTAGGGTTTGGGCTACGGGTTAAGGTTAGGGTTAGGTGTTAGGGACAATAGGATTTTGAATAGAAATACATTTTAGGTTCCCACGAGGATAGAAGAACATAATGTGTGCATGTGCTAAAGCTCAAGGCTCTGGGGGATCTCAGGCTGAGAACAGCAGGGTTTGGCCCTCCAGTATCCCAGGGGTTTTTGGGGGCCTTACACCTGTGTGATTGCCTCACGCTGCTGGAATGAGACATCTGTGGTCTGAGGCCCAGACACATGTGTGTGAGAACTGGACCCAGCTGCAGTGTGTGTGTGTGTGTGTGTGTGTGTGTGGGTGTGTGTGTGTTTAAGGGAATCGAATAGGGGCGTGTGGCCCCTAAAAGCCATTGTTACATTCATCAACACCGTTCTAGGGCCATTTCAGCTCCATTACATACAGTCTAGCCCCCCCCCACACACACACACTCCATTTCCTCACATAGCCACAATATGGCATTAACTTCATATGGCACCATTGAGGATAGAGTTACATATTAAAATGACTTTAGGAGAGTTGAACAGTCTGAAAAGCCACATAATACTCCATAAATAATGGGACAGAAGTTCTAGACCCAGGAATGCATTCATAAGGAATTTTTCATGCATATTTTGAGATGATGATAGCATCATTAAATGGGAGTATTTGAGCGGTAACGACAAGGCGGGAATACCCCCCAACATTCTGTGTTGACTGACACATGGACAACAGCCAATTACATAATAGTCCATTATCATTCAACATTGTCTGTAACCTCCAACTCATTAACAACATTTATACAGCGGGTGTGTCTAATCCTGAATGCTGATTGGTTAAAACAGCATTCCAGCTGGTGTCTATTCCACAAGTTACCACCAGCTAAATCTATGAAGTTAAAAGGCCTATTTACTCTGTTCCATCTGACTGCGCAATCCACTGTCTCATCAGCCCAGCCAAGCAATTTATAAACTTGATCTCCACTATAAAAAGCATCTAGACATTATCTTACATTTCTTTAAGACTAACATTTAGTTTTCAACAGCGGAGATTTGTATAAACCTTGCAGTCTGTCTCTCCGATATTTGCAACATTGTTTAACTATTCAAATTCGATCTCCAGCTGTCCCATAGTAATGAACAGGCCGGGACGAGACAGACAGACAGGCAGGCAACGTTTCTTAGCCAGTCGAAATCATTAATCAGCTGCCATAGTTTTTTCAGATAATTAACATGGATAGCCAATCCCACTCCAGCCAGGGATACCTCTATAATCCACCAGTCTGAAGAGCCTTTGTACCCTTCCCTGTTGCCAGCTGGCCTGCCCGAAGTGTCCATATGGGTCAAACGCTCCGATTCTAGAAAACTCATACTTTCCCAGGCTGGGGTAAAGCCACATCTCTCGCCCCAGCTGTGACGGGCATTCCTAGACTGTTTCACACCGGACGAACGAGCCAATCGGGCAGAGGTCCAAGCGTGGGTAGTAGAATGTGATTGGGCAGTTGGCCCATCATGAGTTATCAGCAAGTGATACACAAAGGCAATGAGACGGGGGATCCATCTGCAGGTCATGGATCCATCTGCAGGTCATTTGCCTTAAACTTAGCTTGGACAATGGGGAGATATTAAATTGAGGTAGAGCTGAGCACATGGAATATTCACCTCACGAAACAGACACTGTGTACAAACCATTTACACAGACGCCTATGTTTGCTAACACAACACACTCTGCTACCAGTAACATACTCTGCTCTGCTGCTCTCTCTAACAGGTGGTCTAATTGTTTCCTCTGCAGCCAGTAGGCCCCTGCCCTGGGCTCTAATTGTCCCCTGCCCTGGGCTCTAATTTTCCCCTGCCCTGGGCTCTAATTGGCCCCTGCCCTGGGCTCTAATTGGCCCCTGCCCTGGGCTCTAATTGGCCCCTGCCTTGGGCTCTAATTGGCCCCTGCCTTGGGCTCTAATTGGCCCCTGCCCTGGGCTCCAACCAGCTCCAACAACAGGCTCCAACAGGGCTGACTGATGGAAAACACATGGGGTTGCCGTGTTGACCCACCACTCTGGTCACATACCACAGCAGACCCCAAAGACCCTTTCTCTACCTGGAGGACATTCTGCTACCTCATCAACACCACAGGAAGGACCTTTCACATTGAAGACACATGTAAAGCTAAATACCAGCGGATTAGGAGGAAATGTAGGACACACTTTGACCTGTGTTGGGTGTATGTGTGTGCACAGAAAATCGGTCAGTGTTACCTAGTGTTGATTTTGTAGTGTAACATTTGTACAGTTGATTTGTATAGTTGATTCAGGTGTTAAATTAACTTTGTAAGTGTTAAATTAACACTCATTGGTGTAAAAAAAACAACCTGTGTTGGTGTTAATAACCAGTGTTAAACCAAAACCAAGCCCATCATTGTCATATTTCCCCGAATGCAAATAAAAGTTTTGAATTGTTTGTTTTAATATCTATGTTTTTGCATGTTCATTGACTGAGTAGTTAATGTTATGTTACTCAAATATACATAACAAACATTCTAAACTAACCCTATCTGATGGGGTGGCAGGTAGCTGAGTGGTTAGAGTATTGGGCCCGTAACTGAAAGGTTGCTGAATCAAATCCCTGAGCTGACAAGGTAAAAATCTGTTGTTCTGCCCCTGAACAAGGCAGTCCACTGTTCCTAGGCTGTCAATGTAAGTAAGAATTTGATCTTAAATAAAAAATCTGTTACTTGGACTTATTGCACCCATTACTGAATGCTTTAGGTAGTCTCATATCTTAAGTCTTCCCAACCCGGCAGCCATTCTGAATGCAGGTTGAGGGGGAATAAAAATTCCAAATGTTCTGACTTACAGACCTGATTTGATCTGTAAACCATTAGTTTCAGGCCACTGTATTAGGGTAAAACTAGGCCTTATGAAATATGTGTTAAAGATTTGAATGATCACATATTCACTTGATAAAGATCAGAGGACAGAAAATGAATGAATGCAACAACCATGTCTGTCACATGGGTGGTAACTCTACAATTCACTCGAAAGGGAAGGCACTCTGGGAAATATGCAAATAAGTAGTGTGTTAATTTAACTTTGATAAGTGTGGACATGTATAGACACTCGACGAGAGTTCAATAAAAAAAAGACCAAGCTGTTAGGTCATCCCAGCTTGAGAGTAAAAATACACAACTGATGGTTAAATGAACCAATGTTTGGGTAATCCCAACAACCCATCTTGTTGGTTTATTCACACAACCCAGCTGTCTGGGTCAAAATAACCTATTGGTTGTTCTGTCCAATATTTAGCCAGCACTGGGCTACCAAATAACCCAGCATTTTTTTGAGTGTATAGGCCAATAGACAAGATGTCTAACCTGTCAGTAAATCAGTCCAGATCACATCCTTCCTGATCCTGCTCTGGCTCTGGTTAGGGGTTTATCTCACTGTCTTAGGCTCAGTTTTTGATGAAGTTCAATCTATGCTGACATTCTCTAATGATGCCTAATCAAAAGGTTGACCAAGGTCGTCGCTCTTTCGCACACACACACACACACACACACACACACACACACACACACACACACACACACACACACACACACACACACACACACACACACACACACACACACACACACACACAATGTTAATAGAACAAGTGGCCTCTCAGATCTTCCCTCAGAGGGCCATGGCATTCCAGACTGTTCAATTAATCCATCCCTATGGAGACAGAGAAGTTGATGACGGGCGAGAGCACAAAATTCGGAATGTATATATGGCCCTTGTTTTCATGGAACAAGGAAATCATGCCATTTATAGACACGCAAACACACCCTGTTAACACCAAGGCATTTTTAAGTCAAATTTGAACTCAAAGTCTTTGAAGAGTCATTATTACTTAAAATGTTTATGTGGTACTGATTCAAAACTAAATGAGAAGTCACATCTACTACATTTTTAAAAGTTACTTTTTACCCAGCATGCTCTAGTGCAGGTTGATTTAAAAAAATATGTTTTTAATATCTGTGTTTTTGTATGTAAATTAAGTGATTGATTGATTAATCTTATGCAACACAAAGATAAATAACATAAATTTTTCTAAACTAATCCAATCATTTAGTTAGATTTTTTGCACCCGTAACTGAAATGGCTGTTCCAGTTTAAATTGCTCATGATGTTTCTAACTCTGGCAGTCATTATAAATGCAGTTTATAAATATTGCAACTCTTTTTTGCAACCCTACCTGTAAATGTGATTTACAGGTAAGGTTGCAAAATGTATACTTTTTCCAGGTTTTCTAGAAATCCCAGTAAGAAGAGTCCAGGAAATTATCCAACCAGGATTGTTTTTAAATCTCAGAATTTTGGGAAAGTATGCAACCCTACTTGCAAGCCTGATGTGGCCTGTAAACAATGATTTTCAGGCCACTGTATTAGGGTAAAGCTAGGCTTCACAATAAGGGTTTATTAGATATATGTACTGTATTGTCATAAAGAGTGAATTTATAATTATAATATTCCCCTAGGAACTCAATTGGTGAAGGCCACAGGACTGGAAAGGAACGAATTCAACAACCATGTCACTAACAATTAAAATGTTTTAAATGTTTTTTTTTAACCTTTATTTAAGTAGGCAAGTCAGTTAAGAATAATTTCATATTTACAATGACGACCTACTTACAATGACAGCCTACAGTCATGGGTGGTAACTCTACATTTTAAAGGCGATACAACTCCAATCTGATCTCCTACAGGTTCACAGTGACTCTATCGGTTTGAGTAATGACTACAAAATCACTTTAAGTTACTGTACTCAGATATTAAGTGCAACAGGTTTCCTCAAAGGTTTTGAGTAATGACAGCACATTGGGGTTTACAGTGCATGTACGCAAGCATGCACACATACACACAAAGACTCTTTCCCACCATCGAAGAGTCGTTGTCTATATAAAAAGATAATTTGCTTGTCATTGTGCTCCACTTCCTGAGACAAGCGTCATGTCAGCGGTGGCCATCAGATTTTCCAATGAAGGGACGGGGGACCAAAATGTTTTCCAAAATGGGGCGGGGCGGGGCAGAATAGTCTGTCTCTCTCTCTCTCTCTCATTGCATCCCGAGAATGGGATTTACAGGCTTTTAGAGAAGTCATTTCAATACACCTCATCAAAGCTAAAAATAAAAAATAAAAATGTCAATGCTCTATCTTAACGTGTGATAACTATACAACAGAACAGATTAACAGGAATTACATTTACTCTCTCGGGTGGCTAAAAAGAAAGCCACACACCTACTTAACCAGGCCTCCAGTCTTTTGATCTGACCCGCTGGGTCATATCTCAATAACCCAGCATCAACAACCCAACATTGCTCTTTTTAAAGAAAACAACCCAACTATGTGACCCATGCCTGCAACCCAGCAATTAGATCAACCAAACAACCCAGCATTTTTTTGTGTGTGGCGCTAGACTGCACTGAACTGGACTGGGGACTCTTGGTTTAATTTGTCCTTCAAAAGTCAAAATACCTATCAAATATCCATACCTTGCAATCACCAACTTGCACTAGACATAAGTACTTAATCTATTGTGTGGGCTTGTCAAACCCTTTACATGCATTTGTCAACACTTTACAGTCTTATGGACGCAAGCACTTTGTTTATTACCCCGTTTTATTGGACTGATATTACAAGATACAACCCCCAATAAATTGGACTATGAAAAAACTATGAGCTTGTATCAGTGCCTAGAGGAGTGTGAAATTTTCTTGAACGCCCTCTGTGTATGAAACCCTGTGTATAAAAGTCTGCCAGGGGGAGTGGGCGATGGGGTAGAGAACAACCCTGCCAAATCACTTCTCTGCCCATGAAATTACTATCTCTGCCCTTACACAATCAACTCCTCTCTTTGCTCTCTGTACGTCTCTCTTTCCTGTTGACAGATATTAAAAATCCACAGCCTCTGTTTTTCCGACGATAACGAGTTCTGTAGGAGATGTCAACAAGCTGAAGGTAGAGAGATAGTTCATGGACAAATCCATTAACCTGATGAGGAGAATATGTGGATTTGGCTCAGGGTCTGGAGAATTTAAGGTGCCAATATGCAAGCAATAAAGAGCCAAACAATAGGCAAAACTCATTTAGAAAATAAACGAGGATTGTGAAAACAGACTATTGCCATTTTAGGATATTCAAACAAAATAGCAGGCCACACCTGCTATCCCAGCTCATATACACATCAGAGGACTCAGCACAAGTGTTTATAATTTTAAACTCAAATTAATAATTTAACAATATACAGTATACACTTTCAGAAAAAAAGGTGATATCTAGAACCTTAAAGGATTCTTCGGCTGTCCCCATACGATAATCTTTTGAAGAACTGTTTTTGGCTCCAGGTAGAACACTTTTGGTTCCAAATAGAACCCTTTTGGGTTCCATGTAAAACCGTTTCCACAGACGGTTCTCCTACGGGGACAGCCGAAAAACCCTTTTGGAACACTTTTTTCAAAGAATGTAACTAGGTCCAGTGGATGTGTGAATATAAGGGAGTGAGAATAGGGAGTGGTAGCGACCCGAGGATGTTTTTCTTTCTTTGCGTTTTGTTTGCTGGAACAAAGGTCAGGGGAGCAACATGCCAAGGTGCCAACTAGGGAGAGACCCTCTCTTACAGCCTTGGGAGAGGGAGACAGAGAGAGAGTGTAGACGGTCTGACCCTCACTCACAAGGCTTTCGCATCCTTAAAGCTGTGGAATGTTCTTCCTGTCTCTCTCCCATCCACTCCTCTTTATGGGGTTTCCTGTAACCACGGTGACCGTAAAGGTCAGAGGCATACTGTAAAGTCGACCCTGTAAATTCCCAAGTCCCAACACAGCCAAGTCGGACTACAATTCTCTCAAAAACTCACTAACAAAGCATTCTTCTTCTCACTGGCCCTGTGTTTTATGAACTGAATAACTTTGACCTTGTGGTTTAATGTCACATTAAGTTTGAACTGGGGGGTTAACAGTTCCTATGAGAATACTTTGAAGATGAGTGGAAAAGAACCAAACTGGCCACTGAGCACATTGTAGGAGACACTACACAGCCTTTGATCAGCTGATTTATGAGAGACATCATTGGTTTGAATACTTAGCATTGTCTTTGTCTGAGTTTAAGCATGCACTGTAACAAGGGCTCTGTTGGAATACAACTCTTCCCATATTATCGTTTTGACACTGTGCCCCCTGTCACTTTCTAGCTGGTCTCCATGGTAATCAGACACCCTCACTCCTAAGTGATAACACACACCGCCAAGAGGATATCGAAGCTCACTGCCAATAAGTGATTGGTTCCTCTTACAGATCCTGTCCCCTTATTGGTTCCTTGTGAAGCCCCCCTGTTTCTCCCTCTTGGTCCATTATCTTATTATGAACCTGGTGTTTAGTCTATCTCTTCCTCCCTGCATTCACAACATGTGCCCGGGATCTACCCCTCTCTCCTTACCAACTCTCCCCCTCTCTCCTCCCCACCTCTCTTCCTGTCCTCCCTTCCTGTCCTCCCTTCCTCTCTTCCATTTTACTAATAGGGCCCTGACCCTCTAGAGGCCAACAGTTCACCTCCCACCAATCCCCTCTCTTTACTATTAAGTCAATGGTGTGAGTTTCACCACTTTCCCTAACAGCATGTGTGATAAGGTGGTAAAGACGTGAGACAAAGAGGTTGGAAAATAGCCCATTAGTAGATATACTGGGAGTCAAACAGTAATGAATCTGAGATCATACGTTACACAGATAGAGAGGTTCGTATTGATGAAGGTCTGGTTAGGTGTTATCGCTTCAAGGATCACTGTTGCATTGTAATGCTGCTTTCATACCTCCTGAATAGCCAATGAATGCCTTAATTTAGAGGTGGAGAGTTGTGGAGTGTGGTGTAGAGATCGCGATAGAGCTGGGGGCACATAGTGTTGTGTAGGGGTTAGAGAGCAAAACAGTGAAGGCCATGTGACTTTACCCTGGCGCCCTTCTCAGGGAAACATTTACATCCTCCGCTGCAGTCTCTTCCTCCACATGGCCCATTGTGCTTCTTACCACCCTGGAGAACACAACACAGACAACTGGGTTAGAGACAACAAAACAATATCACGATAACTCACCACATGCATGGACAGTAATTACTGCCAAATATACTGTATATCAAACCCATATAACAATTTGTTAATGTGTAGCATAAGGTTCTCTATGGTATATGGATGTGAATGGGATGTGCATGTGTATAGTTGAACATGCATGTCACTTAATTGTATACAGTAGTCTATATAGTCATAGGATCTGCTGTGCTGTGAATGTTGTATATACAACCCCGGTCAAAAGTTTGGAATATTATTAATTCAAAGGTTTTTCTTTATTTGCACTATTTTTTACATTGTAGAATAAAAGTGAAGACATCAAAACTATGACATAAAACATATGGAATCATGTAGTAACGAAAAAAGTGTTAAACTAATCAAAATATATTTTATTCTTCAAATAGCCACCCTTTGCCTTGATGGCAGCTTTGTACACTCTTGGCATTCTCTCAACCAGCTTCACCTGGAATGCTTTTCCATCAGTCTTGAAGGAGTTCTCACATATGCTGAGCACTTGTTGGCTGCTTTTCCTTCACTGTGTTCCGACTCATTCCAAACCATCTACATTTAGTTGAGGTTGGAACCAAAAATCGCAAATTTGGACTTTCCATCTGTCTAATGTCCATTGCTCGTGTTTCTTGGCCCAAGCAAGTCTCTTCTTCTTATTGGTGTCCTTTAGTAGTGGTTTCTTTGCAGCAATTCGACCATGAAGGCCTGATTAACACAGTCTCCTCTGAACAGTTGATATTGAGATGTGTCTGTTACTTGAACTCTGTGAAGCATTTATTTGGGCTGCAATCTGAGGCTGCTAACTCTAATGAACTTATCCTCTGCAGCAGAGGTATTTCTGGGTCTACCATTCCTGTGGCGGTCCTCATGAAGCTGGTTGAGAGAATGCAAAGCTGTCATCAAGGCAATGGGTGTTTAACACTTTTTTGGTTACTTTATGATTCCATATGTGTTATGTCATAGTTTTGATGTCTTCACTTTTATTCTACAATGTAAAATTGTGCAAATAAAGAAAAACCCTTGAAAGAGTAATATTTCAAACTTTTGAACGGGGGTGTATATAAAATATAAACAGTACCAGTCAAAAGTTTTGACACACCTACTCATTCAAGGGTTTATCTAAAACTATGAAATAACATGACTGTCGGGTCATTGCATGACTGTGTATAAAAGTCTGCATGAGTGCTGTCTGGAATGTGTACTTTATTGTGGTCTGTGGGCTTAATGGTTGTTTTGATGTGATTCGTATGACTCATTTCAGCCATTAACCCCCCTGGACTTCCAGACAGACTGCACAGACAGACAGCACATGTTCCTTCCGTGTGAAACCCTCTCATTTATCAGAGTCAATGAGACTGATATCATTATTCTGACAGTGAGAATGGGCCTGTGAAACCCATACCCGAGACTCCCTATAGAGACGTTAGGTTGCATACCCGTGCTACTACAACGGGGCAGCCTGTACAGTACTGGACACAAACATGGACAAAACTATGACTAGAGGTCAGTGTGGACATGTCACATGACATGATCAAGACATAAGTCCCATAGCCTTTGGTGGTTACTATTGATACATTACTAGTGCAAAACAATTAATCTGTAAAAAAGTTAATTAGTGGGTGATGGTGATTTCAGAACAAAGTTGAGGGACAAAAAACATAGGCTACATTGTCCCCTCCCCCACTGGTAGTGGGGTGGTAGATGCATAGTCTCCCTTATGGCTCAGCTCAGGAGCCTACATAGTACACACACCATAGACATACAGTGCATTCGGAGAGTATTTTTCCACATTTTGTTACGTCACAGCCTTATTCTAAAATTGATTAAATTATTTTTTTTCTTCCCCTCTTCATTCTACACCCAATACCCCATAATGACAAAGCAAAAACAGGTTTAGATTTTTTTGCAATTTAAAAAAAAACTAAAAACTTAAATATCACATTTACATAAGTATTCAGACCCTTTACTCAGTACTTTGTTGAAGCACCTTTAGCAGTGATTACAGCCTCGAGTCTTCATGGGTATGACGCTACAAGCTTGGCACACCTATATTTGGGGAGTTTCTCCCATTCTTCTCTGAAGATCCTCTCAAGCGCTGTCAGGTTGGATGGGGAGCGTCGCTGTCGCTGCACAGCCATTTTCAGAGACTTGAATGTCCTGTCGCTGCACAGCCACTCAAGGACATCCAGAGACTTGTCCCGAAGCCACTCCTGCGTTGTCTTGGCTGTGTGCTTAGGCTCGTTGTCCTGTTGGAAGGTGAACCTTCACACCAGTCTGATGTCCTGAGCGCTCTGGAGCAGGTTTTCATCAAGGATCTCTCTGTACTTTGCTCCATTCATCTTTCCCTCAATCCTGACTAGCACGTGGAGTAATGAGTAGGATTCTGTGTTTTCACATGCAAAAGTGATTGCTTTTGATAAAAACGCTTTATCTGCCTTCCCAATGAAAACTAGTTTGAAAATTCAAACGTATTTAATGGAAAAGAGATGTTGTATGTTTCTGGACGATGCAACGTGCTGCCTTGTTGACAACAGCAGATTACTGTTTGATTTGAGAAGGGTGCTCCTCCTTCACCGCTTTTGCCCGTTCACGTCACGGGCCGTATACTGGTGACCCGCAGCTCAGCATAATCATATCTGCCCATTGAGTCCATAGTGGACCATGCAAGGAGTCTCCAAGGCTGGTTTATCTTCTGACGTCATTGGATTGTGTCCTCCTACACCCCCCCCACCTACACAGTCATACCAGTGCCTCCTTAGACAGCGATCGTCAACCCCAATCCCTCAACCCTCCTGGCAAAAAACTGTAAAAACGGTCACTTAATGTCCTCAGCACGACAAAGTGGCGAAACAGGACGCTTAAGAATTGTCCCTCATTACTGTGACACAACATGTAAGGGACAGATCTGACAAAGATCACATTCAGACCCTCCCCGGGCTCACAAAGAGAGTCTTTCACCATGCAGACGACGTCCTTTCATGATCCCCTATCTGCCCCAACACAAAGGACCTTGTTCTCTTCCCCTATGGAATGCATTGGGCTCAATATCCTCTCTAACTGGCTGTATCTATCTGAGGATCTGTGAATCAAAAAGAAACCCGTCTTTAGCAGACCATAGAGCTTCAGTAGAGCCGTAGTGTGGGAAGGAATAGCCCAGACGGAATAATTTCTGAATGGTAGCAAAGTGTTATTCAAATTTATATTCCACCTGCTTTTAAACATCAAAACAACCTGAAGAGGCTTCCACTACTTGGCGACCTTTCCTTAATCTGCACAGACATTACAGGACTGGACAGGTGAAAGCGCATCTGGTATTCAACCAGCATCCTCCATATTGCTCCCACCCAGCCTGTGTTCTCGTACCAGTACAGGTGCAGCAGAGGATAAGGAGAGGAAGCCACATCAGACTATTGGGATGGACCCCTGCTGAGGTGTGACATCACAGAGGCATTGCATGAATCGCCTGGACAGTGGACTGGAAACCCCACTAGCTACACAATAGGACACATCACCCCCGTACAGACACAAAGGACAAAGACGTTCCACCTCCAAAAAAGGACAATAACATGACATGTGGCTGTGGAATCCATTTGACTTTGCTGTTTGGTCTAAAATAGTTGATGATTATTTCAGTTGAAGACAATGACAATTGTGTTACAGTACATCCTGCCCCCACCCACCACCATCACAACAACCTGCTCTTTCCAACATCACCTTTTCCAGGCTGCTACACTAATCACCTTCACATCCTTCATAACATAACGAGAGCCTGGAGAGGCCTCTCAAGGAGAGGCCAGGGGTTTCATTGGGTGAAGAATGGGGGATTGAGGTCCGCTTAGGGGGCGGCTTGGAGGCTTATAACATGGTCCTGTCCATGACGACAGTGATTAATTGAGTTAGTTAAGAACTATTCACATCAACTGAAGAAACATAACACTGGTTGTTTTTTTCTATTTGGAGACTTGCTACAGGGTCAACCAGAGGAGATAAAAGGTCAATTTAATTAATTAGTTCACAAGACAATGGATTAACACACACCACAAAGGTATTTCCTTTCCTCTCCATTTTTTCTCTCTATCCTCACTTCCTCACTCCTGATCCTGGGGGGAGTACCGAGTGGGTTGGGACAAAGGCCAGCATACACTAGAGCTGTCCAGAACCAGGAGTGAAGAACACTGCTCTATGCGTTCCCAGACACGAAGCCAGACATCTTCCCAGAATGTTGTCCCTGAACAGTTGATCACACCAGACCATACCACCCATGTACCCAACACACCAGCTGAGGCTTTGGCTCAGGGACAAGCATTTGGATTATTAACATTTATCTGATACCTACAGTATTTAAAGCCATTGGGCTAGAGGACCCAGTCCCAGTCTCAACAGTGACCTGATGAACAATGGAACTAAACTCAACACCATTGCACAGTGTGCGGAACAGCCATGGTGACAGAGGAAAGCTACAGAAAAACTGCCTCACAAGAAGATCCAAGATGGAGGACGGAATGCTAATCTGTATGACTCTATGTCTGTGGAGTGTATAACAGAAAACTCCAGACCTCCTATGTTAATGTACAGTAACTCTCATATAAATATTCACATGATGAATTGAGATGGAATCTTATGTGTCTTCTCCCCTAATCTGAATGAATTGGACAGTCTGGGACTGCTATAGTGAAAGGCTGAGCTATAGTTTCAGTGTCTATCCTGTTTGTTTCTAGGAAACCCAACATGACAAGCACCAAAGGGACTCCAATAAACCAGACTGTATAATCTGTCTCTGTTTGAAACTTAACATTTCTAGTTTGTGACCGTCCGATGTTAATTATCTTTCATGTTTCGTGTGGTTCATGAGACCCTTTGTGGTCACAACCATCTACTCTTCATGGGCTGTCTGATCAGAACACATGCATGAACACTCACATCGGAACATAAATCCACCAATCTTTGGGACTATGTTTTGAACCCGGCGATATCTAAAAGTAAGAGCATGACCGCGACAAAACAGCAAAACAAAAGAAAATGGAAAACGTTCCCATATTTCTGAATCCAGAATATTCCAGACAACGTTGACCACAACAATAAACAAACAGTCAGACATGCTGTCTTAAAGAGGAATGAGACAAAAAAGAGTGTATGGGATAAACTAGACAAACATCACACACACACGCACGCACACACGCTCACGCACGCACGCTCACGAACGCACGCACGCACCCAGATAAGCATTACGAGCAAAGTTAACAGCTTTGTTTCCTGTTAAAGTCTATCTTTCCCTGAAACAGGTACCAATAATCTCTTCCTATTGAAACACACTTCAAAGACTGTGTAACACATGTTGATTTACTTTGTCTGTGCCTAGACTATCTCTTACCATATTACAGTTTTTGTTGATCGCTTTGGTACTGTTATCGGAAGTATGTGGTACAACCTCACAAAACCACAAAACTCAAAGCAGATCATCAAAAAGGCTGTTTTTTCAAACACGTACAACACACAAAATGACACACACACCTAATCAGTGTGTCATCAAAGAAATACCTTTCATTTGAAGTAATTGTCTTTCACAATGCAATGTTCACAATACTTTTGATATGCTTCTCTTCTGATTTGATCAACACTTAATCCAACTGCTTAATGGTTAATGGTTCATCAGTGAACCGTTTGGTAAACCTATAGATTTTAAATTGGTTTGTCAGCTATATACAGCATATGGATTTCGAGAACTACACAAATAAAATGTGTGTTTGTATGAACATCTAAATTACACGTAACCACACATAATGAATACTCATTATTGCTAATTGATTTCACAGAGTGGTTACCAGAATTGGTCACCATATAAAAGGGAGGGTGTCTTTCAACATGGAGCAGGATAGACAGCAAGGAATAGGAAGAGCTCGTGGACAAGGGATCCGTCAGAGAGGTGGGCATGGGCACCAACAGAGAGGTCAGAGAGGTGGGCATGGGCACCGTCAGAGAGGTGGGCATGGGGCCCGTCGAAGGGTTGGTTGTCAGAAAGACGGAGGCAGAACTGTAGTCCGGGCCATCATCGTTGATCATGTGGTGAACCGAGGCCTTACTATGGCAGAGGCTGCCAGATTAGTTGATCCAAATCTAAAAAGATCAATTGTCAATTCTATCATCAAACCTTTTTGCCAAGAAAACCGGTAAGTCTGGAGGATATATACTATGCTTTACCATTACATTTACAGTAAATTGTAATGCATGTAAATTCATCTAACTTGTTACAGTATTCTTACAGTATGATATGTTGACAGTATACTCTGTTCTATGCTTAGAATTGACAGAAAACCCCATAGTGGTGGCTGTGGCTGTGTGCTGACCGACCAGCAGGAGTGGGCAGTGGTGGAAATGGTGAGGGCCAGGATTGATATACGGCTGTCGGAAATAAAGCAGGCAATTGAGGAGAACAATTACACCTTTGCCAATGTGGCATCCATCAGCCTACCAACAGTAGCCCACCTTCTGAAGATGCACCAGGTATCAATGAAACACATTTACCTGGTGCCTTTTGAGAGAAACAATGACCGCGTGAAACAACCGAGGACTGAGTATGTTCAGGTACATACACTGTTTTACTGTTACTATTTGATGCATTGCCACTTCATATGTACAGTATATTGGAACTGCTAGCGGAGCACCTTGCACTTGACCCAAAAAAATCATTGCCAAGCCTATCTCTGACCTTTTTAACCTGTCTCACCTCTCCGGGGAGGTTCCCATTGCTTGGAAGGCAGCCACGGTTAGTCCTTTATTTAAAGGGGAGATCAAGCTGATCCTAACTGTTATAGGCCTATTTCTATTTTATCCTCTTTATCAAAAGTGTTGGAAAAACTCAATAATCAACTGACTGGCTTTCTTGATGTCTATAGTATTCTCTCTAGTATGCAATCTGGTTTCCGCTCAGGTTATGGATGTGTCACTGCAACCTTAAAGGTCCTCAATGATGCCACCATTGCCCTTGATTCTAAGAAATGTTGTGCTGCTTTTGATACGGTAGACCTTTCCATTCTTGTAGTCAGTCTAATGAGTATTGGTGTCTCTGAGGGGTCTTTGGCCTTGTTTGCTAACTACCTCTCTCAAATAGTGCAGTGTATAAAGTCAGAACATCTGCTGTCTCAGCCTCTGCCTGTCACCAAGGGTGTACCCCAAGGCTTGATCCTAGGCCCCACGCTCTTCTCAATTATATTTTTTTAATAGCATTATAAAATGCTCAAGGGCTAATTTCTTTAGCAATTTGGCATTATTCTAGTGATATATTCTAGTGATACATTTGAATATTGACAAAACAAATGTTACTCCATTGGTGACAAAGTTGCCAAGCCACTGACGGAGTCGACAACAGATACTTAAAACATACATATTTTTGCTTTTAAAAGTTCTATACAAACATTTGTAAAATATGAAAAATTATTAATTTGGAAATCCCCAATAAAAGCAAAACCATTCTATCAAATCTAGCAATCTGACGGAGTTAACATTAGACAAAAATCTGACAGAGTTGATGTTTTACGGAGTTGATAAAAATGTAAATGTTCTTCATCATTCAAGTGGTATTTACAGTTGCAATTTAGTTTTTCCTCAGCATAAAACATATTTGAACCAAAATTCATATTTTATCTTAATATATCAGGCAGTTGGAGTTGACAGTTTATGGTTGTGACCATGGTGATTCCAATATTGTTTGTTTAAATCTATTAAAAGTAGAGAACTTTACAGACCATGAGTGGTCTTGTTGCACTACATGTAATGAGGACATGAATAAGGGATCCTTATGGTATAGCTGACCCTGCTCATTCATGATTCATTTAAAATTTTAGACTAATCGGACACATCGTTTAGGAATCACAGTTTTGAGAGGAATATTATTTAAAGTCACAGAGGGCTATTGAAAGAAACTACATAAGATACCTTTTCAGTTAATCTCTATTATTGCCAGTTTTCAGAATTTTTATCACTTTTTTGGAGAGTTTGAAATTGGGATCCTTTGCTCCGGACATGGGCATTTCCAGGGATATTTAAATAAATTTGCCATCAGCAAGTATTCATACACCTTGACTTATTCAACATTTTGTTGTGTTACAGCCTGAATTCAAAATGGATTAAATACATGTATTTCTCACCCATCTACACACAATACCCCATAATGACAAAATGGAAACATGTCTTTAGAAATGTTTGCAAATGTATTGAAAATGAAATACAGAAATATCTCATTTACACAGAATTTACACCCCTGAGTTGATACTTTGTAGAAACACTTTTGGCAGTGATTACAGCTGTGAGTATTTCTGGGTAAATCTCTAAGTTCTTTCCACACCCTGATTGTGCAACATTTGCCCATAATTTTTTTCAAAATTCTTCAAGAGCTTTCAAATTGGTTGTTGATTATTGCTAGGTCTTGACAGAGATTTTCAAGTAGATTTAAGTCAAACCTGTAACTCAGCCACTTAGGAACATTCAACTGCAGTGTAGATTTGGCCTTGGGTTTTAGGTTATTGTCCTGCTGAAAGGTTTATTAATCTCCCAGTGTTTAGTGGAAAGCAGACTGAACTAGGTTTTGCCTGTGCTTAGCTCCATTCCGTTTATTTTATATCCTGAAAAATTTGCCAGTCCTTAACGATTACACGCTTACCCATAACATGATGCAGCCACCACTATGTTTGAAAATATGGAGAGTGGTACTCACTAACGTGTTTTTGCCTCAAACATAACACTTAATTAGTTTGCCACGTATTACTTTAGTGCCTTGTTGCAAACAGGATGCATGTTTTGGAATATTGTCTTTCTGTACAGGCTTCCTTCTTTTCACTCTGTCATTGAGGTTAGTATTATGGAGTAAGTATATATGTTTTTTTTTACCCATCTACCAATAGGTGCCCTTCTTTGTGAGGCATTGGAACATCTCCCTGATCTTTGTGGTTGAAATTCAATGCTTGACTGAGGGACGTTCAGATAATTCTATGTGCAGGGTACAGAGCGATTAAGTAGTCATTCAAAAATCCTGTTAAACATTATTGCACACAGAGTGAGTCCATGCAACTTATTATGTGACTTCTTAGTAGGCTTGCCATAACAAATTTATTGAATACTTATTGATTCAAGACATTTCAGCTTTTCATTTTTAATGAATTTGTAAACATTTCAAAAAACATAATTCCCCTTTGACATTATGGGGTATTGTGTGTAGGCCACTGAAAAAAATGATCTCAATTTAATACATTTTAAATTCAGGCTGTAATACAACAAAATGTGGACAAAGCCAATCGGGACAATCCTTGTCCAGTAGGTAAACTTAATTTTTATAGTTGGAAAACAACTGATTTTGTTGCATTATTTTAAGGGAAAATATTTGTTTTGGCAATTGATAATGATATCAATTGTTTTCCAACTATAAAAATTACTTTTACCTGCTGGACAAGGATTGTCCTGATTGTCAAGAACCTCTGATCTAATATCTAATATGTCCTGATATTCTACACATTTTGCCATGAGGCAGATTGTTTTTGGCAGTTTTAAAATGAATTTCCTGTCATTCTAAAAATGTCTTTCACATCTTCTGGATGTGTTCATATGCTATCTTTGGGGGTGTTGGGACATCCCTAGGATCCCAGATATGTATTTTTATTTAACCTTTATTTAACTAGGCAAGTCAGTTTAGAACAAATTCTTATTTACAATGACGGCCTACCTACCAGCCATAGTAGTACGGCACCCCTGGAGCAAATTAGGGTTAAGTGCCTTGCTCAAGGGCACATTGACAGGTTTTTCACCTTGTTGGCCTGGGTATTTGAACCAGAGACCTTTCGGTTACTGGCCCAACGCTCTAACCACTACCTGCCGGCTACCTGCCGCCCTAAATAGCACTGACTATCTGGGGGGGCAACCTCCCCCCAAAAATGCAGGGGCTGCAGGCGTGTGTGCTACGCCAGTGTTATAAGCAATAAGCATTACCACCTATAGCCCAACTGATGCAGCAAAGTGGCTATAAATAAATTGTCTGAAGCATGTGGTTGTCTGTCTGCATTTATCCTTTTGGGTTAATCGTTAGCTAGATCCCAAATGTGATCTTGAACTAGATAGCATCCTATTGATTCATTTTATGTCCAGAAAACGTGCATAAACACAGTGAATATAATGTAGGCCTACATGTTAGAGTAACTTGTAACTTGTACTTCTTGCAGAAACCACTTCATGTCACAGTTTTTCCCCCAACACTTTCCCTGGTTGCCACTACTAAGTCACTCCCCCAAAATGATTTAGCGGTAGGTTGATGTTTTTACATTTAACCCCACTCTCCCCACTAAACTCCCCACTAAACTCTCCCCACTAACAGGGAGGCTCATTAACAGGGATGTAAACAAATGAGTGCACTCATTTTTTTTTCTTTTTGTGCGTATGGAACATTTCTGTTGCGTTTAGCTGAATGTATCTCACCGGAGAAAGCATGCACCCCCTCTTTCTCAGTATGTGTAGCCTATCTGATGCTGTCTGGCCAAAAAGAGTATGACATCGTTGCCACCCTTAGCGTTTCTCTGCAAGTAGTCAACATGTTTTTTCTACTTACACACCTACACACACACAAACACACACACAAACACACACACACACAAATCAGTCCATGGACAGCCACGTCATACTGTATTTAGCTTACGTTGATTGAACTAATTTGTTTTTGGTATCTTTTAGTTGTCACTGTATTAAACTAAGCATAGGTGATTGGATGATATTGAAATGTTGAAGTTGAAATGGTGCTGGAATAGTGGAGGCAGCTCCTGTTTTCTTTCGAACTTGCGGTAACTCTCTATGGTTCTAAATCAATGGTTGTTTAGCAGTTCTAAAATGTCGGAAACTTTACCTTGCTTGACCATGCTGTAGGTCATGTAACTGTTTGTTACAGTACATGCAAAATGCTTTGTTTTCTTCTCTGGACAGGTTTCATGATGAAACACAGGTGTGGTTGAAATGATCCTTTGATTCTGCCACTGTGTCTTCTTATTGTTTCAGCCTTAAGTCTATATCACGGCATATGAACTAACAGGTTATCGCGCAAACAACCCAATTATCACAACACATAGGCTTTTTTTCCTGGCTTGGTTTCCCCAGTGATTTTACTCACGCACCGCTACTGAACCCCCAGTGAGGAACAGCGTTCCACTGAACAGCCCACGCTGTCCCAAAGCATCATGGGAGGTTTACAGCACCTCAGAGAAAACCAGACCTCTGTCCCCCGATGATGAGGTCCTCAGAGGATCAATGAGGACAAGCATGCTTGCCCATTCCCTAACTTAACCCTAACCCTGCCGACGCACAGCTGTGCACATATGGATATACAGATCTCTCGTGAATCTCCTGTTTCCACCTGTACTTTACCTTTTTCTAAATAAGGGTATGTTATGTAAGGTGCTCTGTGCCTTTTTTTAAGGATGGCTCAAGGTAAAAACTGTCCTTAACCACAGATCAAGGAAATACCTCCCATCCTAACTATACAATGAGGGAGACCCTGTATTAGTGGTTAACTTCTACCATAAGTCTCACAAAGTGGTAGTTACATACATTCACAGATCATGACAACCATGTCAAAACAGTCATCAAGCTCAATCAACCTGAAGTGAAGGATATGACCGATATTTCTTCAAAGATGGCTTCTCATCTTACACACATGAAGCTGTGAAGAGGAGTACAAACACTGTTCTCTTTGTGACTCCCCGAAGCTCCAGGGGATCAGATGAACCCAGATCATACACTCTTAGAAAAAAAGGGTTATTCGGGTGTCCCCATAGGAGAACCCTTTGAAGAACCCTTTTTGGTTCCAGGCAGAACTATTTGGGGTTCCATGTAGAACCCTCTGTGTCAAGGGTTCTACATGGAACTCAAAAAGGTTCTGTCTGGAACCAAAAAGGTTCTGCCTGGAACCAAAAAGGGTTCTTCAAAGGGTTCTCCTATGGGGACAGCCGAAGAACCCTTTTAGGTTATAGATAGCAACTTTACTTCTAAGAGTGTAGATCAGAGAGGACGGGAGGTCAGGATCACTGTTTGATCTAAGGAAACACTAGAGCAAATAACAGTAAAATACTGCTTCACTAATAACTATTGGTTTTCCAATATCAGTACAATATAGAGGAAATACATCAGAGGTCAGACGCAGGTAAAATATAGCTTCTCTAACTACACCAATTTCAGTCTAAGTGTTGATGGTAACTTCATCTCCTGACTTTAAACCACAGGAAACATGACACTGAGCGGTTCAGCTTTGGTTGGCCGTGCACCTCTTGGTCAGACCGTTTGGCGACTGTAGTTACTCATGCTTTGTGGAGTACTAAACTTTGACCTTTAATCCCTGACCCTGGCCCAGAGGAATGTCTGATCTTAGTCCCATCTACTGTTGAGCTATGGCAGGGGGCCGCAAGGGGGGGCTGAAAAGGTCATTGTCATGGTTACATGCTGCTCAAAGCGATGGAGAAAATTTTAATGGGCCATCAACCTTCAGATTAAAGAGTCGTCAATACACTTCTACTGAACTGAAAACAGCACTATTAGTCTATTTGAAATATAATTAATTGACATTTAATTAACTTGGAGGTTGTGTTGTTCTCCCAAAACAGCTTTTTATCCCTTCATTAGGACTTCAGACCCAGTCTACCCTTTTAGTCTACCCTTTCACTGTGTGTGTGTGTGTGTGTGTGTGTGTGTGTGTGTGTGTGTGTGTGTGTGTAGGCGGGGAAGATGGGAAGGAAGGTTTGAGTCAGAGAGAAGAGGAGTATGGGGGAGGAAGAGGCTCCACCTGTCCACTCAATTCATGTTTTATGAGATGGAATGTGACTGACCCTGTGTGTGTGTGTGCGTATCTAAATATGGCCAGGGTTTACCAAAGCAGCTGCGGTACCTCACACTAATATATGTAGAAAAGCGTGACTTTAAAAGGGGCCCCAGGACCAGTTGAAGCAAAATATCCCCATAACATCAAAGATCCACCACCATATTTTACAGTAGGTATGGAGTTATTTTCTGCTTATTCATCCTACCACTGGTGTGCATAGCCGAAGAGCTCTATTTTCATGTCATCCAACAAATGTAAACGCCTTAAGTTTGCTAAACAGCATTGGCACTTCGATTGGAACCGATGTTATGGTCAGATGAATAGAGCTAGGTATGTGATCTGGGTATGTGAATAATAATGCAGGAGTCAATGGGAGTGACATTTCTTTCACTTAACTGATGTTCAGCGATTTCCTGTTTCTGGCTGAAGGAGACAAATTAAATCTCTTAAATGAAAACAGGAATGTGACCTACATGTCTTAGTTCACTAACTGCTAACCAGCCATAACCAATTCACTGATAAAATTAGTTCACTCCAACAGTGACTGGGCTTGTGTCAGTCAGTCAGTAATGACATTAAAAACCACACAAACTCAAGCACTACCTCACAAATGGCCAGTAGCGCCTGAACAAAGGGCCAATGTTTTTTTTATTTAACAAGGCAAGTCAAATTCTTATTTACAACAGCCTGCCTACAGGGTCAGCCATAGTAGAACAGCACCCCTGGAGCAAAGGGTTAAGTGGCTTGCTCAAGGACATCAACAGGTTTTTCACCTTGTCAGCTCAGGTATTCAAACCAGCAACCTTTTGATTATTGGCCCAAATCTCTAACCGCTAGGCTACTTGCCGCCCAATGTTATGATGAGAAATGCCAGCAATCTGGGACAGAAACTGTAGAGGACCAAACAAGGTGGTATATTGTGTTTGTCTCCAGACGTTATTTCTCTGTCTGTCTCTGTCTCTGTCTCGCTCTCTCGCTCTCTCTCTCTCTCTCTCTCTCTCTCTCTCTCTCTCTCTCTCTCTCTCTCTCTCTCTCTCTCTCTCTCTCTCTCACCCCTCTCTCTCTTACCTCTTTATCTCTCTCACCTCTTTATCTCTCTGAGTGCTGAGTGTTTGTCCCATCCCAAGATCATTTTAGATAATTTCCTTAATATATCCTCATGGGGTGTAAGTTTTCATCTGAGGCCAAAGCAAATGATGGTTCCTGCAGTTCACAGACAGGCTTACACAATTTGAGTAACACACACATAGTACAGTAGATGTGGGCTGTAAAGCAGACTTACTGGACAAGTCCTGCTGTTCAACACTTACGTCTGTCTCTATGACTCACATAAGGGTCATGGGAACCATTTACAACAAGACATTGTTATCGTAACTTCAAACACATTTACGCTATCTGTTAGTCTCTTTTTCCCTTTCCTCAATCTTCCTTTACAGGAAAAGGAGGGCAGAACATGCCCCCATCCACATCGATGGGGCTGTAGTGGAGCGGGTCGAGAGCTTCAAGTACCTTGGCGTCCACATCACCAACAAACAAAGATGACAACGCCTATTCCCCCTCAGTAGAATGAAAAGGCATGGGTGCCCAGATCCTCAAAAGTTCTACAACTGCACCATCGCGGGCATCTTGACCGGTTGCATCACCGCTTGGTATGGCAACTGCTCGGCATCCGACCGTAAGGCCGGGTACCGGAGCGCCAAGTCTAGAACCAAAAGGCTCCTTAACAGCTTCTATCCCCAAACCATAAGACTGCTGAACAATTCATCAAATGGCCACCCAGACTATTTACATTAATACCCCCCCCCCCCCCAGCAACCCAAGTCGCAGTCTGTTTTCTCTGCTACTGCACGGCAAGCAGTACCGGAGCGCGGTACTCCCATAAGACTGCTGAACAGTTAATTAAACGGCTACCTAGACTTTCTGCTTTTCACCCCCTTCCTACATGTACATAGTCCTTCAATCAATCACCTAACCAAACCTACATGTACATCTTTTACAATCAATCAACCCAACTACCTCGTACCCCAGTACACTGACTCGGTACCGGTACTATTTATATATCGCCTGTATATAGCCTTATTATTGTTATTTTATTGTGTTACTATTTTTTTTTAATCTATTTGTTCATTTTCTTACTTTTTAACTGCATTGTTGGGAAAGGACTCGTAAGTAAACATTTATAAGTCTATACTTGTTGTATTTGGCGCATGTGACAAATAAAATTAGATTTTGATTTGAGTTCAATTGAGTGGTTTTATAAAATTTCAGTAATGTCACTGTACACCAGCCAACAATAGCTATTGTCAATGTAATTTCATAAACAAAGGCTTAAAATAACATCTGATACAAATCTGATGCTAGAGTCTATTCTGAATCGTGCTGAACACACAAACACACACACACACACACACACACACACACACACACACACACACACACACACACACACACACACACACACACACACACACACACACACACACACACACATACACACTAACAATGCAATACATCAAACATATTGGTGTTTTTCTTGACTAACGTTTTGTTATTGAGTCATATCTTGAAGCAACACTGCATCTCCCATAAACATTCCTAAACATTCCTAAGGGCCACTCTCCACTAAGGGCCACTTCATGTCGACCATTTTGCCTTCTTCAGACGCATTGTTGCCCATCTGTCTTCACCATCGCTCCTCCAGCACATTCAGCTTCCTGCCCCATCACCATCCACTTCCTGTGGGACTCACGAGTGTTAGATAGTCTAAGCCCAAAACACCTCAGAGACAGTACACATACACATGTGCACATTACTGCACACATAAACACACATATAGTGTTATGAAAGAAGATACAGTTTTCTAAGATGTCATTCTCTATGGAATATGATTCATCAACAAATGCCCCAATGATAAAAGTATGTACAAATAGGGAGAGGGTGAGGAAGCCTGGAAATTAGAAACGGGTGAAAAGAGAGAGAGAGAGTGAGGGAATGTGAGTGACAGAACATTCCATGAGCTCCAATATGGGAACAGCTGTGGGACTGGAAAATTGAGTCCCCACGGACCATCCCTGGAACCCATTCAGAGTAGAACAGTCTGAGAACGAGGATAGATGAAGGGAATGGAGAGATAGAGACGAATGGAGGGAGGCAATGGAGAGATAGAGGGAGGGAGGGAGGCAGGGAGGGAATGGTGGGAGAAAATTCTTGGAGACGTGCAAGATAGGGGAACATTTTCATGTGAATGACTGATTGTTGAAAAAGCAAATGAGCGAGACAGAGAGTAGAAATGTAGATGTGTGTGAATGAAAAACGAGAGATGAGAGAGAGAGAGCAAGAGTCTCTCACTGTGCTGTGACTGGCTGTGTTCCAGAATAAACACAGGTCTGGTTTCTGCCCTGGGCCCTTCACTGCTGGACCCCTCCACACTAAACCAGCTCTGGGTCACAAAGAGCCTCAACTCCACCTCCCAGGGGGCTGCGCTTCTAATCAGCACTTCCTGCTTTTGACTGAGGTGAATGTACGTGGGATTAGGCTCTCTGGTGTGCCTTCCTGGAGCTAAGGCGCTAACAGGCTAACCTGTCCCCCTCTGTCACCTTCTGCTGGCTAGCTTCTCACTCCCCTAATCAGATGATCAATGACATCCAGGTGGAGGCGATTCATTCAATAACAACACTGGGACCTGAGAGCCCTGAGAACTATGTGTGTTAGGGCTGTGACGGTCATGAAGTTTTAGATGAATAGATCAAATGGCCAGACAAATGACTGCAGTCACCATAATAACTGTTAGCAAAAAACATGTTCTCAAATCAAATCAAATAAAATATTATTTGTCACATGCGCAGAATACAAAAGGTGTAGGTAGACCTTACAGTGAAATGCTTACCTACAAGCTCTTAACCGACGATGCTTTAAGAAGTTTGAAGAAAACAATATTGAAAATACTAAGTAAAAGTAACAATTAATTAAACCGGTACAGAGTCAATGTGAGGAGGCTACATACAGGTGTTTCCGGTACAGAGTCAATGTGAGGAGGCTATATACAGGGGTACCGGTACAGAGTCAATGTGAGGAGGCTATATACAGGCGTACCGGTACAGAGTCAATGTGAGGAGGCTATATACAGGGGTACCGGTACAGAGTCAATGTGAGGAGGCTATATACAGGGGTACCGGTACAGAGTCAATGTGAGGAGGCTATATACAGGGGTACCGGTACAGAGTCAATGTGAGGAGGCTATATACAGGGGTACCGGTACAGAGTCAATGTGAGGAGGCTATATACAGGGGTACCGGTACAGAGTCAATGTGAGGAGGCTATATACAGGGGTACCGGTACAGAGTCAATGTGAGGAGGCTATATACAGGGGTACCGGTACAGAGTCAATGTGAGGAGGCTATATACAGGGGTACCGGTACAGAGTCAATGTGAGGAGGCTATATACAGGGGTACCGGTACAGAGTCAATGTGAGGAGGCTATATACAGGGGTACCGGTACAGAGTCAATGTGAGGAGGCTATATACAGGGGTACCGGTACAGAGTCAATGTGAGGAGGCTATATACAGGCGTACCGGTACAGAGTCAATGTGAGGAGGCTATATACAGGGGTACCGCTACAGAGTCAATGTGAGGAGGCTATATACAGGGGTACCGGTACAGAGTCAATGTGAGGAGGCTATATACAGGGGTACCGGTACAGAGTCAATGTGAGGAGGCTATATACAGGGTACCGGTACAGAGTCAATGTGAGGAGGCTATATACAGGGGTACCGGTACAGAGTCAATGTGAGGAGGCTATATACAGGCGTACCGGTACAGAGTCAATGTGAGGAGGCTATATACAGGGGTACCGGTACAGAGTCAATGTGAGGAGGCTATATACAGGGGTACCGGTACAGAGTCAATGTGAGGAGGCTATATACAGGGGTACCGGTACAGAGTCAATGTGAGGAGGCTATATACAGGCGTACCGGTACAGAGTCAATGTGAGGAGGCTATATACAGGGGTACCGGTACAGAGTCAATGTGAGGAGGCTATATACAGGGGTACCGGTACAGAGTCAATGTGAGGAGGCTATATACAGGGGTACCGGTACAGAGTCAATGTGAGGAGGCTATATACAGGGGTACCGGTACAGAGTCAATGTGAGGAGGCTATATACAGGGGTACCGGTACAGAGTCAATGTGAGGAGGCTATATACAGGGGTACCGGTACAGAGTCAATGTGAGGAGGCTATATACAGGCGTACCGGTACAGAGTCAATGTGAGGAGGCTATATACAGGGGTACCGGTACAGAGTCAATGTGAGGAGGAAATTAGTAAAGCAGTATGTAAACATTATTAAAGTGAATAGTGTTCCATTATTAAAGTGGCCAGTGATTCGAAGTATATATATATAGGGCAGCAACCTCTAAGGTGCAGGGTTGAGTAACTGGGTGGATGCCGGCTAGTGATGTCTGATGGCCTTGAAATAGAAGCTGTTTTTCAGTCTCTCTGTCCCAGCTTTGATGCACCTGTACTGACCTCGCCTTCTGGATGATAGCGGGGTGAACAGGCCATAGCTCGGGTGGTTGATGTCCTTGATGATCTTTTTGGCCTTCCTGTGACATCAGGTGCTCTAGGTGTCCTGGAGGGCCACCCTCTGAAGAGCCCTGCAGTTGCGGCGGTGCAGTTGCCATACCAGGCGGTGATATTTCTTCAGCCTCCTGAGGTTGAAGAGGCGCCTTCTTCACCGCACTGTCTGTGTGAGTGGACCATTTCAGATCGTCAGTGATGTGTACGCCGAGGAACCTGAAGCTTTCCACCTTCTCCACTGTGGTCCCATCGATGTGGATAGGGGGGTGCTCCCTCTGCTGTTTCCTGAAGTCCATGATCACCATATTTGTTTTGTTGACGTTGAGTGACAGGTTGTTTTCCTGGCACCACTCTCCCAGGGCCCTCACCTCCTCCCTATAGGCTGTCTCGTCATTGTTGGTAATCAGGCCTACTACTATTGTGTCCTCTGCTAACTTGATGATTGAGTTGGAAGTGTGCGTGGCCACGCAGTCATGGGTGAACAGGGAGTACAGGAGGGGGCTGAGCATCCACCCTTGTGGGGCCCCTGTGTTGAAGATCAGCGAAGTGGAGGTGTTTTTTCTTACTTTCCCCACCTGGGGGCGGCCCGTCAGGAAGTCCAGGATGCAGTTGCACAGGGTGGGGTTCAGACCCAGGGTCCCGAGCTTAATGATGAGCTTGGAGGGTACTATGGTGTTGAATGCTGAGCTATAGTCAATGAACAGCATTCTTACATAGGTATTCCTCTTGTCCAGATGGGATAGAGCAGTGTGCAGTGTGATGGCGATGGCGATTACATCGTCTGTGGATCTATTGGGGCGGTATGCAAATCAAAGTGGGTCTAGAGTGTCAGGTAAGGTAGAGGTGATATGGTCCTTAACTAGCCTCTCAAAGCACTGACAGGTGAGTGCTACGGGGTGATAGTAATTTATTTCAGTTACCTTTGCTTTCTTGGGTACAGGAGAAATGGTGGACATCTTGTCGTTTGCACTATGTTATCCTCAAAGTGGGCGAAGAAGGTGTTTAGCTTGTCTGAAAGCAAGACGTTTTCCCTTTGTAATCCGTGATTGTCTGTAGACCCTGCCCCATACGTCTCGTGTCTGAGCCGTTGAATTGCGACTCCACTTTGTCTCTGTACTGACGTTTTGCCTGTTTGATTGCCTTACGGGGGGAATAAGTACACTGTTAGTATTCAGCCATATTCCCAGTCACCTTGCCATGGTTAAATGCAGGTGGTTTGTGCTTTTAGTTTTGATTGAATGCTGCAATATATCCATGGTTTCTGCTTTGGGTAGGTATTAATAGTCACAGTGGTCTCGTATACACTTCCTGACGAACTCAGTCACCGTATCCGTGTATTTGTTGATGTTATTCTCCGAGGCTACATGGAACATATCCCAGTCCGAGTGATCAAAACAGTCTTTCCATTCCAATTGGTCAGACCAGCATTGATTAGACCTTAGCACGGGTACTTCCTGTTTGAGTTTCTGCCTATAGGAAGGGAGGAGCAAAATGGAGTCATGATCAGATTTGCCAAAGGGAGGGCGGGGGTGGGCCTTGTAGGCATTTCGAAAAGTTGAGTAGCAGTGGTCCAATGTTTTACCAGAGCGAGTACTACAGTCAATGTGTTTGTAGAACTTCGGTAGTGTTTTCCTTAAATTTGCTTTGTTAAAATCCCCAGCTACAATAAATCCAGCCTCAGGATATGTGGTTTGCATAAAGTCCAGTGTAGTTCTTTGAGGGCCATCGTGGTATCGGCTTGAGGGGGAATATACTGTATGGCTTAATGGGTGGACTGGCGGCCATAGTCGCAGTCAGTATTAGATATAACTTTGCTGCCTCGCCTGACTGTAGGGAAAACTCCATTGTCTCAAAGCCAATTTTTTTGTTGTCTGCTTGTTTTAGTCAATTATAAAACTACATTTAAGAAAAGTACAACATGTCTAAAGATTACTTTCAACATTGCCTGCTCCCGAGCGTTCTCACTACTTAGAAAAACTTAATATTGTAGGGCTTCCCTCATGCCCCTTTTCATGATGGTGCTAGCAGCCACGTGAGTGCTAGCTAGCTACCGACCGGAACATTAAGCTAGCCAACACAAACAAAGTGACTCTACAGCTACAAGTAGTGAGCAGAGTTACAAACGGAATATGCTAAACAAGTTAAAATCTTAACACAGAGTATTTCTTGGTAGTCTTGAACTTTGTAACAAAAGTATACACCTCACACACATGGTTATGGGCTTACGAAAAAGAAGACACATGTAGTATGTCAGATATGTAGTTGAAATGTATATAGAGTGCATTTTCACTTTTTATACATCACAGAAAACATATAATCACCAGAAGTTCATTTGTGTTTAAGGTTATTTTTCTGCTGAAAGGTGAATTAATCTCCCAGAGTCTGGTGGAACTCAGACTGAACCAGGTTTTCCTCAAGGATTTTGCTTGTGCTGAGCTACATTCCGTTTATTTTTATCCTGAAAACTCCCCAGTCCTTAACAATTACAAGAATACCCATAACATGATGCAGCCACCAGTATGCTTGAAAATGGAAAGTGGTACTCAGTAATGTGTTGTATTGGATTTAGAGGTATTCACGGATCCAACTGTACCTGAATACCCGAGACCCAATCTGGGACCAGAGGAGGTCCGGATCCAGAATTCTCAATAATGTCACCGTCTGGGTCGGATCTGATATGATTGACACGGTCTTGGGTATGTGTAATTTTAAACTACTTGTTCGTACAGATTCGAACGAGACTGTTGCAGTAGAGAAAAAGAGAGAGAAATTATAATATAATTTATGCTGCTGTTCTTGCTTTTCACGAGAGTGCCACATATAGCTTGTTGTTGGCCAATCATAAGACATCAAAGGGGCCATAGGCTACAGTCATAGAGATTCCGTGTGTGGCGAAAGTTAGGAGATATCTAATCAATGGAAGATGGAACTAAAACTACTTAATAATCTTAATGGAGTTGTTGTTGTATGGAACTGTGTTTGACGAATAAGCGCATGCAGCCTCAGTTATCCTAGCTAGCTAGCGTAGCCCTTTACTGCAGTCAAATGACAAAATCGCCCTCTAGTGGCCTCATGGATGGAAACGTATTAATATTTTTCATAATTTCATAATTAATAAACATTCTTATTATTAAACGTCGATAATCCGGTATTTCTTTGTCAAACAGTGTTGTTATATTTCAGTCTTCTGTGATGTATATAATGTGTAATATTGGATACATTTCAACTATATCTGACACACTACAGGTGTCTTCTTTTTTAAAGCCCATATGCATGTGTGTGAGGTGTATACTTTTGTTTCAAATTAGATTTGTTTAAGACTACCAAGAAACACTGTGTGACCCTGATTTAGCCACCTGCAGTAAAATATTAACTAGCTTGTCACAGTTTGACGCAGCCAAGACAGGTACTACGTAATCATATTGGATGATAAATAACCTACCAGTCTGTGGCCAGTGCCATCTTTTTTGCAGTGGTGTGCTGGGGCGTCAACATAAAGGCTGGTGATGCTTCTCGGGTAAATAAGCTGATCAGGAAGGCTAGCTCTGTTCTGGGGATTAACCATGACCATTAACCTCGCTCACACTCACAGTAGCCTACACACAACATGGCCCCTGCTAGTGTCACCACTCTCTATCTCCTCTCCCTCACGCTTTATCAGGTGACTACCTCATGAAGCTGGTTCAGAGAATGCCAAGAGTGTGCAAAGCTGTCATCAAGGCAAAGGGTGGCTACTTTGAAGAATCTCAAATATAAAATATATTTTGATTTGTTTAACACTTTTTTGGTTACTACATGATTCCATATGTGTTCAATATTATTCTACGATGTAGAAAATAGTAAAAATAAAGGAAAACCCTTGAGTGAGTAGGTGTATCCAACTATTTTAAATACAGAGGTACCGAGAGTGGAGTGATTTAGGGTTTGCTAAGTGAAGATTCTAATTTATTTCAAGAAATGAATGATTCCAGGTAAGTTGGAAAAAAAGGGCTTAAATGCCAAAATGTCTCACTATCTCTTTAAGGTACTGTACTGTTAGTCATTCAGTTTCCAATGTGTCACGAAATGGGGTTTGGAGAGACCAAGACGCAGCGCAGGGATAGTAGTTCGACATGATTTATTTTAGAATTGACTCTGTAAATAAATTCACACCACAAACGAACTACTACACTTAACCAAACACGAAAGACAATAACGTCACGTTCACGAAAGCAAACACGACTGAACGGACGTAACCAAAAAAAACCACTTACTTCACCCGTGACTGCGACATACATCGATATGTACGATAACAACCCACACCCGCGTGAGGGACAGACTCAACATATATTGGATCCCTAATTAGAGACAACGGGAGCAGCTGCCTCTAATTAGAGATCCACCCACAAAGAAACAGAAAAGAACGACACTGTCAGATTCTGACCATAGCTACATAGAGAAGCCTATTGCTTCTCTATGGCCAGAGCCTGACAGTACCCCCCCCCCCAAGGCGCGGACTCCCGGACGCCTAAACAAAAAAAAACACACACAAAACACGGGGGGGGGGGTAAATGGGAGGGAAAACTAGTCCATCGGGGGCGGCTCCGGCTCCGGCGATGTGGACAGTTTTGTCCCGTGCCCCTTCCTTATCACCGGTCCCGGGCTGTGGACCGGTGGGGCAAAAGGCTCCGGCCATGGAGCGGGGAAAACAACCGGGCCCGGACTGGGCACCGGTGGGGTAAACGGCTCCGGCCATGGAGCGGGGAAAACAACCGGGCCCGGACTGGGCCCCGGTGGGGCAAATGGCTCCGGCCATGGAGCGGGGAAAACAACCGGGCCCGGACTGGGCACCGGTGGGGTAAACTGCTCCGGCCATGGAGTGGGGAAAACAACCGGGCCCGGACTGGGCACCGGTGGGATAAACTGCTCCGGCCATGGAGCGGGGAAAACAACCGGGCCCGGACTGGGCACCGGTGGGGCGGACTGCTCAGGCTCTGAAGCGGAGCAGACGGCTGGACCCTGATTGGGTACCGGTGGAGCGGACTGCTCTGGCACTGAGGCGGAGCAGGCGGCTGGACCCGGACTGGGTACCGGCGGAGCGGACTGCTCGGGCACTGAGGCGGAGCAGGCGGCTGGACCCGGACTGGGTACCGGCGGAGCGGACTGCTCTGGCCCTGAGGCGGAGCAGACGGCTGGACCCGGAATGGGCACCGGTGGAGCGGACTGCTCTGGCGCTGAGGCGGAGCAGATGGCTGAACCCGGAATGGGCACCGGTGGAGCGGACTGCTCAGGCAATGAGGCGGAGCAGGCGGCTGGACCCGGACTGGGTACCGGCGGAGCGGACTGCTCTGGCCCTGAGGCGGAGCAGACGGCTGGACCCGGAATGGGCACCGGTGGAGCGGACTGCTCTGGCTCAGGAGCGGAGCAGACGGCTGGAGGTTCGGGGACGCTGACCTTCGCTGGAGGTGCAGGGACGCTGACCTTCGCTGGAGGTGCCGGGACGCTGACCTTCGCTGGAGGTGCCGGGGCGCTGACCTTCGCTGGAGGTGCCGGGGCGCTGACCTTCGCTGGAGGTGCCGGGGCGCTGACCTTCGCTGGAGGTGGCGGGACGCTGACCTTCGCTGGAGGGACGCTGACCTTCGCTGGAGGGACGCTGACCTTCACTGGAGGGACGCTGACCTTCGCTGGAGGGACGCTGACCTTCGCTGGAGGGACGCTGACCTTCGCTGGAGGTGGCGGGACGCTGACCTTCGCTGGAGGTGGCGGGACGCTGACCTTCGCTGGAGGGGCGCTGACCTTCGCTGGAGGGACGCTGACCTTCGTAGGAGGTGGCGGGATGCTGACCTTCGTAGGAGGTGGCGGGACGATGACCTTCGCTGGAGGTGGCGGGACGCTGACCTTCGCTGGAGGTGGCGGGACGCTGACCTTCGCTGGAGGTGGCGGGACGCTGACCTTCGCTGGAGGTGGCGGGACGCTGACCTTCGCTGGAGGTGCGGGGACGCTGACCTTCGCTGGAGGTGGGGGGACGCTGACCTTCGCTGGAGGTGCGGGGACGCTGACCTTCGCAGGAGGTTTAGAGGCGCTGACCTTCGCAGGAGGTTTAGAGGCGCTGACCTTCGCAGGAGGTTTAGAGGCGCTGACCCTCGCTGGAGGCTCAGGGTGGCTGACCCTCGCTGGAGGCTCAGGGTGGCTGACCCTCGCTGGAGGCTCAGGGTGGCTGACCCTCGCTGGAGGCTCAGGGTGGCTGACCCTCGCTGGAGGCTCAGGGGCGCTGGCCTTCGCTGGAGGCTCAGGGGCGCTGGCCTTCGCTGGAGGCTCAGGGGCGCTGGAGGCTCAGGGGCGCTGGCCTTCGCTGGAGGCTCAGGGGCGCTGGCCTTCGCAGGAGGTTTAGGGGCGCTGACCTTCGTAGGAGGTTTAGGGGCGCTGACCTTCGTTGGAGGTGCCGGGGCGCTGACCTTCGCTGGAGGTGCCGGGGCGCTGACCTTCGCTGGAGGTGCCGGGGCGCTGACCTTCGCTGGAGGTGGCGGGACGCTGACCTTCGCTGGAGGGACGCTGACCTTTGCTGGAGGGACGCTGACCTTCGCTGGAGGGACGCTGACCTTCGCTGGAGGGACGCTGACCTTCGCTGGAGGTGGCGGGACGCTGACCTTCGCTGGAGGTGGCGGGACGCTGACCTTCGCTGGAGGTGGCGGGACGCTGACCTTCGCTGGAGGGGCACTGACCTTCGCTGGAGGGACGCTGACCTTCGTAGGAGGTGGCGGGATGCTGACCTTCGTAGGAGGTGGCGGGACGATGACCTTCGCTGGAGGTGGCTGGACGCTGACCTTCGCTGGAGGTGGCGGGATGCTGACCTTCGCTGGAGGGACGCTGACCTTCGCTGGAGGTGGCGGGACGCTGACCTTCGCTGGAGGTGGCGGGACGCTGACCTTCGCTGGAGGTGCGGGGACGCTGACCTTCGCTGGAGGTGCGGGGACGCTGACCTTCGCTGGAGGTGCGGGGACGCTGACCTTCGCAGGAGGTTTAGAGGCGCTGACCTTCGCAGGAGGTTTAGAGGCGCTGACCTTCGCAGGAGGTTTAGAGGCGCTGACCCTCGCTGGAGGCTCAGGGTGGCTGACCCTCGCTGGAGGCTCAGGGTGGCTGACCCTCGCTGGAGGCTCAGGGGCGCTGGCCTTCGCTGGAGGCTCAGGGGCGCTGGCCTTCGCTGGAGGCTCAGGGGCGCTGGCCTTCGCTGGAGGCTCAGGGGCGCTGGCCTTCGCTGGAGGCTCAGGGGCGCTGGCCTTCGCAGGAGGTTTAGGGGCGCTGGCCTTCGCTGGAGGCTCAGGGGCGCTGGCCTTCGCAGGAGGTTTAGGGGCGCTGACCTTCGTAGGAGGTTTAGGGGCGCTGACCTTCGTAGGAGGTTTAGGGGCGCTGACCTTCGCAGGAGGTTTAGGGGCGCTGACCTTCGTAGGAGGTTCGGGGGCGCTGACCTTCGCAGGAGGTTCCGGGCCAACCATCTGCCTCGCCACGAGAGTCATCTGGCGCTTGAAGGCCACCAACGCCTGTATAACCAGCGGATCCCTCAGCTTCTCCAGAGGAAGAGCATTCCAGGCTCTCCACCACCTCGTTCGCTCCTCCTCCGGGTATTCCTCGAACCCCACTGGCCGCTCCCGATCCAGATCTGTGGGCATCCGAAGTGGTGTGCGATCCCCCTCCTTCCTTCTCTCTCTCTCCATCACTCTCCATTGCGCCATGAACCTTCCACGGTCCTCTGGCTCCACCCTAGGCCACGTGGGAAACGGCACTGGCACTTCCTCCTCCGTCTCTCGCCAGCTGCGCTGCTTGGTCTCCAGGTGGTGGGTTGTTCTGTCACGAAATGGGGTTTGGAGAGACCAAGATGCAGCGCAGGGATAGTAGTTCGACATGATTTATTTTAGAATTTACTCTGTAAATAAATTCACACCACAAACAAACTACTACACTTAACCAAACACGAAAGACAATAACGTCACGCTCACGAAAGCAAACACGACTGAACGGACGTAACCAAAAAAAAACACTTACTTCACCCGTGACTGCGACATACATCGATATGTACGATAACAACCCACACCCGCGTGAGGGACAGACTCAACATATATTGGATCCCTAATTAGAGACAACGGGAGCAGCTGCCTCTAATTAGAGATCCACCCAAACCCACAAAGAAACAGAAAAGAACGACACTGTCAGACTCTGACCATAGCTACATAGAGAAGCCTATTGCTTCTCTATGGCCAGAGCCTGACACAATGCTAACAATTAGAACATGACTTCAGGGGATATGGAACATCACTTTGGATTCAAAACATCTGCAGATCATGCATAGGTTCAGTCTGAACTATGGAGTCAAATGACTCTGTCTCCAGAACAAAATCTACTAATTCAAACAAATGACTCAATGCCATATTCTGTATAGGACACCTGCAGACAGAAAAACACAGCATTCACAGTAGAAACAATCCTTCCATCTGAGCTCATTCTCTTCAGTCATCGCCATTGAGGAGACACAGAAGACCAGACCCTCATGGGAGGAGAGAGAGAGAGAGGGGCAGTTCTCCTGCCCCTCTGCCAAGACTGTACCAGTTTGAAAGATAAATGGAGGGAAACAGAGGAGCGAAAGACGACGGCAGAAACAAGACTATAAAAGGAAGAGAGAGAGGGAGAGATGGAGAGGAGGGGAATTCTGCTCTGCTTCGGAAGCCCAGGAGGAATGAGGAGAATGAGGTCTTGGAATCTTTTCAGCTTAGCCTGAAGAGACCCCATAGTCTCTTTATCAATCACTCAGGGTAGGGGAGAAGCGGAAATGATAGGGGATATATTGTATAAAGAGAGAGGGAGAGAGAGGGGGAAGAGAGAAAGAGGGAGACAGACCGGGGAGAAATAGAGAGGAAAAGAAAGGGAGTATGGGAATGGAATAGGGAGAGAAAGGGGGTGAGAAAGATTAGGGATTGATTGAGAAAAAGAGAGGGAGATAGAAAGTCTGTAGAGATTGTAAAAAGAGACAGCCCACACAGAATCAATTTCATTTTTGACTAATCAAGAAAAAAGCCGGCCCGAACAGCAACAACATTCTCAGTAACGGTTACAAAAACGTTTTACTCACTCTGAATAAGTGCCTGCTAAATTACCAAAATTTAAATGTATGTGAAAATCAACATCCCAAAACGAACTGCAAATCCCACTGGGTATTATTACTAGCCTTGTTTCGGGTCGGAGCTCATTAGAATAATACGCATGCTTTGAAGTTGTTCATTTATATATACATTTATATTTAGTTAATTTAGCAGACACTCTTATCACACTATAGTACTATCAGACTGCTGATACCAATGCAGGGTGAAAAGGGGGCCACACAATGTGAACCACTATAAAAAATGGTATAGAAAAGTATTTTGTATTTAGAAAATACTAATTACAGTATTTTGAAAATACAAATTACAGTATTTTGAAAATACAAATTACAGTATTTTGAAAATACAAAATGCTAAATACATTTGAGTGTAGTTCAGCCAGCGTAATTCAAATGACAAAATACTCAGAAGTAATTAAAATACATATTTCAAATCAAATCAAATCAAATGTTATTTGTCACACGCTCAGAATAAAACAGGTGTAGACCTTACCGTGAAATGCTTACTTACAACTCCTTAACCAACAAAGGAGTTCAAGAAATAGAGTTAAATAAACTAAAGTAAAAAAATGTAATAAAAGTAGCACAATAAAATAACAATAACAAGGCTATATACAGGGGGTACCGGTACCGAATCAATGTGCGGGGGTACAGGCTAGTCAAGGTAATTTGTTCATATAGGTAGGGGTAAAGTGACTATGCATAGATAATAGACAGTGAGTGGCAACAGTGTCAATGGAAATAATCCGGGTGGCCATTTGATTAATTGTTCAGCTTGGTTTGGGGGTAGAAGCTGTTAAAGAGCCTTTTGGACCTAGACTTGACGCTCTGGTACAGATTGCTGTGCAGTAGCAGAGAGAACAGTCTATGACTTGGGTAACTGGAGTCTTTGACAATTTTTTGGGCCTTCCTCTGACACCGCCTAGTATAGAAGTCCTGGGTGGCAGGAATCGTGGCCCCAGTGATGTACTGGACTGTACGCACTACCCTCTGTAGCGCCTTACGGTCAGATGCCGAGCAGTTGCCATACCAGGCGGTGATGCAACTGGTCACAATGCTCTCGATGGTTCAGTTGAAGAACTTTTGGAGGATCTGGGGACCAATGCCAAATCTTTTCAGTCTCCTGAGGGGAAAAATGCATAGTCGTGTCCTCTTCACAACTGCCTTGGTGTGTTTGGACCATGATAGTTTGTTGGTGATGTGGACACCAAGGAACGTGAAACTCTCGACCTACTCCACTACAGCCCTGTCGATGTGAATGGGGGCGTGTTCGGCCCTCCTTTTCCTGTAGTCCACGATCAGCTCCTTTGTCTTGCTCACGTTGAGAGAGATGTTGTTGTAATGGCACCACACTGCCAGGTCTCTGACCTCTTCCCTATAGGCTGTCTCATCGTTGTGGTGATCAGGCCTACCCCTGTTGTGTCGTCAGCAAACTTAATGATGGTGTTGGAGTCGTGCTTGGCCATGCAGATGTGGGTGAACAGGGAGTACAGGAAGGGACTAAGCACGCACCCCTGGGGGGCCCCTGTGTTGAGGATCAGCATGGCAGTGCGTGCGTGCGTGCATTCAAGTCTTTGGGAGGAAGAGCAGGCATGTCCACTCTGATTAAGGTATGGACACATACAGAGGGATAATCTCTCAATGCACACACACTCATCCTACACACTCCCCAGAACACATACTTACCATTCACACCATAAACACTACCCAGAGTCTGCTCTCCATAGGAGGGCAACAGTGAAACACACTGAACAGAGGACTTACTTCATTAAGAATACTGTTCTTCCAAGATAAGTGGGCGAAAAGCAAAAAAATACATTGTGCAGTACATACTGTATAACTGACAAGTAAACAGGGGAAAACAGAAGTAGCATTCACACAGAGGGAGTGACATTTAGAATAATGAATGGTACTTAAATGGTTCTTCCTCAGCTCTTAAGGTTCTTTTGAGAACTCTTGCTCGATAAAGAACCTTTGAGTTAAGTGGGGGATTCTTGACATGGCATCTACGGTTCTTCAGAATTCTAAAAGATTCTTGAAATGCATGAAAGCCTGCAGATGTTTCCCTTTTATAGAACACAGCAAATTGTCCAGTGTTAAATAGTGTTGGTTTTTCAGTATAACATTTCTAGTGTTGATTCAGGAGTTAAATTGACACTGTATAGAGTGTGAAAGTATAAAAGAACACCAGTGTTGGTTGTTGAACCAAAACCACACTCAAATAATTACATTTTAATGATGTCATATTTACTTGGGTGCTCACTTGGTGAAAGCCACAGAACTGAAAAATGTATGAATGCAGCAACCGTGTCTCTGTCAATAGAAAACAAAGTCATGGGTGGTTATGGTAACTCAAAAAGTCACTCGTAAGGCACCCTGGGAAATATGCAAATAAGGCTTAATACCCTACAGCGGGGCTATTCAATTCCGGTCCTGGAGGGCCAAAACACTTACGTTTTTTGTTTCTACCTGGATTTTGTATGGTTCTTCCATGAACCATCCCATTTAAAGGCCCAATGCAGCTATTTTTATCTCAATATCAAATATTTTCTGGGTAACAATTAAGTACCTTATTGTTATTTTATTTCAATTAGAATTGCCAAAAAGAAACAAAAATTGCTTCTTAGCAATTTTTCAACTAAGAATTCTGCTAGGACTGACTGGGAGTAGTCTGCATGAGGGGCCTAATTGGATGAGCCTAATGGGAGGGATCTGTATCCTAAAAACTAGCAGTAATTGGCAGAGAGGTTTGAAACTCTTTGTTATTGGTCTATAAACTTATACAAAAACTCCATCCCAACAAAACAGGCTGACATTTCAAGAGGTCTTTTCAAACAGCTCTTACGGTACATAAAAACAGCATTATCACAATTTTCACAAATTCACAATATTATTACAACCTTATAGTGTGGGAATATATATCAAACACAGAAAAATCTAGTTTTTGACTGCACTGGGCCTTTAAGGTTCTTCCTAAAATTATTCCCCTATGGAAGGGGTATTCAACGCTTACCCTACGAGGTCCGGAGCCTGCTGGCTTACTGTTCTACCTGATCATTAATTGCACACTCCTGGTGTTCCAGGTCTAAATCAACCACTGATTAGAGGGGAACAATGAAAAAATGCAGTGGAACTGGCTTCAAGGTCCAAAATTGAGTTTGAGCGCCCTATGGCATCGCTCTGAAAAACCTTATTTCGTGCAGGGAAAGAAAGAAGAGAATGAGAAAGAAGAAAAGGGTTATCATCGATGTTTGAAATGTATTTTAATGGTGAAACCAGCATCCCTAAAATTACATAGGGGCTGATAATATCTTGTCTGGGTTTGTGTATGTCCTTTGAAGTGTGTGTCCCCATGCGTGTGTCTACACTTAAAAATGACGGTGCAAGTTGGAGCCAAATAATGTTCTGCCATAGGGGAACAATTTTATGATCTCTGAATAACCATACAAAAATACAAAGCCAGCAATGTTTCCGCCCTCTAGGACCGGAATTGAATAGACTTGCTATAGGGTTTTAAGCCTTATTTGCATATTTCCCAAGTTGAATTTTGAGTTGATTTTAAAGTTACCAGTACCACCCATGAGTCTCTTTGCTAGTGACAGAGACATGGTTGCATTAATTCATGTCAAGTATCGGGCCTTCACTGGGTGAAATGTTGTCATGAAAATTAAATTATTTAAGAGAAAACAGTACATATTTATTAAGGACTTATTTTGAGGGCTTGCTTTCACCCTAATACAATGACCTGAAACTACTAGTTTACAGTAGTGATGTTATGTTTGATACTGGATCTCAGACGTGTCAAATTTACGAAGCGTCAAACTTAGGAGCAGTGTGTTACTTTATTATTTTGTCATCAATGACGACTGAAGATTTGTTGGATCACGTGCTTTTCGAACCATGTGTTGCAAAATAAGAGATCCCACTGATTTTGCTGTGGTTCTGGTGCTTTCTTCGATTCCAAGTTGCTTTTAAACACCGACTTATACTGGAGAGAGTACTTACAAATATAGTTAGGATTTTGTACAAAACGTTTCACCTGACCGGTAGCTTAACACATTGTTTGTGTTAAACCACACTTTCTGTTGTTCAAATATATTTTTTAGTATAAGCTTCTGTCTTAAGCATCCTAAATAATGCCATAGATTCAGTTTTTGAAAACTTGTCAACTTTAAGGCAAATAGGTAAGCATGATGTAAGATACAAACCTGGTATTCCAACGGATTGTAGACTACCAAAGCCAACGACTTACTGCTGCACCACAGAGTTTTGATGAAGACAGTGGAGTAAAAATAAACGTCTATCTGATAATCACACGCTATAATTTATTGCTGACCAGCAGATGTCCCTAATGTGCATTGTGAACAGATAATGAAACTCTGAGTAATGAACCATTTTTCAGCCCAATTTGGTGAAAGCGCCGAAGCCTTCAGAAAGCCTCGGCTTCAGATCACTAGTTTACATACCACATACGGCCTGTAATTCACATTATACTGGCTTGCAAAGTGATGTGTAATTACTATTGGAATCCAGACAGAGTGGGGATATCCAACATTTTTATTCATCCACCACCTGCATTCAGAATGACTGCCACGGATGGGAAGATTAAGATATGATCACCCTGGCATATATAATATTATCATTAAATTATATATTCTAACCTCCTGTACTAAACAGCCTGAAATTAACCAAGGTCCAGTTCCATTTCAGCCCCTAATCCCTTCTCTTAGAGCCCTACCCCTTTTGTTGTTCACAGATCGGAAAGTAGTTGTTTGGTGAAATAGATATGCCAGAAGAGTTCATCATATTCTTAACAACTATCAGTTCCCATCAGATCTAAAACAAATGTAAGGCATAGGAGCTTTGGGAAGGTGCAAGAGGTGAAAATGGAACCAGGCCCCAAAGACCACCCAACACCCAGGTGACCCTTCCCCCAGGTGAGGTGAAAGGTCAGATGAGGTATGACACCCATGAGTGATGCAAGAGTAAACCTAAGTCACATTATGCTGGCTTGTAAAGTGATGTGTAATTCATATTGGAATCCAGCCAGAGTAGGGATATCCAACATTTAGAATTTTTATTCACACCTAGTTATCAACTCTGGTTATTAAAACCAACACTGGGGTTATTTTACACCACTGAGTGTTAATGTAACTCTTTACAGTGTTAATGTATCTCTTGAATCAATACTAGAAATGTTACGCTGAAAAATCAACCCTAGTTAACACTGGCCAATTTTATGTGTGCTATGAAAGGGACACACACATCTGCAGGCTTCCTTACATTTCAAGAAGCGTGGATGCCACATCAAGAACCCCACACTTAACTGAAAGGTTCTTTAGAGGTCTCCAAGGAACCTTAAGAGCTGAGGAAGAACCATTTAAGAACCTTTATTCTTTTCAGTGTATGCTCAAGGTATGTGTGTGTCCAAACCCAAAGAGTCTGACTATTGTGCGGGCTGTCACACAAGACTGAGGTTGAAAATGATGCATGAAGAGAAACGGGTATGCATGGCATCAGATACCCCAGAAATCCCACACCCATCTCTCTCTACTGTTCTGAGAATATCATCCCCTCCCATCCATTTGCCTAATGGTCTCACACACAGTCACATGCTATGCATCTACAGAATATAAACCTCTCATGCTACACGACATATCAAAGACATAAATACATCATGTACAGTGACAGAAATATATACATTCATTCACAGTGCATGCCTATGTTAAGGTCCAAAATTAGTTTTCTTACTGGTTTAGATCAGACAAGTGTTTCCAACAGAATCTGCCTTTCATATCTCTAGTCATATATCACTGAGGTATTTCTTAGAAATGTATAAGTCAACAACATCTGTAGCTAGAGGACTAGTTCACTAATCTAACATTCTGTCCTAAACAGCCTGAAATTAACCATGGTCCAGGTCCATTTTGGCCCCTGACCCCTTCTCTAAAGGCTTGTTCACACTGCAGGCCTTAATGCTCAAATCAGTTTTGTTTTTCAAATCTGTTTTGGACTACTGACTGTCCAAACAGCAAGTTAGAAGTGACCAAATCGGATTTGTACGTGTTCAGACAGCAGTCATTTGCTGACAAGGGTACACTCTTTGTATTGGTAACAACGGATGTGTGTGCAGTGGTGTAGGCTGATTGGTGGTGGTGCTTGTGCTTCCTATCACTCAAGCTAAGGTGACAGCAATGCCTGCCATGGCCGTTTCCCAGTTGCTTAGTTGCTTAGAATGTTCAAAACCATAGGGTAAGAACACTTTTAAAGCCTCAATGGATAACAAACAAATCCTTTCAAAACAAGTGGAAAAGCCAATCTATTACCCATTTACTTCCATCTGTGGGATGTAAAGTAAAGATTTCACTGAGCCAGCAATAGGTGATGAGCTTAAAGGCCTCATGACTCATCTTAGAACTAGAGGAAAAAACTGCTGGCTTCAGCCAAATGAATCAAGCCCAAACTGCCAATGATGTGTTGGAGATGTCTATTCCACAGACACATTCACATCAGACTAGTCCATCGTTACTGGTGGGATGTAATAGTACATGCAGTACAAATCAGAGTAGGGTTACAGGCAATACAAAGCCCTGTAAAACAGCCACTAAAACGTTATGTTTGTTTGAAAAGCAAACCGTGGGGCGTCTGTAGTCTAATGGAAATAGCTGCAGTTTAAATAGTTGCCTGCAGGCTGGGGGACTGGTGGCGTAAAATGAATCCCTGACACAGTTGGCATCCCCTACATTTCCCCTTCCTGTTAAGGAGATCCACTCTATTTAATCTGTCAGGTTGCTGTTCACAGTTTGTGACCAGGATGTTTTTCTCCACAGATCTAATATAAGGATTAGGCAAACATTACTTATACTCACACACAGATAGATCAATAAAGTACCTATCTATCTATCTATCTATCTACATGCAACCACTAATGTATGCACACTGTACACACTGTACACACACATGCACATACATGCACGCACACACGCACGCACACACACACACACACACACACACACAAATAAATATCTAATCTAACCAAAGTAAATCATCTTCTAGTCACTTGAAGGTAACCCCAGGCGTTCCATTAGCTTTAGATCTCCCTTTCATCACCCCCTTTCTCCTTCCTGCTCTCTGTCTCTTTCTTTCTCTCTCTCTCTCCTTCTCTCTCCAGGGATCTACTTAATTTATCTGTGGCCGGCACAGTTGGGGTGTTTTTGGTGGTGATGGCATGTGTGTCTCTCCCAACATATGCACTTTGCATGTACAGCAGATACACATTCCTTGTGGGTAAACTACAGTGCAAGCACATTCCCTTTACTCTGACCTTCCAGTTTGACCCATGTCACATTTGAGGGAGCGTGTGGAGGGGTGTGTTTGCACCCCTGTTTGACGGGACTGACCCAGATTAGACTAACCGAATTGGGCTGAAGATGGAGAGATGAAGAAGAAGGGATGAGCGGAGGGATTAGATAGGTAATAAAAGAAAAGGAAAGAGGCAGGGCAAAAGATTCTATCAAACCAAACTAGACTCATTGACCAACGGATAAAGACTTAAATTTCTTAAAACGTTCACTGAATGTTTCAATACCCCATTTCAAAGGAAACAAGCACTCATTAAGATCAGGTGTGGCCACCTAGCAAGATAGAGGAAAGACAGTTTTGTTGATGCTGAGAACGGAATGTATATTTTAAATAACATTCTTAAAACGTTCAATGAACGTTACTAAAGTTTTCTTGTGGTTTGTATGGAAAGTTTTCTTAACGTTCTTCAAACAATTTGAGAACATGACTTTAAATAGAACCATGAGGAAACCAGTAGCAAATGTTATGCTGAAGTACGGATATTCCCACAGAAGAATGTTGTTTCTTAACGTTCTCTGAACAAACCCCCCCCCCCCCCCCCCCTCCCCTCTGACAATGTTCCAAAGTCAAGCAACTATCCGGCACCATTCCCAGAAAGTTGTGGGAAGGTTGTATGCAAAATAACCATAGGACGAACACGCTCTCACCAAGCTCTAAGAAACATATGGTTCTCAGAACATTATGTGCTAGCTGGGTAGGGTTAGGACACAGACAAACACACTATCCAGGATACACCACACACTACATCCCCAGGTGGCAGCAACCTGGTCTAGGTTCTGAGCCAAAGCTTGATAAGCGCATCAGATAATGCCAATTAGGGTGATTGTCAGTCAGTGTCTCAGCTTGCAAACCGTGAGGCTGTGGGTTTGTTTGTTGGCCGTTTATTTTTGAGTCTCGAGTTTGGGCATGCCTTTGGACTGGCCGATCATGAGGTCAAGACGGAGCTCTCCCTGAACTCTGTAAATTGCTGTCTCCTGGGCACATGTGCATCCAACACGGTCCTCAAATGCAGATTTCTCACATAAATGCAAACATTAATTCAGTTACAGTCCATGTAACTAGGCCTAGGACCCCTAGATAAAGTGAATGCAACAATATCCGTGGACTAGTTATTGGGCTCATAACAGTAGTGAGTAATATATAAACCAATACAAAGGCAAACTGCCAAGTCCGCCACAGCATTTCCTGAATCTGTCCAGCCTCACTGTCTCATAAAGCGATCACCAAACATTTTCCTATTTTATGGAATGCACGACAGCCGATGAAACAATGCTTAACTAAACAGAACACACATAATCACACAGACACACTCACACAGAGAGAGTAGAACATTCCCTCAGATTTGGCTTTATGCCTTAATGGGAAACATGCAAATGGGTGAGGCCTGGTGTGTGCGTTTGTGTGTGGAATGGAGATATACTGTAAGCTCCAGGAATAGACTTTGCCCAGTGTGGGTCCCGGAGGTTGGGAGGCTTACTGGGGTGAGGGCGGCACCTCCCAAACATGCGTGGGACCTCATTTAACACTGCATGCCATGCTACAAACACACACACACACACTGGCTTCAGCTCAAACAGTGACCTAGGAGCCCCATTCCATTCCTCCACACATGGGCTTCTCATCTGAGGCTCCTAGCTGCTTCCTGAGAACCAGTACAATGGCTCCTTCCGCTGATTGTTACTGCAGGGTACTCTTTATAACACAGGGATTATTTTGGCAGAGGATATGGCGGCCATTTTCCTGGCCTTATCGTCACTAGACATCGTCCCCTCCTCGCACCGGACACAGGCCTTCCTCCCCACGTTAGGGTAGGAAGCATGAGTTTTTACTCAGCATTGTAACAGCAGTGTGGTCAAAGACTTAGTAACTTAGTTGTAGTTACAATATGGTCTATAAGTACAAACATAGCTATGTTTTGGGGTTATTACATATTTATTAACTTATTTCTGGATATCTTCTAAACTTCCCACAATGCACTATTTCTCAACGTCATACAGAGAATCTACTCTGTGCTACCTACCCTTTAACAGAGCACTTAGGTGGGTCACTCAAGTGCCTGCGCTTTATTACTGGCGACAGTTTTAGCATTCATCACTGCATTCTCTACCAGAAAGTTGGTTGGCCCTATTTGATGTGACGTAGGTTGATACATTGCTATGTTCTCATTTATAAAGCCCTTTTACAAAAAGTCTCACTGTACCTAACCTAACATCATTACTAAACTTTAGACATACGAGTTACCACACCCGGGCTCAGGCATGGCTAACTCTGGAAATTCCTTTGGTCTCTACTGAGATAGGTAAATCAGCTTTTAGTTTTCTTACACCTTATTTGTGGAACAAAATGTTCTTAAATGTGATTGAGGATCTTATTACCGATTAATGGGTTTTTTATGAACGTGTTTTTCTTTCTGGTTGCATTTTGTATTTATATTGATGTGTATTTTCTGTTATTTATGTAATTCAGGGCTCATCTGTAAAAGAGGCCTTGGTCTCAGTATGACTCACTAATAAAATAAAATAACCCAGCAGTCACAGTAAGCCAGACTCATCCTGGTTACTACCATGATCCTCACCTACATGGCCTAGTGGCCACTGTACATATTTTTTGTTGTGTATCAGTTACCCGCTACTAGAATACTGCTTTTGGTCAGTTACTATTTTCCTCCTCGAGGACAACTGTTGATATTGCAGCAGGAGTAATAACATACTACAAGCAGCACTAATGTTAATTGTTATGTAGTAAAGAAGCCAATAATCACTAGAGCAGACTGTTTCCCAGGTTAAATATTCTGCATCCAGAATTATCCTGTTCCTCCGCCCACAGACCCTCTGGATCAAACACGCTTCCCATCAATGCAGGCATCCGCTGCCCTCATCCTCTTCCCACCAATCTGAGACACATCTGTAAATGTATTCTCCAAATTGAGAATCACAAAATACTCCAAGGGTCCTACTGTAAATATCCTGTTAACATTACTGCCTCCAAACAATTATTTCCCTCTGCAGGTAGTTCAAATATAAAACCCTGTGTGTGTGTGTGTGTGTGTGTGTGTGTGTGTGTGTGTGTGTGTGTGTGTGTGTGTGTGTGTGTGTGTGTGTGTGTGTGTGTGCATTTTCTCTCAACACACTAACCCAATAAGGCATGGCATCTCCATGGACAACGAACTACAGGAAATCTTAATGAAATATTATATCCCATTGCATTGTGGTCCATATCCCTAAGGCCTTGGCTTCTGGTACAGTAGGGTCAAACAGTCAAGGGTCAAACAGTAGGGTCAAACAGTCAAGACGGAAGAACATGACCTTGCTCATGTGCATATGGGACTCTAGCTATCCTTATTTCCACACCATATCTCAATTAGTGAGATAGAAAGCAGCATTCTTCCCCATGCAGTCCAACATCTTTTTGGCTACAGAGGAACATAAATATAATGGTAATATGTTATTAAATCTCACAGGCAAACATCTAAACAAGGAGGCATTGGGGTAAAGCTGGGGGATTTCTGAATATACTAGAATATTGAGCGCAGATGCTGTGATTCCTGGGAAAGAGTTGTACTGTAAGGGGAAAACATGGTCAGGGAGATCAGATGGGAATTAAATATTAGACAGATGACAGGCTATAGGATGTTTCATGGTCAATTAATGATCTACACGGTATGAGGTTGGACTATTGTTGATTTTTTGTGTAATGTTTTTTTCTGGGTAATTGGCCTGAAGCAGACATAGAGAAATTCTGATTACCAATAGTGCTCTACTGTTTTGAGAACTTTGAAGGCTTTCTGAGTATCTGTAAATAATGATGGCATCTACTTCTATTTATTGCAAGCAATAAATATGGTGTTACATGAACAGTATGTAAAAACTTCACTATTAGCCTGTCGTCAAATGTGGAATTTTCATAGGTCCAGCAACAGAGCACAGTATTCACAGTGATATTCATTGAATCTCAAAACCCCCAATTTATTTATATGATCTACTTTGGCAAGAAATTAAGAAATATGAGTTGATAGGTATAACATGTTGTAATGATTGATGCAGGAGATGAGAAGCAGGTACAGGGAATGAAGGTTTCATAACTGACGGACATGAAATGGAACGGTGTAGAAGCCCGATGGGCCGGCTGAAGCATGACATGGGATGGGAACCTGCCAAGCCAACCGAGGCAAGGAAACCTCTCGAACCAGCTAGGGCGTGGAAGCCCGAAGAGCCAGCTGAGGCATCCCCGGTTCAATCGACGGCGGAACCCAGATCCGACGTCACGAACAATACAAAAAACAAAAAACCTTGAATAATGGTGGTAGCATTCAGTAAGGTTTGAGACTGGTGATGATAAGCAGGTACAGGGAGTGAAGGTTTAATAACTGACGTACAAGAAATGGAACTGGAACAGCATCTGGACAGGAACACATTTATTTATTTTTATTTAACCTTTATTTTACTAGGCAAGTCAGTTAAGAACAAATTCTTATTTACAATGACGGCCTAGGAACAGTGGGTTAACTGCCTTGTTCAGGGGCAGAACGACAAATTTGTAGCTTGTCAGCTCGGGGATTCAATCCTGCAACCTTTCAGTTACGGGCCCAACACTCTAACCACTCAGCTACCTGCTGCCCCAGCCCCAACATAACAAGACTCAATGCTACCACAGGGAACAACAGAGGAGCAGACATATTTACTGCCTGTGGTTATGGAACCCTGACCTGTTCATTGGAAGTGCCACCTTGTCCCAGACCTGCTGTTTTCATCTCGCTCTCTCTCTACCGCACCTGCGCTCTATTGCACTGAAAAACCAAGTGACATTCACTCCTGATGTATTTACCTGTTGCAAACTCCACAACTACTTTTATTATTATTTGACCCTGCTGGTCATCTATGAACATTTGAACATCTTGGAGAAAGAACTGGCCTTAATGGCCATGAATTGTCATAATCTCCACCCGGCACAGCCAGAAGAGGACTGGCCACCCCTCAGAGCCTGGTTCCTCTCTAGGTTTCTTCCTAGGTTTTGCCTTTCTAGGGAGTTTTTCCTAGCCACCGTGCTTCTACATCTGCATTGCTTGCTGTTTGGGGTTTTAGGCTGGGTTTCTGTATAGCACTTTGTGACATTGGCTGATGTAAAAAGGGCTTTATAAATGCATTTGATTTGATTTGATTTGATATACAGGGGCAATCAACAAAGTGAGGGAGTCCAGGTGAGTCCAATGAGCTCTGCTGCGTGTAATGATGGTGACAGGTGCGTGTAATGAAGGGTAACCTGGCTCCCTCGAGTGCCAGGGAAGGGGAGCGGAAGCAGGCGTGGCACATGTATGCTATGTAAAAAATGTAATAATATTTGCCTGACGTAAAATATGGAATTCTAAAAGGGCACAGTAGCCACATTGACATTCGCTGAATCTAAAAAAGTACCAATGCTGAACTGAACACAGGGTAGTCTTGGATGCTGCCTGTCTAAAAATACCCTGTGTTCTGTCCTGGTATCACTGGTATCAGAGGCTTGGCCAGAAGCAGCACAATAGACAGAGGGCCTGAGCCATATCACACGCTTTTCATCAGGCAAAATCTGATAAGAGTCTAGGACAACAAGCCTCTTTATCTGGCCTGGAAAATCATTTGAACTCACAGAGAAGTCAGAGTATGATATTAAAAATCTTATTGTAGATCAAAACCCTCAGACCTCCTGACTATATCAGGCAAGAACATTCCTCCTGGGCAAACAGGACCACACTCAGTATCTGGATAATGTGTGTGAAATGCTTGATAATGTATGTGATATCAACAGAGAGGTATTTTCTGGGTGACCTAAATATTGACTGGCTTTCATCAAGCTGCCCACTCAAGAAAAAGCTTCAAACTTATCAGTGCCTGCAACCTGGTTCAGGTTATCAGTCAACCTACCAGGGTATTTGCAAACAGCACAGGAATGAAATCATCCATATGTACTGATCACATCTTTACTAATGATGCAGAAATCTAAAGCAGTATCCAAATCCATCAGATGCAGCTTTTGACATTATCGATTATAATCTGCTGCTGGAAAAATGTGTTATGACTTTACATCCCCCGCTATATTGTGGATTGAGAGTTTCCTGTCTAACAGAACAGAGGGTGTTCTTTAATGGAAGCCTCTCCAACATAATCCAGGGATTCCCCAGGGCAGCTGTCTAGGCCTATTACTTTTTTCAATCTTTATTAATGACCTGCGACTGGCTCTGAGTAAAGCCTGTGTGTCTATGTATGCTGACGACTCAACACTATACACGTCAGTTATCACAGCAAATTAAATCACTGCAACACTTAACAAACAGCTGCAGTCAGTTTCAGAATGGATGGGAAGAAATAAGTTAGTCCTAAATATAAAAAAAAAAAACTAAAAACATTGCACTTTGTGACATCTGCTGATGTAAAAAGGACTTTATTAATACATTTGATTGATTGATTAACATCTCTGTTAGTGAGCATTTCTCCCTTGCCAAGACCTGCAACTCACCAGATATGAAATCTTGCAACTTGTGACGGCTAGCCGCCCAACAACCTGCCCGCTTGACCCTATCACCTCCTCTCTTCTCCAGACCATTTCCGGAGACCTCCTCCCTTACCTCACCTTGCTCATCAACTCATCCTTGACTGCTGGCTGTGTCCCTTCTGTCTTCAAGAGGGTGAGAGTTGCACCCTTCCTCAAAAAACCTACACTCGATCCTTCCGATGTCAACAACTACAGACCAGTATTCCTTCTTTCTTTTCACTCCAAAACTCTTGAGCGTGCCGTCTCTAACCAACTCTCCTGCTATCTTTCTCAGAATTACCTTCTTGATCATAACCAGTCAGGTTTCAAGACTGGTCATTCAACTTTCTGCTCTTCTCTGTGTCACAGAGGCTCTCTGTACTGCCAAATCTAACTCTCTCTCCTCTGCTCTTATCCTTCTAGACCTACAGTATCTGCTGTCTTTGATACTGTGAACCATCAGATCCTCCTCTCCTCCCGGGGAAAGACTGCCCGCTCCATGATCTTGCCATCACGGTTGACAACTCCATTGTGTCCTCCTCTCAGAGTGAAAATAACCTTGGAGAGACCCTGGACAACACCCTGTCGTTATCTGCTAGCATCAAAGCGGTGACCCGATCCTGCAGGTTCATGCTCTACAACATTTGCAGAGTACGACCCTACCTTACACAGAAAGCGGTACAAGTCCTATTCCAGACACTTGTCATCTCATGTCTGGATTACTGCAACTCGCTGTTGGTTGGGCTCCCTGCCTGGGCCATTAAACCCCTACAACTTATCCAGAACGCTGCAGCCCGTCTGGTGTTAAACCTTACCAAGTTCTCTCATGTCTCTCTGCTCCTCCACACAATTGAAGTTGAAGCTCGCATCTACTACAAAACCATGATGCTTGCCTACGGAGCTGTGAGGGGAACGGCATCTCCTTACCTCCAGGCTCTGCTCAGATCCTACACCCAAAGGAGGACACTACGTTCATACACCTCTGGCCTGCTAGCCCCCCTACTTTACAGTTCGGGCTCATCCCAGTCAAAGCTATTCGCTGGTTTGGCGCCCCAGTGGTGGAACAAGTTCCCCCACGACGCCAGGACAGCGGAGTCACTGACCACCTTCCGGAGACACTTGAAACCCTGACTCTTTAAGGAATACCTGGTACCTGGAATAGTAAAACAGTAATCCTTCTACCCCCCCCATAAAAATAAAAAAAACTTTACTAACACTTGTCTTTTGTCTTGACTTATTTCCCTGCTAGCACTGACTTTCCTCACAGCTGCTTGTTTAAAGAAATGTACTTATTGTGATCAAGGTGTGGTTGTCCCTGACAGCACTGACTTTGCTCACAGCTGCTTGTTTAAAGAAATGATCGAGATGTGGTTGTCCCACTGGCTATCCTAAGTTGAACGCACCAATTTGTAAGTCGCACTGGATAAAAGTGTCTGCTAAATGTAAATGTTATCCCCCAGAAAAGAAAGAACAAATAGTACAACAAATATTATGGTTAAACTCAAATATACTCATTGATTTAAAAATATAATACATTTTTTTAAAAATGGTATTATATTTATTAATGATATTATGAATAGTAATGGTAGAGTTATGTCACACATGCAGTTATCAACAATATATGGGAATGTTCGCTCAATCCAAAGTTACAATCAACTGATTGCAGCGTTACCGCAAAAATGGAGGAGGCAAGTGGAAGAGGGATAAGGCAGGGAATTTGTTTGTTTGCCATATATTAAAGACCAAAACTGGCGGAAAAAGATTGTCATGAATAGAAAAATATACCAGTTTGAGGACAGAAATGTTGACAGCTGTGCCATACAGGTTGCAAAATAGCTGATTCAACAGTTGTTGATTCAATCTCATGATTGGTTATAGTTATTACTGAAAACACTAGAAAGATGTCAGAGTACTAACTATCCAAAATGTTGTGTGTGTGTGTGTATAAACATATGTTTATGTGTATATGTCTTTGTCATGTAACGGTATGTGATGGTGTACCATGTATGTAAAATGTGTGACAAATGTATATGTAACAAAAAAACTGTAAAAACAAAGGGGGGTGGATGGGCTAATAAAAACATTATAATGATAAAATATTTTATTTAAATTTTTAAAAGTTTGTGTTATTATTATAATTAGATAGATAGATAGATAGATAGATAGATAGATAGATAGATAGATAGATAGATAGATAGATAGATAGATAGATAGATAGATAGATAGATAGATAGATAGATAGATAGATAGATAGATAGATAGATAGATAGATAGATAGATAGATAGATAGATAGATAGATAGATAGATAGATAGATAGATAGATAGATAGATAGGTACTTTATTGATCCCGAGGGGAAATTTCTTCATCAAGCAGCTACGAAAAAACACAGTGCAGGTGCAAAATGCCAGAATGAAAATACACAAAAGACAGATACACGATACATGATATATAGAGCGGCAGTATGAAAAAGTATATAAATACAAGAAGTCTGGAGTGCAAAAAAGCTATAAAAAGACATAAGTGAGGGTAATAATAGTTTACTTAATATAAAGACTGGTTAAATTCACAGGTAAGTGAATATTTGAATGGTTACATTAACTGTACAGGTAAATGACAGGAAGAGATACTTAAATAGCTAAATGTGTGTATGATATAATTTAGGGTAATAATAGTAATTCCCTTAAAATACAGCAATGAAAAAAGATACAACTGACAGGATACTAATATGCATTCCTGAGGGAATGACTACGTAAGTTCAGTCCAATAATTACTTACAATATTGCACGTGATATGATATAACAACTGTACATGAATATGTATATACAGACCTGAATGAATAAATAAATAAGTCCTGAGTGAAAGAGTGATTAGACCAGAGTTACTCACAGTTGGATGCATAATTGTTAAACTAGGTCCTAACACCCCAACAGTTCCAGGTCTATGTTGCCGACGGCACGGCGCCCCGGTGAGGCATTAAATAGTCTAATAGCCGCCGGCAGGAAGGACCTCCTGTAGCGCACTCTGGCACACCGTGGTGGGATCAGTCTGTGACTGAAGGTGCTCCTCTGCGTCATAACCATGGCATGCAGAGGGTGGGTGACGTTGTCCATGATGACCAGCAGTTTGGCCAGGATCCGTCTCTCCGCCACCTCCTCTTGAGTGTCAAGGCTAATCCCCAGAACAGAACTAGCCTTCCTGATCAGCTTATTTACCCGAGAAGCATCACCAGCCTTTATGTTGGCGCCCCAGCACACCACTGCAAAAAAGACTGGTAGAAGGTATGCAGTAGTTTACTGCACACGTTGAAGGACCTGAGCCTCCTCAGAAAGTAGAGTCGGCTCTGGCCCTTTTTGTACAGAGCCCCGGTGTTACCAGCCCATTCCAGACTGTTGTCCATATGAACTCCCAGTTACTTGTATGACCCAACCATTTCCACATCCATCCTCTGTATAGGGACTGCAGTCAATTGGGCCTTGGTTCTCCTGAAGTCCACCATCATCTCCTTTGTTTTGCTGATGTTGAGCTGAAGGTGGTTCTGCTCACACCACAACACAAAGTCATTGATTGTGCTCCTGTACTCCTCCTCCTGCCCACCACTGATGCACCCTACAATTGCGGAGTCATCCGAGAACTTCTGTAGGTGGCATGTTAAAGAGTTATATCTGAAGTCCGAGGTGTAGAGGGTGAACAGGAAGGGGGACAGGACCGTTCCCTGGGGGGCCCCTCTGTTGCTCACTGCCCGTTCTGACACACAGCTCTGTAGTTGCACAAATTGTGGCCTACCGGTCAGGTAGTCTGTGACCCAGCAGACTAAGGGTGCTTCCACTTTCATCCTCTTCATCTTCTCACCCAGTAGCAGGGGCTGAATGGTGTTGAAGGCACTGGAGAAGTCATCGACCCCGATGTTGGGTCCAGTGATGTACACACCAGGGGTCTGAGGTGAGCGAGGACTAACCTTTCCAGGGTCTTCATGATGTGGGATGTTAGCGCTACAGGTCTGAAGTCATTCAGAACAGTGGGGTGCGTCTTCTTGGGCACTGGGACCAGGTAGGATGTTTTCTACAGCACAGGGACCCTTTTCAGGCTCAGGCTAAGGTTGAAGTGTCGCTGGAGTATTCCACACAGTTGGTCAGCACAGACCCTAAGCACCCTTGGGCTGATGCCATCAGGGCCCACCGCTTTCCACTGATGTAGTCTCTCCAGCTCTCTCTTCATTTGGTTGGTGGTGAAAGCCAGCCCAGGTGGGGAGGTGAGGGGAAGGCTGGTGTTGAGGATAAGTCCAGAGGGAGCAGGGGCAGAGGTGGGGAGGGGGTCGCTGATTGTCTCAACAGAGGTGTTGTGAGCAAAGTGGGGGTGGGACAGCCGTGAGGGTGTGTGGCCTTGGAGAGCTGGAGGGGACGTGGACAGGGCCAGTATCGAACATGTTAAAAAATTGGTTCAGCTCATTGGCTCTGTCCTGGGTCCCCTCCGTCTGCCCACTGTTTGACTTTTTGAAGCCAGAGATATTTCTCATACCCTTCCACACCTCTATCACCTGGCTCTGCCTCAGCTTGTCCTCCATCTTCTCCTTATACACTCTCTTCCCCTCAGCAATCCGCAACTTCAGCTCCCTCTGGACGCATTTCAATTTGTCCTTGTCCCCCTCCTTGAAGGCCCTCTTCTTCTCATTCAGCAGGGCCTTCAGGTCGTTCACGTTATTTGGAAAACAGCGTACCTTCCTGGTGGTTACAGTGTTGTCTACACAAAAATTGATATAGTCCGTTATGCAGTCAGTAAGTCCATCGATGTCATCCCCATGAGCCTCACAGAGCACATCCCAGTCTGTTGTTTCAAAGCAGTCCTGTAGGGCCTCATTCGCCTCCGGAGACCATCTCCTAATGGTCCTAGTGGTCGCAGGCTGCTGTTGGACCATAGGTCTGTAGAGTGGGGTGAGGTGGACAAAGTTGTGATCCGATCTACTGAGGGGAGGGAGTGCAGTGGAGTTGTATGCATCCTTCACATTAGCATATAACAATTCCAGAGTTGTATTATTCCTGGTTGCGCACTTCACGAACTGTTTGAACGTGGGCAGCGTTGAAGAGAGAGATGCATTGTTAAAATCCCCTGAAATGGAAAGAAAGCACTGAGATGTGCTGTCTGTAACCTCGCGATAAAAGAGTGGATGACGTCACATGCTGTGTTTGCGTCCACGGAGGGTGGGATGTAAACAATAACAGTAATAGTAGGGTCTCAGGCTAATGGCTAACAGCTCAATGTCCGGGCTACAAAACTGTTCCTTAAGAGTAATATGTTTCGGATTACACCATCTGTTGTTAACTAATAAAGCTAGGCCCCCTCCCTTACCCTTACCGGAAGAAACGCTATCCCTGTCCACTCTTATGGTCTGGAAACCGCCGATAGTTACGTTCTCTATGGGGATGTTATCATTGTTTCAGTAAAACACAATAGGCTAGCTTCCCGGTATTCTCTTTGTCCATGGACCAGACCCTAAAGCTCGTCCATCTTGTTATGTAGCGATCTCACGTTGCCCATAATGATAGACGGTATAGCCGGCTTGTATTTCCTAAGCTTTGCTTTACACTTCAATCCCGCCATGCGTCCACGCCGTCGCCTCTTCAACTCGTCCGGAATATCGAATATCTTTTCCCTGGGGTGCAGCAGCGCTGAGTGTGCTAAATCCAGGAGCTGGGCTCGGTTGAAAGTAATTGAGGACTCGTGTGTACGTTTGGCGCTGAGAAAAATAAAAAGTGCTTCAGTGATAAAAAGGACCGCTAAAACCTTTGTAAAACTGTAGCACTCCATAATCCTGAACTATTATCGTTCAACTGTTGCAAAAAAAACGGATGACAAACTGACGAAAAACATACTAAAACAACAATTTACACACAAACAATGGGAGCTACTTAACAGGCGACCACACAGGGCAGCGCCAATCAATAAGAGCTTATCAAAAAAAATGCTCTGCCGGAACTATGTTTTTCACCTACTGTACCCATTAACTGTAATGCCATTTTTTTCATATTTACTTCCTAATGACCACTACAGAGGACAATTTTGCATTCACAATAAAATATAAATAACACTATTGTTCAAGATGTTTCTTGGTAACATGTTTTTTTCGCCCACCCCAAACACTTACGTTATGTAAAAAAAAAATAAAAAAAATAAAACGAACTTTTTTGTGGGGAGGTGGGTTTCTCAGAAGGTTATTAAATCTGACTTCTCTATGTGGCCTTCTATAGAAATCGTCTTTCTGGGCCCGCTAAACTGCAGTACCGAAGAACAACTGTAGGAGCAGTCAAAATCGTGCGTCTACAGTAGACTGGAATCTGGCCCCTCGGTTCATGCAGGAACCAATGGCATACTCAAGGGGGTCATTCCTGCAAATAGAATGCTTACATGCAGGAACCCCCACAAATGCAGGCTGCAATTACACACTATTGCATAGAAACAGTGGTGGAAAAATTACAAATTGTCCTACTCGAGTAAAAGTAAAGATACCTTAATAGAAAATGACAAGTAAAAGTGAAAGTCACCCAGTAAAATTCTACTTGAGTAAAAGACTAAAAGTATTTGGTTTGAAATATACTGAATTATAAATTAAGTGGAATTGCTAATAATATACTAATAATATATAAGTAAAAGTATAAATTATTTAAACTTCCATATATTAAGCAAACCAGATGGCACCATTTTCTTGTTTTGTTTATTTATGGATAGCCAGGGGCAGGCTCCAACACTCAGACATAATTTACAAACAAAGCAAGTGTTTAGTGAGTCCGCCAGATCAGATGCAGTAGATGACCAGGGATGTTCTCCTGATAAGTGTGTGAATTGGACCATTTTCCTGTCCTGCTAAGCAGTGGGTGTCAGGGAAAATGTATGGAGTAAAAAGTGCATTATTTTCTTTAGGAATGTAGTGAAGTAAAAGTAAAAGTTGTAACAAATATAAATAATAAAGTAAAGTACAGATACCCCAAAAAACGACTTAAGTAGTACTTTACAGTGTTTTTACTTAAGTACTTTACACCACTGCCTAGAAATGCGCGAGTTGAGCTGACACGCCCACTGCCCAAATAAAATCCGAGAAGCAAGCAACCAGCAGCATCCATAACGGTACATGTACATGTGCAGACAACTGTCCCCTCGAAACATATTTAGTTGCTGAATGTGTGCCTGGAACTTGAACCTGTGCGCAATCGGTATACTTTCTAATGAATGAGTTAATGTGAAAATAAAACCATACAAATGTTTAATATTGACGACTTGTCGACAATATTCCCATCTATGATGAGTTGAAAATAAAACTTACTGCGTCAACTCTTGATGCTAGGATGGCCACGGAAAGACATAGAAGCAGAAACCTAAAAGGAAAGGGAGAGTGAATGATTTAATACACATTTTACACAGACAATTGCTTCACATAACCGGGCCCATTGAGCACACAATGCCACTTACCGCAGGCTCTTCAGTTCACTCTCATGTCTTGTCTGCATTGTCCCGCTCATCCGAAATTCAAATGTAATTCCTACTGCGCCTATCTTCTTCTCCAGGTGTGACTGCCCTAATGCATGTCGGGCGGGCCACGAACCCAACTGAGACAAAAAAAACATGCAATGTATTTGTTCAACTTGGCATTATAAAAGTATATTTAGAATATCAAATCGTTTGACACTGTTCGCCCCTCGCGTGCGTAAACGTTTGTGAAAAGTACCTGTTTTTGGTGCACAATATTATTCAATGAATTGATTAACACATGATATTCATATAAACATGGATGCAGTTAGAAATAGCCTTCAAGAATGTTTGGATTTGGAAAGCGACTTTGTCTGTAGGCTTTACGCATAGGATTTTAACAATGGAAATGGCAAAACACATAAGATCTCTTAACTAGTCTGTAGCTATTGCACGAGACAACAATTAGCACAAAATACACTTACAGAAGTTGTGTGCACTCTACCTGGGACGTGTTGCGCTGTCGGGGTAGAGTCTCGCGGGCGATATGCGCCTGTGCCGGGGAACTCAAATCACCACACAGTTGTCCCGGTCGCTCGCGCACCACACTGTCCTCAAATATAGAGACAAAACAGTCTTTCTCCTAACAGTCAAAAGTTGAAGTGGTTATTTGTAACAGGGCTGGGTCCGTGCGTATGGGCGATGGTGGTCGTATAGGGGGAGGGGGGGGGGGGGGGGGGGGTGACGAGAAACGAGAACAAGTTGCAATGCTCAGAAGCTCACAACGTCGTGGGCAAAGATGCAGCCCAATGTATTGCACATCATCTGCTGGTAATCTACATTTTCCCAGAAGAACAAGAAAGTTTCAACAAGTGCTCTTTAGTGGGCATTCGGCACAGTTGTACATACGTTTCCATTACACCCCATCGCAATGATGGTCACTAGTGGTACACTGGTTCTGTTGGTGGCTCTATCCTACACCGTATATCGGACGGAGGCTAAGGTAAGGGCAATTTAACTAACTGTTTTAATTAACATGTACAAACTGTATTATCTTACTACTTTCTATGTGTTTAACTCGAGAAATTGGCTACAGTATAAGTTGTGTGTTTAGAGTTTGGAGTTTTGGGAGGCACAATCTTGCGCTCCATGCCTCTCCAAGACTCAACAGTAACCAGTGAGTGCATGTGTTATCAGGATCATATTGGACATCATTGACTGCTTCAGAATTAATACGAAAAACATAGACACACTTTCTTTGTTTTTTTTCTCGTAAAAAGCAAACACAATTTAGATATGTGCTCCAAATATATAAGCATATTCATTATATTTTGGTTATTACTATACTTATATTAGACATTATGATACTCTGAATGTAATTGATTCACTTTGACTATACATGCTCCTCTGACTTATTCTGTGGTCATTCCTCCAGAACAGGGCACTATTGTCAGTCACAGGGCTTAATGTGGTTCTGAGAATCTCTACGGATACATTATTCTGCTATGAGCGCTCTGTTCTGTCGGTCAGTGCTGTTTGGTGAGTGTGCAGTTTAAGGCCACACTGTAAAAGGGTTACCGTGAATTTGACAGCAGTTTACATGCAGCTCACTGGCGAGAAAGACCTACTGTAATATAAATACGGTATCAAAACAAGTACTGTGTAATGACATACAGTGCAATACTGTAAAAGTGACTGTATTATATTGTAAATACACTAAGTAAATCAAAAGGCAAATCAAATCCAATCCAATAGTCAAAGGAAGAAGGGGGTGGAGGGAAATCAATACATATTTCTTGAATGTTTGCTTTAATTTTGCTGTGAAAGTGGATCTTGCTTGAGATTGGCATTTTTGCTTGAGTGGTTGGTCTGGTAGCATGATTGACAGTCTGTCTGTGTCCTTTTGTTGGGGCAGGAGAAGGGGTGGGGTCTGGGCTGGCAGCAGTTGGGTGGGGTGGCATTTAGTTGCTGTATTCAGGGGTTGGTGCTGGGTCTGGTGTTGGGACTGGGCACTGAGAACCAGGAACCGGGAAAACTGGGGCTGTTGCAGGTGCTGGGTCGGGATCTGGGTCTGTAGAGGGGGAGGAAGGACAACCTGAGGAGCAAACAGACGCACAAGGAAGCCCTAGACCCAGAGGTCTGTGGTGGCATTTCCCTCTGGGTGAAGGTCTGATGTTTGGTCTCATTTGGTGGTCTGGTGCTGGGACCTGTACAGGGCACCGGGAACTGGGTTAGTGCTGGTACCATTGGCCTGGGCGTACATTGTGCCGTCTGTGGATGGATTCCCTAGTGGGGAGGCAACCATGAACAGTTATCTGGAGTGTGTCTTTCTGTTCTGAGTGTATTGTCAGTGTCATGATGATGGGTTATTGGGGGGGTCCCGGTCTGGACTTGATCATTTCATTTCAGAGGTGGATGAAGGCCTCTAGCAGGTCATTTGTGTTGTGACTGTTCATGGTTGTTCACAGGTCTTGGTGTGCCTCCTCTCTGACTGCCTGATGGCCCTCTGTACTGACTTGGTGATTGAATTGGGGGGTGCTGGGAGGGACGATGGCGGTTTGTAGGGTCCAGGGTTCTGGACTGAGGCTGGTTGGCATGCTGCTGTCTGGGATCAGGGGCAGAGAGGGCTAAGGGGGGTGGATCTGGGTCGCTAAGGAGCAGGGGGGAGGAGTCAGGAGCAGTAGGGGTTATGGCCTCTCTTGAAACCGGTTCCGCTTTGACCAGGGGTTTTGGATGGTTTGGAGTTGGATAGGAAGGGATTTGTTGGGTGGGGACAGAGGTGGAGGGACTGGCAGGGGTGGGGGTTGTTTCTTGGGTGGTGACTGGGGTGGGGGCTGTTTCTGACCGTCTTGGGTGGTGGGTTGGGCAGTGCCTGTGGAAAGGTCTGGAGTGGGGTTGTGTTTGTGTTTGGTGGCGTTGGCCCTTGCTGTACCGGCGTAGGAACTGGGGCAGATTCTGAAGAAGTGTCCCCCTTTCCCGCACAGGTTGCAGGGGTGTGTGGAGGTACAGTCTGCGGTGGGATGATTGTCTTTACAGATCTTACAGATGATGGCTGTGCAGGCTGCGGCCAGATGGCCCATTCTGGGCATTCTGTAGTAATGGACGAAGACCCTGTTATTCCCCAGTGCGGTGGTGTTAGACTCCGGTTGTGTCCGGTCTTAATTGGACCAGCCATTTTCGTGCCCCAGTCCTGACATTGTCTTTGTCCGGGACCTTCCTAGCCGCTGACCTGACGGGTGCGAACCTGCTTAACCAAACTTGTATGTCATAGTACTGGATGCATTCATTGAGAAGCTGTACTGTGACTACCTTGGTTAGTTTTTTGTCCTAGCACTACACAGCTGATTCAAATAATAAACTAATCATCAAACTTTGATTATTTGAGTCTTCTGTGTTGTGCTAGGGCAAAAAAAATAAACGTGGTCCCGAAGATCGAATTTGGGAAACAGTGGGGTAAGGGGTTCCTTCCTCAGTGCTCTTGTTGTGGTGGTGGTGTTCTCTGAGTCTGGTCTGGTCTCTCCTTCTGTTGAACAGCTCCGGATGGTCGGTGGTTGGCTGGTCCTGGTCGGGATGGTGGTGGCCTGAGAAGGGCATATGTAAAAAAAAAAAAAGCAGGGGAGGAGGGCTATGGGCGAGGGGGTAGAGGAAGTAAAGGCTAGCCACTGCAGCGCTTCTACTCTCCTGTATACGTACAGTGGGGAGAACAAGTATTTGATGCACTGCCGATTTTGCAGGTTTTCCCACTTACAAAGCATGTAGAAGTCTGTAATTTTTATCATAGGTACACTTCAACTGTGAGAGATGGAATCTAAAACAAATATCCAGAAAATCACATTGTATGATTTTTAAGTAATTAATTTGCATTTTATTGCATGACATAAGTATTTGATACATCAGAAAAGCAGAACTTAATATTTGGTACAGAAACCTTTGTTTGCAATTACAGAGATCATACGTTTCCTGTAGTTCTTGACCAGGTTTGCACACACTGCAGCAGGGATTTTGGCCCACTCCTCCATACAGACCTTCTCCAGATCCTTCAGGTTTCGGGGCTGTCGCTGGGCAATACGGACTTTCAGCTCCCTCCAAAGATTTTCTATTGGGTTCAGGTCTGGAGACTGGCTAGGCCACTCCAGGACCTTGAGATGCTTCTTACGGAGCCACTCCTTAGTTGCCCTGTCTGTGTGTTTCGGGTCGTTGTCATGCTGGAAGACCCAGCCACGACCCATCTTCAATGCTCTTACTGAGGGAAGGAGGTTGTTGGCCAAGATCTCGCGATACATGGCCCCATCCATCCTCCCCTCAATACGGTGCAGTCGTCCTGTCCCCTTTGTAGAAAAGCATCCCCAAAGAATTATGTTTCCACCTCCATGCTTCACGGTTGGGATGGTGTTCTTGGCGTTGTACTCATCCTTCTTCTTCCTCCAAACATGGCGAGTGGAGTTTAGACCAAAAAGCTCTATTTTTGTCTCATCAGACCACATGACCTTCTCCCATTCCTCCTCTGGATCATCCAGATGGTCATTGGCAAACTTCAGACGGGCCTGGACATGCGCTGGCTTGAGCAGGGGGACCTTGCGTGCGCTGCAGGATTTTAATCCATGACGGCGTAGTGTGTTACTAATGGTTTTCTTTGAGACTGTGGTCCCAGCTCTCTTCAGGTCATTGACCAGGTCCTGCCGTGTAGTTCTGGGCTGATCCCTCACCTTCCTCATGTTCATTGATGCCCCACAAGGTGAGATCTTGCATGGTGCCCCAGACCGAGGGAGATTGACCGTCATCTTGAACTTCTTCCATTTTCTAATAATTGCGCCAACAGTTGTTGCCTTCTCACCAAGCTGCTTGCCTATTGTCCTGTAGCCCATCCCAGCCTTGTGCAGGTCTACAATTTTATCCCTGATGTCCTTACACAGCTCTCTGGTCTTGGCCATTGTGGAGAGGTTGGAGTCTGTTTGATTGAGTGTGTGGACATTTATACAGGTAACGAGTTCAAACAGGTGCAGTTAATACAGGTAATGAGTGGAGAACAGGAGGGCTTCTTAAAGAAAAACTAACAGGTCTGTGAGAGCCGGAATTCTTACTGGTTGGTAGGTGATCAAATACTTATGTCATGCAATAAAATACAAATTAATTATTTAAAAATCATACAATGTGATTTTCTGGATATTTGTTTTAGATTCCATCTCTCACAGTTGAAGTGTACCTATGATAAAAATTACAGACCTCTACATGCTTTGTAAGTAGGAAAACCTGCAAAATCGGCAGTGTATCAAATACTTGTTCTCCCCACTGTCTGTGTGTATATATACTCTATGTGTGCATGTACTGTATGTTCATATGCCATACCTATTTCTATTCTCTCTGTGCTTTTTTAGATGTATTTAACTGTATAGAAGCCTGTGGGTCAGTTCATTTCTGTGTCAGTGTATATCTATATCAGCTGGAGGTGTCTGCACTATCCAAGACTTCACTTCCCGACACTGACAGACAGCTCACATTGCATTTCTCTGTTACCTCTTAAACGTTCAGTGTGTCTTTTATCACAGCCCAGCTGTGTTCTTGTGATTTGTAGAGAATGCTAAACATGCAGCCCCCTCACCTCCCCTCCCATACATAGGGACATAGATTTTCATTAGCTGGGAAGGCAGTATCACTGTCAACTCCCAAGGTATAGACTGTTTGGACAGGTTGACTGGAGCCATAACTCCCCTATCTACATGAGAGAAGGTTTAGAAAGGATAGAGGGCAGTACATTCATTACAGTGTTATTAGTCTATTAGTACTTAAAGGGATTAAAGGGATACTTCAGGGTTCTGGCACTTTAAGTACTACCCCAGAGTCAGATGAATTCGTGGATATCATTTTTATGTTTCTGCATTCAGTATGAATGAAGTTAGAGGTAGTTTTGCGAGCCAATGCTAACTAGTGTTAGTGCAATGACTGGACGTCTATGGTATCTACTAGCATGCTAGCATTTACCACAGACTTTCAGTCGTTTAGCTAAAGCTAGTTAGCAACTTCCTTCAAACTGCACGCAGAGACATAAAAATGGTGTCCACGAGTTCATCTGACTCTGGGAAAGTAGTTAAAGGGCTACATTGCCAACATCCTGAAGTATCCCTTTTTTTTAAGAAATACGTCAATCAATCAATCAATCAATCAATCAATCAATCAATCAATCAGGTTTATTTATAAAGCCCTTTTTACATCAGCAGAAATAGCAATACAGAAATCCAGCCTAAAACCCCAAACAGCAAGCAATGCAGAAGCACGGTGGCTAGGAAAAACTCCCTAGAAAGGCAAAAACCTAGGAAGTAACCTAGAGAGGAACCAGGCTCTGAGGGGTGGCCAGTCCTCTTCTGGCTGTGCCGGGTGGAGATTATAACAGGACATGGCCATTAAGGCCAGATCTTTCTCCAAGATGTTCAAACGTTCATAGATGACCAGCAGGGTCAAATGATAATCACAGTGGTTGTAGAGATTGCAACAGGTAAGTACATCAGGAGTAAATGTAACTTGGCTTTTCATAGCAGGGCATTTAGATGTTGAAATAGCAGGTGCGGTAGAGAGAGAGAGTTGAAAACAGCAGGTCTGGGACAAGGTGGCACGTCCGGTGAACTGGTCAGGATTCCATAGCCGCAGGCAGAAAAGTTGAAACTGGTGCAGCAGCACGACCAGGTGGACTGGGGACAGCTAGGTGTCATCAGGCCAGGTAGTCCTGAAGCATGGTCCCAAGGCTCAGGTCCTCTGGGAGGGGAGGGAGAGAGAGAATTAGAGGGAGCATACTTAAATTCACACAGGACACCGGATAATAACAGCAGATATAACAAACTGATACTAGCCCCCCGGCACATAGACTATTGCAGCATAGATACTGAAGGGTGAGACAGGGTTTGATCTTTGTGTGTTTGTGTGTGTGTGTTTGCAGCAAGGTTATTATAGTTTTGTGATTCAATATTTGTTTTTATTTCTATCAGTTCGATTTCTATTTGAAATGCAGTTTCTGTTATTTTTCAGACTTGATTGACTTTTAATATAAAAATATTAATATTTTGTTTTAGTGTTGGACACAGTACATCTGGACAGACTACCCCCCAGAGATTTAGAGGGCTGAGGAGAGGAGGAAAGAGGGAGCGGGATGGGGAAAGGAACGGGGAAGGAAAAGTGAACATGGGTGTGAGAAAAAACATTTGGCAGAACGATTTCTGTCCTGTTGAATTTGCTAGTGTTGTTGATTGGATGACACAATGGGAATAGAGAAAGAAAGAGCTAGAAAGAGCGAGGGAGAGAGAGGAGTTGCAACATTTTCTGCTCATCTGGATCTGCGGTATGGATTTACGTAAAGTGTTCCAACCCACCCGCGGGAGCTGTGTTTGGATCAACAACAGGAAGCTTGTGATCCCGGCAGATGTTTTCTCCATACGCCCGTCGAGACTAACATAGCCAATAGATAAACAGATTTCTCTCTGTGAGGAACATTTGGGCCTTTCAATACAATTACTTATTTATGATGCTCTATTTTGGGGTTGACAAATGCTGCCTGTCCTGAAATATGTGCCATAGGTGTGTGTGTCCTGCCTTTAGGTTAATGTAAGTCCTGTGATACTGATCAGTGGCTTGGCTGTATACCAGTTGTGTTTTTTTCTGTGTGTGTTTATCTCTTGTTTCTTGAGAGGGAAATGTCCTCGCTACTTACATACCTCTGGTTTGGTCTCTCAATCAAAGGGGCTAACACACACACATACACACACTGATATCATGACCTTGAGGCTCCTGGCATGGGTCAAATTGAGGAAGGTCAATGTAAGAACACACTGTAAAAGCATGACTTGAGTGTTGATATTTTTTTAATATATCTTGGCTTTTTATTGGAGGAGAGGAAGCCTCTAGGATATTAAGGTGCTTACCACTTCTTCCTATCTCTGATTATCCACTATAAATGAAGTCTGAATAGCTATAGATAAATCCTCTCTCTCTTGCCGGCCATGGTCAGTCAGGCCAGTGAGTCATCTGTCTCAGGATGAGGAAGAGTATGAACAGAATAACACATTTCTGTATGGAAAAGATGTGTGTTCGATGGGGGGATTGGGAGAGTGGTGGGAATTGAAGATGAACTCCTCAGTGATTCCTAGTTCTTCCTCCTGTTCGGATCATGGCGTTCCGAGGTCTTCCCAAGGGAGGAAGGCTGGAATGCCAAGGCGGAGGAAGCAGCTGTTTATCTTCCTGTTCCACCGTGTGTGTGTGTTTGTGTGTGTGTGTGTGTGTGCCAGAGTGTGTTTGTTTGCTAATGTGGATTGTTGGTTGAGAAGATCAGATTTTAGGGTAATTGGGGAAGTAACCTCCAACAGACAGTATTGATATTATTTGGTGAAGGAAATATATTTCCTTGTGAATTACAGTACACAGTTTTCAGGTTTTATAAGTCGTATGTATGTGATACACATGGTATACACCGTCCAAAGAAATGCTTACACACAGGTCACAGACACAGCATATGCCTGACATCTGACTCCCCCATTGTAAAAATGCCTACATTTGTGGGAGGTGTGTGTGTGTGTGTAATGTGTTTTGATAGGGATCCCTGGGTGGGCTACTCCCAAGTTAATGCTCCTCTGCCCTCAATTCTCGAGTGTGTCAGGTATTCCCCTCTGTGTGTGTTCCTTCTCTGTGCCAGGCAGGGAGAGGATTAGATGGTGGATAAGCACAGTGAAGCCCCTCTATTCAGCCTGGTTTAAGGCTCACTATGGGGCAGGCTCAGTCTGATCTGTCATGGCACCACTAAAGCACATCTAGTGTTTTTCCTCTATCTCTCTCCCACACAGACTGACACTAGAAATATCGGCCTCTCTGTCTTCTCTGTTCTCTCACAATATTAGCTCTATACAGTTTATCAGTAATGTCTTTAATATCACATATACCAAAAGAAGTTCCATGAAGGTCCACTCTATATGCAATTGGCCTTATACATAGGATCCCCACTATCCCAACAGAATGAAGATCCACCCTGTTTACATAAGGCCTAGTCTGTAAGATCAGCTATGATCACATACACTAGTTTTATCTCCATCTCTTCATTCAAAGACTCAACCATGGACACTCTTACTGACAGTTGTGGCTGCTTCGAGTGATGTCTTGTTGTCTCTACCGTCTTGCCCTTTGTGCTGTTGTCTGTGCCCAATAATGTTTGTACTCTTTTTGTGCTGCTACCATGTTGTTCTGCTGCCATGTTGTGTTGCTACCATGCTGTGTTGTCATGTGTTGCTGCTATGCTATGTTGTTGTCTTATGTCTCTCTTTATGTAGTGTTGTGGTGTCGTTCTTGTCGTGATGTGTGTTTTGTCCTGTATTCATATTTTTTTTATTTTTAATCCCAGCCCCCATCCCCGCAGGAGGCATTTTGCCTTTTGGTAGGCCGCCATTGTAAATAAGAATTTGTTCTTAACTGACTTGCCTAGTTAAATAAAGGTTATTTTTTTTATTTTTTTTAAATAGACTATCCCAAGAGAGTGGTATTGTGTTGACATTTATGGGTGAAGTGGGTGAAACCTAATCCTCAGGTGTAGTTAATGTGTAACGATGTAATACATCCCCTTGTCTGACACTTGGGCAGCCGAAAGAGTGGGGGTGTAGAGAGGGAGGGAAGGAGTGGGGGGATGTAGGGGGAAAAAAGGGTAGGTGAGAGAGAGAGAGAGAGAGAGAGAGAGAGAGAGAGAGATTTTAGTAGACCTAGTCTACTAGCCCCCCTGTCATAATGAGGATGATGACTTCACTAGATCTGTTAAGCAATGTTCTGTGTTTTCACCCCATAGGTCGCCCCAGCCTCTACTTACTAGAGCAGATATGGAGACCAGACCAGGATAAGGGTCAGGGGTCACATTAACATACTTTATGAATCAGGCAGAATGAAAATGGATGTCTTTCAGTTACATGTGAGTAGCACGGGAAAGCTTTTGTTTTTGGAGTCTGTGACCAGGTCAGTAAATGGATAGCACTGTTTGTATAATCGTGTGTGTTTGTCAGATGGATGGATATTTGAACTGGCCAAAGAAGGGAAAATGTGGTTTATTTAACCTTTATTTAACTAACTTGCCATTTCGCAGACACTCTTATCCAAAGCGACTTACAATAGTAAATGCATACATTTAAATGATACTGGTCCCCCATAGGAACCAAACCCACAACCCTGGCGCTGCAAGCGCCATGCTCTACCAACTGAGCTACACAGGACTAAATATCACCATACAAATCAAATAAAATGAATAGAAGCTTTCTGACTGCACAGATTTGTAATGACTGCCTTACACAACACATACTGTTCCGTTGATGAATTGACAGCTGTCTGGATGTCTTTTTTGAGCCAGCACTGTGTTTGTGTTTGGTTTGTGCAGCTGTTTGTCTGTGGAGCTCAGATAATGCAGTGATTAAGGAGGGAGTGATAATTTACATGCACACACCCCCCCCCCCCCCCCTACACACACACACACACACACACACACACACACACACACACACACACACACACACACACACACACACACACACACACACACACACACACACACACACACACACACACACACACACACACACACACACACACACACACACACACCTCTACCCCCCACACCAATCAAGTGTGTAACTGGGTCTCAGGGTGAGCAGAGGGTGAGCTCATGGGGTTAGCCCAGGGTTAACGGTTTAGGTTCAGACAGGGAGGACCAGAGGTGAACCCCCTGACATTCTGTCCCCTCCGTCCCCTCTAAGAGAGATGTTTCTCCCTGTCCCTCCCGTACCCTCTGAGAGAGACGTTTCCCCTTTCGTCACCCACCACGACTGGGGCCCTTCAAAAATGCTTTGTTCCTTCAATAGAATTGTTATTGTCATTAGTCCATTATGTTGCTGTGGGGGCCTTTGCCACACCTAAAACACTGTTTTCCCTTAAAAAACCTATGGGGAAACATTGTAGGACAAGGTGGAATGGAGGAAGGGTGTGCGTGTGTGTGTGTTGAAGCTGAGATGAGGTTGGATGGACATAGACACACCCCAAGTAGAAAAGAGTCAAATCATCTCCACGTTTTGTCAGTGTTAGCTGGACTAACTGTAATGGCTTCCCCAGTATGTTTTAAAGTGGTAGACATACTATCCACCCAGCCCATGTCTAGAAAAATTGAGCAACATTTACAGAACATGCATATACTGATACCTGTTGAAAGGTCTGCTAGGGTTATATGGTTTAGTGGTCTACACCTCTCACTTCACCCCTCATATCCTTTCTTCTCTGTTATCTGGACCATGACGTCACGCACTGGTATATGGTTACTGTACTGTGCAACACACACACACACGCACGCACGCACGCACGCACACACACATGCACACACACACGCACGCACGCACGCACACACACACACACACACACAAACTGGTGTATAGTTACTGTACCATACATCAGACATGTTGTTAGTTCTTATGGAACCATGGTGATTGTGAGAGCAGATTCCTGTTATGTTCCTTCTCTCTGTCATGTGAGTGACTGTAGGCTGTAATTCACACGACCTGAGAACACTCACGTAGCCATGACTGGATCTTTATTCTGCTTTTCTCAAAGAACAGATGCTCGATTCATTTCTCTCAACGTTGCCCTACTTTTTGTTGTTGCCCAAGCTTGATGTTTCGCCCCGTCGGCTTATTGGACTATTAATTTATTCAACTTGATAGGATTCTATTATATTGCAGACTTCCTGAGCGCTCCATGGTGGTATCTGATAGTGACAAACAGGAAACAAGTTAAGCCAGTCATATGATTGTATATACTTACTTTATTTCTCGATCTCTGGGTCACACGCATCCATAGAAATGTACTGTATTATCCTATAATACACCCTCTAAGCATTGTTGAGTTGTTTTAACTGAACCTAGATCAGAGCCACTCATCAGTCCCTGTTATCTCTATTCCTATCTCCTTTAACATAGAACAGGCCTGAGAACAGTGGTGCCTGTCAGTTGTAGTGGTCTCTAATGTCATAATGTAGGGCTGTAGACTGAGTGTATGTGATCACTAGTGCTGGGACTATATGCTATGGCTGGGAATTGCCAAGGACCTCTCGCAGCTCACGATTCTGTATGTTTTGAGATTCGATACTGCGATTTTATTGCGATTTGATGTTCAAAACATGTTGCTCTGTATGTGTGCTGCACAGAGAGACGAGAGAGCATGAGAACATTTGTTTTGATCAGTCATTGCAATAAAAGCAAGGTGTGGACTCGAGTCACATGACTTGGACTCGAGTCTGACAATTTTGATGACTGGAAGTCCTGACTAAGCATCTAAGAGATATCAAGAGAGGTGGCTGGTATGGTATATGTTTTAATATTAATCAGCTATAGTTGTAGTGGTGGCTGTATGGGTCTGTGAGAAATGGAGAAATGGAGGAAGTTATGAAGTATCTCTCTCTCTATCTCGCCCTCTCTCTCCCTCTCGCCCTCTCTCTCTCTCTCTCTCGCCCTCTGTCTGTGTCCACCCCACTCACTCTCCTTAGAGGCTTTATTTTGACCTATTTGTTTCCATGTGGACCTGGTCCCATGTCAGAGGTGATTGCATCAGGGTAATTCCTTCCATGGCAACAAACACTTTCCTTACATGAACAGTAGAGGCCCTTGGGTGTTTTGGTTGGGAAATGGAACAATGTATGCGGACACACACACGCACGCGCGCACACACGCACGCACGCACGCACGCACGCACACACACACACACACACACGGACAATGAACTGCTCCTGTAGCTACTGTCCAAATGGCCTAGCAGACACCTGTATACTCCCATATGGAGTCACTGAGTCAGCCCATTAGTGTGTTCCTCTGTTTCTCCCTCTAACTACCTCACTGGCTTCAGTAGAGTTCTTTGTTACTCTTTCAATAGATCTCCCACATGGTTCCTTGTAATATTTAAACTATGGTGGTTTCTTGGCCAGTCCTGGTCAACCACAAGGATTTCAGAAGTGTCTTAATGATGTTCTCATATTACCTTCTTAGACAATACAAAGCGGGGTCTGTTGAAGCCATAACTCTCATAAAAAGGATATGTTTTTTACTGTCAAATCCCACTTGATTCCACATCTCACATATTGGCTAACTTCTCCAGGAGTAGCTAATAGCAGAGGACAGTTGCCATAGCCTTTATCCTGTGGTGTATTTATTATGTCTTGCAATGGAAACCATTTACCGTTTTAAGCAAACAGAGCGGAATGAAAACGGGGAGGGACCTACCTGAATTTGTTGAATAGAAACTCTCATTTTCATTGAAAAACATTTTCAGTTTTGAGGAAACTGTTTATATTAAACGTTTTGAAACAAAATTGCAACCTCCTGTCACACATGCCCTGACCTGAAGGCCCTGCCTCCTCCTCTTTGTTTCGGAGATGGGATACTTCCTGTCTGGGATCAAAACACACATTATTTCTTAATTCTGTTGCTAAAAGAGACATGAGTATGAGAAACAGATTGTGCAAGAGAAAGGTAGGTAAAGGGATAGATACATTAAATGTGAGTGTTTGTTTGGTAGGGGGTCAGAGGTCACTGACACACACACCCCCACACCCCTCACGTGCTCCTGTTTCCAGATTCCAGAGCTTTCTAAGAGGAAAGTGAGGCAAACCCTTCTCCTCTTTGCCAGCTTAAAAGCCAAGGATAAGGAGGTGTCCCACTTAAGAAAGAAGGGCTTTCTACTCCCTTTAGTCCACATCCTACCTTCTACAGTAGTATACAGTCACACAGGAAGACAAGCCAGAGACAGAGCACGGGTACTCAGACTCTCTCAAGCCTGCAGCAGCTCAAAGAGAGAGGGTTGGCACACTCAACAAAGCAAAACAGTCCTCTTCTCTCTCTCTTCACCTCTCAATACCCTATTTGTTCATAGAGAGAAAGAGCAGACTCTAAGCCACCCACTCCCTCTCCTTCGAAGACTCTATTTCAAGAGAGAGGGAGAGACAAAGAGAGACATAGAGAGCAAGAGAGCACAGAAGCAACAGTATCTCACCTTCACATCACACACAGTTTATAGGTCAAGTGCTGAGAGTCTCACTGGGGATGATGGTGCTTCAGTTTCAGCCTCTTCTGATTTACTGGTGTTTTATAGGTCACACAGATGGGAGTGTATGTGAGTGTGTGTGTGCGTTTTATTTGGCTAGTGTAACTTATACAGAAGTGTGTATCAGTTTTATGTGTAATTTATTTATGAGAACAATGTGTGTGGGTGTGTGTTTCTGTATGTGTGTGTATTAGTATGTATTGTGTTCCTGTGGGATTGTTAAGGAATGTTTATTATTTTGTTGTTTGCAACAATAACGGCCCAAAAGTAGTGGTGCGTAGGCACACAAACAGACCTCTGTACAGCATCCATCGCGCACATACTAACACTTACACACACTTACATGTTGTAAGGGTTGGGTTGTGGTTAGGCCGCATGACTCCCCACCAGGGGGAGTAGTAGAGCCACAATCCAGCCCTCACACCCTTACACCAATACTAGGGATGGTTAATGATCCCCAATCAGAGACAGCTGTCTAGAGTTGGTCTCTGATTGGGGATAGTATTTAGCCGTCCCTCACATCCACCAATATGTGGATCATTGTTTGTTTGCGTTTGTCTGCACTGCCAGCAACTCAAGTAAGTCACTGTGTTTTTGTTAGTAGTTCTATTATTTCACTCTCCTTGTTTATTTGTAATGCTTCGTGAGAACATCTCATTCAAATAAAAAGGATGTCACTCCACGATCGCTCCGTATATCGTCCCTTAACTCCGCACCGTGACACACCTAGGGCTGTGATGGTCATGGAATATTGGATTACGGTTATTGGCCAGCCAAATGACTGCAGTCACCGTAATAACTGATTAGAAAAAATATACAGCGGGTGAAATAAGTATTGAACACGTCACCATTTTTCTCAGTAAATATATTTCCAAAGGTGCTATTGACATGAAATGTTCACCAGATGTTGGTAACAACCCAAGTAATCCATACATACAAAGAAACCAAAACAAATAAGTTCAGAAATTAAGTTATGTGTAATAATGTGAAATGACACAGGGTAAAAGTATTGAACACATGAAGAAAGGGAGGTTCAAAAAGGCATGGAAAGCCAAGACAGCTGAAAACTATCAGTAATTAAAAAGCAATCCAGCCCCCTGTCAGTGCAAATTAATATCAGCTGGTTCAGTCCCAACTGATGGCCTACAAAAAGGTCTCATTGCCAAGGTGTCACACAAGACACATCTCATGATGGGTAAAAGCAAAGAGCTGTCTCAAGACATTCGCAACCTAATTGTTGCAAAACATAATGATGGCATTGGTTATAGGCACATTTCCAAGCTTCTGAATGTTCCAGTGAGCACTGTTGGGGCCATAATACGGAAGTGGAAAGACAATCATTTCACCATAAATTTGCCTCGACCAGGTGCTCGTTTTCGGCTGTTGTCTTGGCTTTCCATGCCTTTTTGAACCTCCCTTTCTTCATGTGTTCAATACTTTTACCCTGTGTCATTTCACATTATTACACATAACTTAATTTCTGAACTTATCTGTTTTGGTTTCTTTGTATGTATGGATTACTTGGGTTGTTACCAACATCTGGTGACACTTTCATGTCAATAGCACCTTTGGAAATATATTTACTGAGAAAAATGGTGACGTGTTCAATACTTATTTCACCCGCTGTGTATGTGTATATATACAGTATATTTGTTGTGAATATGTGCTGTAATTTGTTGATTCAACTCAACTGACATTACAAAAAATAAGTAAATTAAATCAATGATGAGAGTTGTTAGATTTTTGCTAAGTGCAGAGATGTATTATAAGTAATGAATGTTTAGGTGAATGCTACAGCAGAAAGATCCTTGCACCTCAAATCCGAAGGATGTGAGTTCAAAAAGCTATAGTATATTAAGGACAACTTTTTAAAATGTTTTACTATTTACATTTTTTTTTCATCCCATCCTCATCAGATAACCTTCCACTCAGCCAAATGAGCCAAATGTTGTGTGATATGATTATAATGTGAAACGGATAAACAGTACCACATGTGAAAGATTTTTACTAACCTTAATCTCAGCCAGCCTCTTCTTGCACTCGGGCAGCCCTTTCAAGTCCTTTCTATCCAATTCTTCCTGCAGCCCTGCTTGTGCCTCTGGACGGTCTGCGGCTCTTCAGAACTGGAATCCTACAGATAAAACATGTACACAACACTTATTACGATTGTATTGTAATGTTCACTACATCACTACATTATCACTACATGATATTTTATGTATAACCAATAAGGATTTTCATGCAGAAGAGGTGAGTATAACACATCTACATTTCATACACAACATATTTTTAGCCATAGCTCTCAAGAATCAAGGTACCATCCCAGTAATGTTATTAGTTAACTAGTATAGCTAGGAGTCAGGAGGGCAAAGGGTTGAATGCATGGTTATTTTCCACGAAAGCAGAGCTAGCATAGTCAAAATGACACTACAATCAATACACAACATATTCGTAGCCATAGCTCTCGAGAATCAAGGAGCCATCCCAGTAATGTTATTATCTAGCTAGCTAGCTTGTTTAGGAGTTGGAGTTGGAGAAGGACAAGCAAAGCCAAGGTTATTTTCCATGAATGCCGAGCTATGATAGTCAAAATGTATTATTTTTTTACGCAAGTGTGATAATTACCAGCTAAAGCTATCGTCATATAGCTATATTGTACCAGGTAGGGAAATGTACAGTAGTGTCTATTATCAACCATTGAACTAGCTAGCTAGCTACTGTAGCTACCTTGTCATTTCTACCTAAAACAACTTTCTGGGTGACAACGTGAATATTATCAAATTTTTAGTACGTGTTCAGGAGACATTGTTGCTAAAATGAAATCGATATCCATAACTGATATTACATCGGCATCTAGTCCCAAATTTCCTACCCTGTTGGATTGTCACTAGTTACCACAGCCACAAAGTCAAAATTGGCACACAGGGTTTCCACTGGATAAGACTCAGATTGGATGTTGATGCTACGTCATCCCAATGGCAACTACCAATGAGAACTGGGATTTCTGAAATTAGCTTTAAAACTGCAAAATGTTCTCTCCGCCAACAAGAGAGGTGTGAACAGTTTGGGGATGATTGGGTTGCGAGGTGTTTTTTTTATTGCAAACAGGATGCTTGTTTTGGAATATTTATATTCTGTACAGGCCTCCTTTTCATTATGTACAGTAATTTCGGTTGGTATTGTGGAGTAACTGCAATGTTGTTGATCCATCCTCAGTTTTCTCATATTATAGCCATTAAACTCTGTTTTAAAGTCCCCATTGGCAGGCCTCCCGAGTTGCACAGCGGTCTAAGGCACTGCATCGCATTGCTAGAGGTGTTACTACAGACCCCATCGCATTGCTAGAGGTGTTACTACAGACCCGGGTTCATTCCAGGGCTGTGCCACAACCGGCCGTGGCCGGGATTGCCGTAGGACGGCACACAATTGGCCCAGCGTTGTCCGGGTTAAGGGAGGGATTGGCCGGTGGGGCTTTACTTGGCTCATCACGCTCTAGCGACGCCTTGTGGTGGTCCAGGTGCCTGCAGGCAGACCTTCCTCCGACTCATTGGTGCGGCTGGCTTTTGGGTTAAGCTTGCGGGTGTTAAGGAACGCGGTTAGGCGGGTCATGAGGACACATGACTCCACCTTCGCCTCTCCCGAGACTGTTGGGGAGTTGCAGCAATGAGACAAGAAAAATAAAGTCCCCATTGGCCTCATGATGAAATCCCTGAGCGGTTTCCTTCCTTTTCGGCAACTGAGTTAGGAAGGACGGCTGTATCTTTCTTCTATGCTTAAAGTGATATTCAATGCTGTTTTTTTTACCCATCTACCAATAGGTGACCTTCTTTGCGAGGCATTGGAATTATGTTGAGTAACATTAAATATTCTGATGCAAAAATATTAGCATTATTATTTACATTTTGCAACAAAGTGGTTACTATCCTGTTGGGGATATCACATTAGGAGTTGCATAGGCTTTTTAGGACTGCATACACTACTGTAAGCTTCATTAGCGCTACAAAGGTGTAAGTGTTTGACTGTAATGTGATACCAATTCAACAGAATGGATGAACCGGAATGACATCTATTGTCATGGGTGGCCAAAAATAACTTCCTGAAAGCCACGTCCTTACTAAGCCAAGTCTCCAGTCTTCGGCTCTGACCAACTGGATCATATCTCAGCAACCAACCTTGCTATTTCTGCAATGTAGATGAATACATTCTGCCCTCTAGCCCAACAGCCATGTTTTACATTTAAATGGTGGGTTTCTTTGTACTGAATAGCTGCTGTGTGTGTGTGTGTCTGTGTACTGTGTAAAGGAAACAGAAGAAAACAAGAGCTAGCTGTACAATCCATTGTACATTTCCCATGTCTTTATTGAGTTTAACCAGAGGAAAGGTGAGATGTATGTCTGTATTTAAGCACTAATGTACGTCTTTAATCCTGGTTGCAATGCTACTTAGACAAATGATGTGTGACTCGTTTTATGTGTATTGATTTCGGCAGAGAGAAGCCAGCCTCTGCACACTGTGCCAAGCCAAGCACACGCATGCACAAGAACGACACAAATGGGATGGCACGACACACACACACACACACACACACACACTGTTTATACTGGTAGTACCAGCTGGTAGCCTCGTCTTCCAAGTAAGGCAGTGAGATCCTCCTGCACTCGTCTTCTCTCCTCCTCTCCTCTCATCTCCTCCTTTCCTCCTGCTCTCCTCTCTTCTTCTCACCCAACTCCAGAGAAGGCTAGGAATGTCATGCTGCATCTCTCAGAGTGGGTAAAGGAAATATTCTTCTCTCCTCCCAGGCTGTCTACAGTTTGTAGTTTCAGACAGTGGGGTCAAAACAGCTAATGGTTTCAAATCAGTTGTAGTCAGTTGAATGGTGTAGGTTGGTTGTGGTATATGACCTCATCGAACATACGTCAGTCACAATATAGAAACAATAATGAAAAAGTGACCATAACAATACAATACGAGAGTGAGAGAGAGTTATGGATATTCTTTCTGGACTTTTCATAAAATGGTTGGACTATGGTTAGAACCAGAATGCTTGGCACTGGTAGCCTCAATAACCCCCTCTCTGAAGACATTGTGTCTAGCCACGCACGCACGCTAGCATGCTCTACTGTTACACACACACACACACACACACACACACACACACACACACACACACACACACACACACACACACACACACACACACACACACACACACACACACACACACACACACACACACACACACACACACACACACACACACACACACACACACACACACACACACACACACACACACACACACACACACACACACCTTGTGAAAGTGTGATCCTGATGGTTTTACTTTGTGGCAATTAAAATGTTCTAATGCAAACCATGCCCATAATTTCCCAGCATGCTCTACTGCAGCTAGATTTTTTGGATTGTTTTTAATGTGTTTTTGCATGTACATTGGTTGATTTGATTAATTTTAGATAGCATACATCCAATCTGTTTTATTGCACCCGTTACTGAAATGGTTGTTCCAGTTTAAATGGTTTCAGTACTCTTATGTCAATGTTCTTAGCCTTGACCGTCATTAAGAATACAGGTAAGGAGTGAATAAAACTCTGGCTGGATTTTAATAGGAATAACATATACTTTTACATGACAGCATAATGTGACCTGTAAACCAGTATGTTAATGACAAATGACTTTGTTAGGATAAAACATGGCCATGAAACTAAGCCTTAATATGAATTCAACAATCATCCCTTTGTCACTGACAAATAGACTCATGGGTGGTAACTCTACAATTCACTTGAGGCAAGGCATACTGGGAAATTAGAATGGAGGCGTGGCTTAGTTGGGGCTTGGCTTGCAAAAAATGTAATGGTCTATGGTTATGTTAAAATCTTAGCATGACCTGTTGTGGCAGGAATGGTGAAGATTGCCAAATTAGAGCCTCATCAAAACACACATAACGACAAGAGAGACAACACAACACTACATAAAGAGAGACCTAAGACAACAACATAGCATGGTAGCAACACATGACAACACAATATGGGTAACAACACAACATGGTAGCAGCACAAAACAGGGTACAAACATTATTGGGCACAGACAACAGTACAAAGGGCAAGGAGGTAGAGATAACAATACATCACACAAAGCAGCCACCACTGTCAGTAAGAGTGTCCATGGTAAGAGTGTCCATGGTTGAGTCTTTGAATGAAGAGATGGAGATAAAACTGTCCAGTTTGAGTGTTTGTTGCAGATCGTTCCAGTCGCTAGCTGCACCGAACTGAAAAGACGAGCGACCCAGGGATGTGTGTGCTTTGGGGACCTTTAACAGAATGTGACTGGCAGAACGGGTGTTGTATGTGGAGGTTGAGGGCTGCAGTAGATATCTCAGATACGGGGGAGTGAGGCCTAAGAGGGTATTATAAATACAAGGCGGTACTTATTTAAATTAGGTAAGAGAGGACGTTGGGGACCGTTGAGTCAGTGAAAGTGTGGTAGTCCCGTGTAGCTCAGATGGTAGAGCATGGCGCTTGCAACGCCAGCGTTGTGGGTTCGATTCCAACTGGGGTACCAGTATTGAAAAAAAAAAAAAAAAAGTATGAATATATATGCACTAACTAACTGTAAGTTGCTCTGGATAAGAACATCTGCTAAATGACTCAAATATAACTCGAAGTGGACTTGAAAGGAGTGAAAACCATGTTTATCATAAATGTGGATAAAACCAGATAAAAATCTGAATAAATTCTATTGCTTCTATATTGATAAAGTTTGATCATAAAGTTAATGTTTCCCTCCCCCATGTCATACACTTGGATTCAGGAGGCAGGCATTAAAATTAACATCACCAGCTACATCTGAAAGTTTAGAGAAGTGGAATTTTTTCTTTCTTTTTTTGCATCCTCCCCCAAGAGGAAACGGGAGTTTCGCGTCACGTGGTTCAGGGCTCAACCTGTGGTGTATTTTGCTCTCCGGAACAGGTTGCCCAAAGGGCAAAGGGGTAGCATTGCTCAAAGGGGTGATCAGTGGGGTAGCGTTAAGTGGATCAAACTAAAAATTATATTCCTGGTGTTTGTGACACCCACCGTTTGAGACGTAGACCCGTGGCAATGGCCAGACTGAGAACCTGTCTGTCTTGCTTTGACAAAGAGTTTCTACCTGATAAGGTCAGGTTAGGTTATATTTGCTATTTTGTGAGGGCCTATGTTCCGAACCCGCTGTGGTGCTTTAAGTGCCAAGGATTTGTAGCATGATGTACTACAGTACCCATAATGCTCTATAACGATATCTGGTGTTAACTTACTAAAAAGTTTTCTTAAGGTAACACTATAGTGTCCCGTCACTATATTCTTACATGGTGTCAGAAGTGAAAAAATCTGACGTTAATCGCCACTCTGTCTGCTGAAACTAGCTACAGAATTTCATTTTCAGTGAGTGTGGACATTTACAAGTGAAAGTGAACCAGGAACATTGTGCAAATGAACATAGTTGTTATGCTTGCTAGCTAAAGTCGGGATGAAGCCAAGCAGCAGCAGTGTGTCTGTCCAGGAACCCACTGTGTGTGTGGAGCATTGTGTGGAGTCTTAGTTGCTAGGCAAACCTGGGCCCTCACGGAGCAGCACAGAGGGACAGACAGGAATAAAAAAACAAATAAAAAAACGTTAGGAGGAGGAAAAGTTTATCTGCAAGCAATAAAAATAATTAATACTTTTTTAAAAAATGGCAGCTGTACATATAACTCATATAGAGCCCTTCGACTTCTCAATCACGGAAGATTGGTCCAGATGTATTAGGAGATTTGAGAGGTTTCATCTGGCATCAGGGCTAAATACAATACCAGAGGAATATCAGGTGAACTCTCTTATATATGCTATGAGGGATGCCGCTGGTTATATTTTGGGAGTATGATGCTGTAACGGGAGCATTTGAGCAGCACTGTGTTGGAAAGCACAATGTTATTTTTGAGATAGCTCAATTCAACATGAGATGTCAAGATGAGGGAGAGAGTGCAGAGTGCAACTGTACACAAGCTGGCTTTGAAATGCTCAAAGAACAACTGATAAGAGACAGAATTGTGGTTAGAATAAAAGACAGGAAGCTGTTAGAACAGCTTCAGTTGAGACTTAACACTGGCAAAAGCTATTCAAAGAGTCAGACAATGTGATGTCATCAAAGCAAAATGGAATAAAGGGATCAAATTCCAAAAAAGTTCACAGACAACAAACAAATGACAATCCAAGTGAAAAAGGGATAGTGTATGGGTGGGGGTTTGGGGATAGTTTATGGGTGGGGGTTTGGGATAGTTTATGGGTGGGGGTTTGGGGATAGTGTATGGGTGGGGGTTTGGGGATAGTTTATGGGTGGGGGTTTTGGGGATAGTGTATGGTGGGGGTTTTGGGGATAGTGTATGGGTGGGGGTTTGGGGATAGTGTATGGGTGGGGGTTTGGGGATAGTGTATGGGTGGGGGTTTGGGGATAGTGTATGGGTGGGGGTTTGGGAATAGTGTAGTTGTGGTTAGAATAAAAGACAGGAAGCTGTTAGAACAGCTTCAGTTGAGACTTAACACTGGCAAAAGCTATTCAAAGAGTCAGACAATGTGATGTCATCAAAGCAAAATGGAATAAAGGGATCAAATTCCAAAAAAGTTCACAGACAACAAACAAATGACAATCCAAGTGAAAAAGGGATAGTGTATGGGTGTGGGGTTTGGGGATAGTTTATGGGTGGGGGGTTTGGGGATAGTTTATGGGTGGGGGTTTGGGGATAGTTTATGGGTGGGGGTTGGGGATAGTTTATGGGTGGGGGTTGGGGATAGTTTATGGGTGGGGGTTTGGGGATAGTTTATGGGTGGGGGTTTGGGGATAGTTTATGGGTGGGGGTTGGGGATAGTTTATGGGTGGGGGTTTGGGGATAGTGTATGGGTGGGGGTTTGGGGATAGTGTATGGGTGGGGGTTTGGGGATAGTGTATGGGTGGGGGTTTGGGGATAGTGTATGGGTGTGGATTTTGGGGATAGTGTATGGGTGGGGGTTTTGGGGATAGTGTATGGGTGGGGGGTTTGGGGATAGTGTATGGGTGGGGACCAGAGAATTGCACAACCTTACCGTAACTCATTATCCTCTGTTTAAAAGGCCTAATCTGGTGATGATTGAATGGTCTAATTGGATGCTCTGTAGGTTGTGAGTTCAAACACAGTGTAAACTCTCTACTTTGTTAACTCTAACAATACTGAAGTTGAAACTACAATGAATACACAAACCACCGCTGGGTCCGGAGAAAAGAGAGTTAATAGTTATCTCCATGGTTTTCCCCTCAGTGAAATCCATATCTGTGGAGAAGGAAGACCCCCTCCTCTTCTCTGCCCTAATCTCGCTCCTTTTCCTCCGTCTTTCAGGAGAAAACGCTAATGTCAGTGCCGTATGCCCGTGGACTACATTCTGAGGCTGACCAGACACAGCAAGACTTTTGTTTAAGTTTTTGAAAAAAACTTCCACATTCTGACTTCCTGATACGAGCAGTTGAGATAACACCCATAGCCATTCCTCTTCACTCCAGCAGAGGAGCTTAGGAGGAGAGCCATGTTTCTGAATGAGAGAGACGTTATGTACTTTCTGTGGTAGGAGTCTAGGACAGAGGAAATACCTTCAATCCAGACACAAAGCACTGTTATGACTGACTGCTATTGTATCTCATTCAATAAAAAACTAAGCAATGGCCTGACTGTCTATACCACAGAGTCACAATCACTGTGTGTGTGTGTGTGTGTGTGTGTATTTTTAACCTTTATTTAACTAGGCAAGACAGTTAAGAACAAATTCTTATTTACAATGACGACCTACCTACAATATATTTTAGGGAGAGAGGTCTTGGAATGAGGGATTCATCCTCCCACATGCCAGGCATGGGTTGAGGTCAGCCGTTGAGGGTTTCTGGGACACACTGGGGTTTTGTGGGGTGCGTCAATCAGTGGTGGGCGGCTATGAAGGGAATGTTGTGCTATTCCACAGAAGTGTGGCTGTAAACTCCGAAGGTTGCTACGAGACATTAGACAGACATTAGCCTGACCTAATAGGTTAGATATGCAAGTTGCTGAATCGAATCCCCGAGTTGACAAAGCAAAAATCTGTAGTTCTGCCGCTGAACAAGGCAGTTAACCCACTGTTCCCCGGGCACTGAAGACTTGGATGTCGATTAAGGCAGCCCCCTGCACCTCTCTGGTTGGGTTAAATGCGGAAGACACATTTCAGTTGAATGCATTCAGTTGTACAACTGACTAGTATCCCCCCTTCCCCTTCCCTTCCCCCTGTTGCTAGGAGAGGGCAAAAATGCTCGCTCTCTCTCTGTCCGTCTGTTTGTGTATGTCTCTCTACCTAGACATCTACAGTAATTGAGTTAGGGGGTCCCTTCCCTTCTAGCCAAGGCATGTTTCTGCCCCCATCTGGTGAACAACAGTACTGCATTCCTAACTCAGCTCACCACCATAGGATATGGCAGCAACCTTGTGAGCTATTAGAAGTGATACCAGCCAAGTCATGCTGCCTTTTCATAACAAAATCACCATGGAAACAAACCCTTCTCTCTCTCTCTCTCTCTCTCTCTCTCTCTCTCAATTGAGTTAGGGAGTCCTTCAGAGAATCAGTTTAGGGCTATTTTAGGGTAGGTTTTGATGAGCGGCACAGGGTCAGTCGGGCGTGGTCACTGAGAAGAGATGATCAGGCTCTATGTGAACATCCATCTGCAGGTCTGTATGCTTATCTCTGCCAAGGTGATGCTTGGACAATGTCCAGCTGTCTTCATACATTTTGATGCACGTACACAGTTACGTAACTCTCTCGCACGCTCATCCTCTCTCATATATATATGGACGTCAGACCCCTAGCATCAATCCACTCTCTCCCCGGCCTCAGCCCTTCACCATTACTCACCAGCCCCTCTCCTCAGTATAGGGAGTTTCTGAGAAGAGCTTTTCTTTCTAAGTAGTGACGTTAGACAAACCAATGATGACGTCAGACAAACTAATGGGAAAGTGTAGAACTGGGCTGAGCTCTTGGGATTGAGCCTACTAGGAGATTTATGGCCAAATTGTCAAATCCCCCCTCATGCGTAGACACAAAGCTTGTAGATATTTCTACCTCTGGTCCTATCACTGTCCCTTCCTTCTAATCTGACCTTCACTCTCTCACTCTATGAGCTCTGGTAACTGCTCTCTTTCCTCCTTTCTCCCTTTTTTTCTTCTCCCTCTCTTCCCCTTCACTCCTCTGCCGGCACTCTAAGATACTGTCTGTTTCTAAACAAACACTGGAGCCCATGGGCCCTGTCCAGCATGGCCATGGATGAAACACTCACGCCCACAATTACTCACGCATACATATACAAACAAGCAAACACACGCACATGCAAAATTCTACAGGCATGCATATAAATACCTGCAGGTCTTCTGGCAAAAAATATACATACAGTACGAATAATTTTGAACAGCCAGACAAACAAATTATACTTTGGGGCTCCCAAGTGGTGCAGTGGTCTAAGGCACTGCATCTCAGTGCTAGAGGCGTCACTACAGACACCCTGGTTTGAATCCAGGCTGTATCACAACCGGCCATGATTGGGTGTCCGATAGGGCGAAGTACAATTGGCCATCCGAGTTTGGCCGGTGTAGGCTGTCATTGTAAATTTGAATTTGTTCTTAACTGAGGTGCCTAGTTAAATAAAGGTTAAATAAAAATAAAAAATACACAACCATGCTTACACAGACCTGTGAGGTTTCTGTTGAGGTGGTTATTGTACCTACCGCAGACCCAGGTCATTGGCCGTGTCCGAAACCCGTACTTGCATTCTAAATAGTAGGCATTTTGGGTATACAAAAAAAGTAGTTTTACAGTATGTGAAATTTCGAAAATGTAGTATGCTTTAAATGCCAGGATGTCATACTCATTTTGGCTTTTCATCTAATGGAATTCTCTACACACCATTGAGAAAGAGAATGGTATTTCAAGACCCAGCAGACAATCAGCTGAGGGGATGCGCTGTACCAAAATGAACGAATGGCGGGAATCAACGCAATTGCACATTAGATGACACATTCTTAGTAGGATGAGCCTAGTATGCTGATATTTGTTGCTTACTGCATGATTTTTTACCAAACAGTGCGTTCTAAATGTATGTAGTAAGATTAGTACACAGTATGCAGTTTAAGTAAGTAGTAGGCAAGCCAGATTTTGGACACGGCCATTGTGTACTGGATACTCAGAAACCCCAATACCTTCCACTCAACACCCAGGAATCTCTCATCTCCTCAGACACATACTGTAGTTTGTTTTCTTTTGAAGTCTGTTTGTAATATGAAGTCTGTATTGGAATCTGTTTAGTGTCTGAGTATGCAACCGTTCCGGGAAAATGGCTTCACTACAGCTAAATCAAGAGTCATACATCATCCTCACCTCACACTAATTTAATTTGGCTGTCGTGGCCCATTGGTCCAGTATGTGAACTAGTGGAGAGAAACCCTCACACATACATACTTACACACACACGCACAGAGAGATGGTTTATACGTTCTACTGCTTTCTGTTATTACTGATTGTCCCGATAGCCCTTTAGATTTGGGAATCTAGGTTATAATGCCCTCTTAAAATCCCCTTTTCACATAGGACCAGATACACAATCAGCCCACCCACTGGGCACACACTGGTTGAATCAACGTAGTATCCATGTAATTTCAATGAAATTACGTTAAACCAACATGACATAGATGTTGAATTGACGTCTGTGCCCAGTGGGCAGTCTCTCTCTATAGCAGCCCAGGTCAATAACTACTAATCGTTTTTTGTATGGATGTCAGTTTAGTCTGCCTGCAATCCCGCCGATCTGGTGTTTGGGTTTAGTGAGATGCGAAACAGACTGAGAAAGAAAGCAAAAAGCTACCCTTCCTTTGATCTCCTGTCAGATTAGCATGTTGTGGTTAGAAAGTGTGTGATAGGCATCGCAGAATGGCAGAGTGAGAACATACACAGGAGATGACAGAAACACACACACACACACGTGGAGACATTACCACATCATGCGTGTCAGTGTGGGTTAGAGGATTGGGGGCATCTCAGTCATGGAGAAGTTTTGTCTAGCAGGAGGATGGAGGGAAGGAGAGAGGGAGACGGAACTAAACAGAAAAGAGAGAGAATTGGAGGCGGAGGGAAACGGAGAGAACAACACGTGGACAAAGGATTCATCACTGAAATCATAAATTCATGAAAATGTCAGTTTCATAAAGAGCTCTATGTATCATGTATCGTGTACCTGTCTTTTGTGTTTTTTCGTTCTGGCATTTTGCACCTGCTCTGTGTTTTTTTGTAGCTGCTTGACGAAGAAATTTCCCCTCGGGGATCAATAAAGTATCTATCTATCTATCTATCTATCCATTGGTTCATACAGTCAATAATCTTGCTCTCACTCTCTTTCTCTCTCTCGCTCGCTCACTCTAGCTCTCAAGCAGACACTACCATGTTAATTGACTATTCCTCCAGCACATTAGAAGTAAATCTATAGATAGATAGATAGATAGATAGATAGATAGATAGATAGATAGATAGATACTATATAAAAACAATATGAGAGAGGTGTAACCGGTGTAAAATGGCTAGCTAGTTAAAGGCATTCTCTCAACCTACTTCAACTGGAATGCTTTTCCATCAGTCTTGAAGGAGTTCCCACATATGCTGAGCACTTGTTGGCTGCTTTTCCTTCACTACGGTCCGACTCATCCCAAACCATCTAAATTTGGTTGAGGTTGTAACCAAGAATCTCAAATTTGGACTCCAGACCAAAGAACAAATTTCCACCGGTGTAATGTCGTGATTCTTGGCCCAAGCAAGTCTACTCTTATTATTGGTGTCCTTTAGTTGTGGTTTCTTTGCTGCAATTGTGTCTGTTACTTGAACTCTGTGAAGCATTTACTTTGGCTGCAATTTCTGAGGCTGGTAACTCTAATGAACTTATCCTCTGCAGCAGAGGCATTTCTGGGTCTTCCATTCCTGTGGCGGTTCTCATGAAGCTGGTTGAGAGAATGCCATGAGTACTCTAAAGAATCTCAAATTTAAAATATATTTTCATTTGTTTAACACTTTTTTGGTTACTACATGATTCCATATGTGTTATGTCATAGTTTTGATGTCTTCATTGTGCAAATAAAGATAAACCCTTGAATGAGTAAAACTTTAGACCGGGGGTGTATGTGTGTACTGTATGTTTGAGGTTCTGCGACTGTGCTCTCTAGGGGTTACTTAGGGTTAGTCACATACTGTATGTGTGTGTGTGCTTCTTGGGAGTGTCACTATCATGGTTGTGTGCTCTGTAGCCCTGTTCTCAGTGTTAGCCCAGTCTCAGTAGATATATTCCAGCCTGCTCTGCCTGACAGGGCCCTGGCAGCACGCCTCACACGTGAGCGAATTAACAGCTGGATAATGGAGGGAAGAGAAGAGAGATGGCGTACAGGCCAGTTCCCAGGCTCTAGTCCTTGGTGAGAGGAGAAGAGGCAAGAAGGAGAGGGAGAGGGGGTTGAGAAAGAAGTGAGGCCAGCTGGTAAACTATAATGTGGCTAACTGCCTGGTAGGGTTGCAGCAGGAGAGCTGCCACAAAGCTGCAAAGCAAATGACAACCGTTAATGCCACTATCTCCTTTCTGATCATTTGAATTTATCAAGTTAATGATTGTGGTTCATGTTGCGTGTGTGTTTGTGTTAGTGTTGCCACTGGCAGGAGAGCTAAATGCTGTGAAATAATGCAGAGCATTGGAAGACTAGGTGTGATCAGATTGGGGGATTGTGTTGCCCTCTAGTGGTGTAAAATGGTCTCAGTCTACTGATTACTAATGCCTTTGACTGTAAAGTGGATTGATTGCTAATCTCTCTCTCTCTCTCTCTCTCTCTCTCTCTCTCTAGGGGTGTTCTGGGTCATCATGCGGAGGGAAATGTGACTGCAGCGGGGTTAAAGGAGCAAAGGTAAGCATTCTGTCTATCAGTCCTTCATTGTCTACCAGTTTCACATTGCTCTCTCACTCTCGTTTTCTTCACACCGTATCTTTCACCTACTCTCACTCGTTCTGAGATTCCCAACTAGAAATTACAGATTTCAGAATCCCTGTTAGGCTCAAAAGGATGGTTACTCTGTCTACGTATGTTTCTTATGGTACAGTATATATACATTTTTGGATGTCCATCATCCATTTCGTATGATATATTACAAATTCCACTTAGCTGTGGCTAACGTTAGCTAGGTGGCTAATGTTAGCTAGGCTAGGGGTTACGGGAAGCGTTAGCTAACATGCTAAGTAGTTGCAAAGCAGCTAAAAAGTAGTAAGTAGTTGAAAAGTTGCTAAAATGCTCAAATTCAAACATACTACCTTATGGGTTCCTAGACATTTGCATTACACCCATGTCATAGGCCACCATCCTCCTCAACCAACTTCATTCCTTTCATTTTTGGCATAAGTAACCTTCTGCCTTATGTAACCATACCAAATGTAACATATTATAATAATTTGTGTGTTACAGCTGTACATTTACTATGTTACGTTTACTCTTTGAGTCCAGGCTGGTCAGTCTAGTGCTGAGTGGAAAATGGAGGAGCGGAGCACCGACACGGAGCAGGGATCAGGGTGGAGACAGACTGGAATAAGATGGAATTAGAGCATGTCCGGACACACAGCTGGGCTGAGGGTGGTATACCCACCAGACCGAACAATCTCTCACTTTTGAAACAGTACCACACTGTTACAGTACATCCAGCAATCAGTGGTTTAAAAGTGTGGTTAGAAGTTTATAAGACACTTGAAGACAAAGTCTACACACTGCCAGTCTTATCTCAAAGTAGCAATGACACACTCAGTTACATCTCCACCCTCTCAGGGATTCCAGAAAAAAACAATTACGTAGCTGCTACTGTACGTATTGACTCACACACATTAGAGCCTAGCAACAGTGTCTTATCTACCCTGCATGTGTAGCCTTAAGCTCTCAAGATCTGGAAACAGTAGCCAGACACAGACCACAGAGGAAGACAGAGGAGCTGTGTGTTCTCTGGACCCAGGTCTGTACTAACTGACTGACAGACTGAGCCTGGTGAAGTCATGCCTCATGTCTGTCTGTTGAAAGGTAATTGAAGTCTGGCAAACCAACCGCTGTTTCCATTCTCCCTGCATAGTTTCGCTGCGATGATGTCACTTCCTGCCGCCCACGATGGGGGTTCTGTTCCCTTGGCGACCGGCCCATGTCCTGGTTCTCATGACCCAGAATTTAATGTTCAACTTCAAACCCCGTGTGAGCTTTAGAAATGGAGGGATATGGTAGAGTGATTGAGAGAGAAAGTGTAAGGCAGGAGGTCGAGAGTAAGACAGATTGAGACACATGCACAAAAAAAAGGTTTAACTGAGAATGTACTTTAGCAGCTGAGAATGTACTTTAACAAAAATATATGCAACATGCAACAATTTCAAAGATTTTACTGAGTTACAGTTCATTTAAGGAAATCAGTCAATTTAAATAAATTAATTAGGCCCTAATCTATGGATTTCACCTGACTGGGAATACAGATATAAATCTGTTGGTCACAGATACCTTAAAAAAAAGGTAGGGGCGTGGATCCGAAAACTAGTCACTATCTGGTGTGACCACCATTTGCCTCATGCAGCGCAACACATCTCCTTCGCATATAGTTGATCAGGCTGTTGATTGTGTCCTGTGGAATGTTGTCCCACTCCTCTTCAACGGCTGTGCTAAATTGCTGTTTATTGGCGGGAACTGTAACACGCTGTCATACACGTTGATCCAGAGCATCCCAAACATGCTCAATAGGTGGCAAGTCTGGTGAGTATGCACGCCATGAAAGAACTGGGACATTTTCAGCTTCCAGGAATTATGCACAGATCCTTGGGGCCATGCATTGTCATGCTGAAACATGAGGTGATGTCAGCGGATGAATGGCACAACAATGGGCCTCAGGATTTCATCACGGTATCTCTGTGCATTAAAATTGCCATCAATAAAATGCAATTGTGTTCGTTGTCCGTAGCTTATGCCAGTCCATACCATATCCCCACCGCCACCATGGGGCACTCTGTTCACAATGTTGACATCAGCAAACCGCTTGCCCACACAACGCCATACATGTGGTATGCGGTTGTGAGGCCAGTTGGGCGTACTGCTAAATAATCCAAAAATGACGTTTGAGGCGGCTTAGGATAGAGAAATTAACATTACATTCTCTGGCATCATATGTGGCCTTGTGTTGTGTGACAAAATAAGCTTTTTGTGCGTATAATGAATTTTGAGAATCTTTTATTTCAGCTCATGGAACATGGGACCAACATTTATATTTTTGTTCAGCGTTCAATGTGTGAGGGCAGACTACATGGCCCCGTAAAAGAACAGTAGCTCCATCTGGTGGCAGATAGAAGGAACACATGAAGCAATCACTACTGACAAGCTACTGCTGTCTCATCAATCACCTTCATATATTTTTTTCTAATCATAATTTGTTTAACCCCACTTGCCTGTAGGCACAGATCTAGGATCAGCTTACCTTACTTAAACCCTAAACTCATCCATGCTGCTGTAAAACATAGATCAGCATCTATACGGGCAACTTAATTTGACTCTGTTCAACTTGCTTTGTGTGTCCTGTAGGGTGAGCGGGGGTTTCCTGGTCTCCAAGGCAATATGGGGTTCCCGGGCATGCAGGGCAATGAGGGGCCCGCAGGGCCAATGGGCCCTAAGGTGAGTGACAGCTCCAGACCACATCCCAACACAGTATCCCCCACCCACCAAGAAACCTTACTTGGGACAGCATAATGTGATTTACTATGCTTATATTATGACACATACACATCATTTTATTTACTAAACATTAGTAATGTCACTTTAATGTCACTTCTATGTTGTCTTATCTCTTCCCAGGGAGAATATGGTGAGTCTGGAAGTCCTGGATTGAAAGGAACACGTGTAAGTACATTAATGGAATCAGAGAACACCTCTCAGTCTGGAAACCAGTGTTAACTTTCTTACAGCATTTTAGCTTTTGTCTGGACTACTTTGAACAATGTATACCTTAATATTACTGGATTTATGTGATTCTGCCTTCTTATTGGAATGAAATAACTTGTATTCAAAGTAATCTGATAAATTACTCAAATATAAATGCTGTGTTGTGATGTCTTGCAGGGATCTAATGGTTTGTCAGGCTTCCCAGGAAATCCAGGGCTTCCGGTACGTACTGTGAATTCCTGTAAACCATAATCTCACATACAAGTAGTTTTGACTGTTTAGGCCATGTGTCTTACCTCACAAATGTCTTACCTGTCCTTGCATGTCCTCGCCTCTCCCCCGCAGGGTATCCCCGGACAAGACGGCCCCCCTGGATCGTCAGGTATCCCAGGGTGCAATGGAACAAAGGTGAGTCATTTGTTTGGTATCAACACTCTGCTGTTACACACCTGTGTAGAAACGTACTTAATAATTTCATAATTCTACCCAAACATACCATCTCAGTCCTGTCTTCAGTGTGAACTGACGTCTCGTCTGTGTGTCTGTGTTCCAGGGAGATCGAGGGACAGACGGACAGCCTGGGTTCCCTGGTCTACAGGGTCCTCCTGTAAGCGCTCTACAACATCAACAACATGGTCACAGTGTTTACTTCAACACTGCTGCAGACTTCACCTTAGACCAGCATTTCATACTAGATCTAAATCAATTAACGAAACAAAAGACACTAGACTGAAAGATGTTATAATGAGCTATTAATTCAATGTATTTATCATTCAATCGGGCAAGATTTACAACTCTCTCTCTCTCCTCAGGGTATCCCTGGACTAATGGGAATGAAAGTAAGTTAAAACCGAGGACTTTTAGATCCTAAGTAAATTCTGTACATTTCAGTGTTAAAAGGTATGGAAGCATTTGTAGCATCATAAGACATCTACTACAACACTGTTGATGGGCTGGGAAATTTAAATGGCCCTGTGTGTAGTGTATCAGTCTCTAACCTCTCTCTCTCTCTCTATCTCTCTGTGTCTCCCAGGGAGACCCAGGTGGTGTTATAGGAATCATCCCACGGAAAGGAGATATAGGATTACCTGGAACACCTGGTTTACCAGTACGTATGTGTGTGTGTGTGTGTGTGTGTGTGTGTGTGTGTGTGTGTGTGCGTGCCTGACAACACTCGCTTATACAGAATATTCATCCTTTCTTTCCTACAGGGACCTAACGGCCCCTCAGGACCTGAAGGCCCCCCAGGAAACCAGGGATCAGACGGACCTAGAGTGAGTGACCACTCTAACACTGGACCCACACAGGATCACTTAGACTTAAATTATACCCTATTCTATGATACCTATGATACAGTGGAGGCTGGTGACTTGAAGAATTGAGGAGGATGGGAGACCCACGGTATAGGCGTGGAACGTGCGGAGACGACAATGTGCGTTTCAAAATTCGTCAAAGACAAATTATTTTAACCTAAAGCATTTAATAAAGACATTTATAGTACAATATTATAGGGAATGGGAATGAGAGGGCTACTTACACAGTGTTGGGAAGGTGTTGGGAATCACAGCAGTGATTGAATGAGGGTATGAGGCATGAGTTGAAGTGTTCAGAGGCTTGACTTCAGTGGAGGACAGCCTTTGACTGGTAAGACAAAAAACAATAACACACTACACAGTTAGACAAAATAATTAAGAATGAGTAAGTCCAAGCAAGAAGTAAAATCATTGATGTGTAATAATGTGATTGTGTTTGTCTATGTGAATGACTCTACATATAGAAATGAGAGAAAATGGATAGGGGTGTTCACAGTGCTTGGAGAGGAAATATTCAATGGGCCAGTGGATGAGCGGGCACATGAGATGTGGCTTCAGTTCATGTCAGGAAAGAGTTGACAATGGTAGTGGAGTGGAGCAGTCATCACCTCTTAATCAGAGAACAGGAGGGGACTTGGCTGTAAATACAAATAGCAGATACATTCCATTACAGCTGCGCCATCATAGGTTTGGACAATGAGTTTCACTATGAAGTTAAACACAGACATCTCAAAATTCATGAAGTCAAACACAGACTGCGCATCTCACCCACTTGTAACATCAAAGTAGCCCAAGAAACGTTCCTGAATAAAGCCCTGACGATAACTGACAACTGCAAGCAGACTGGTGGCACCATAGGTCCCAGAGCGGTGGGGAAATCTTTACCCCCTGGGGAATTGAATTTTTCCTTATATGTTAACCTAACTAGGAAAACTCTGGACCCTATAAGGTATGACAGTGATTAATCCGTTGTAAAAAGGTTTTATATGGGCTATGATGGGATCAGTTTTTACTAATCAGTCCACATGGTTTAAAAAAAACTCCTGAAAAAAAACTCCTGGCCCTGGGGGGGATGAAAACCATGTAAAACTGCAGCTACCTTATATTTGTTCATATAAATTATATTTAGACTAGATTAGGAGGGGGATTTTCACTACCCAGACACAGACAACAACTGATAGACAATAGAACTCACAGAGCTGAGCTTGCTTTATGCATGTTTGCATCATGCAGGCCTATGCAACTGTAGGCCTTATAAAACATGTACTCACATCTGTCATCACTTTTATGTTAATTTATTAATTCCAGTTAATCATTTTGGATTAAAAACGTATAGGCAGCCTAGCAAGCCCAATTTTGAATATAAACAAAATTTGATCACATTCACATTTTTTTCCTGACACACAAATGGACTATAAATACATAACGTTACCAAACAGTTTACCCCGACCAGATGGACAGGGCGCATAGGCTGTATGCAGCTGCTCTTATTAGTAGCCTACAGTTGATCAGACTGAAAAATAGTCTTGTTTTCATCCCATACAGCATGTCAGACTGAAAAATAGTCTTGTTTTCATCCCCTACAGCATGTCAGATCTCTAATGTTTAGGTGTAGCCTAGGCTGCTGCAACATTTATGTAATGAGTTTTTGTTTGTGTCTGTCCAGAGAGATAAATGTTATGTTATAAATACGAGGAAAGTGGAAAGCCTACTTGAGCGCACGCGAAAAAAAAAAGCGCTGCGTCAACCTTTCTCTTTAATCTAACTTTTAATGGATGATGCGATGGGAGCTATCAAATCATTCGGAATTGTTTTCGACATCCCAGAAAAGACAGTCAAAAATTTGATATGTTCAACAAGTAAAGCATCGTAACGTGCAATTACCTCTACAAGCTCCTTGTAGTTGCCCTTTTTGGCGGAGCTTTCCCTCTGGTCGTGTCCTCTAAAAGCAAATTCTTGCATGGCCAAAAACGCAGTGGTGTCGATAAGCCGCTTGAGAACATTCGTGTTTCTTCTTACATTCTCGGTGTGTTGCGCAGTTTCAATACTCAGACCTTCGCCATAATCGATGCAGCTTTTCCCCAGAAACTTGAATCTGATGTGGGCATTTATGTACGTATATGCTCGCTGCTTTTGTTTTGCCAATCGATGTTCTTCAGGTCACTGTACCCACCTTTTGACCAAGGCTCAGACTTTCCAAAAAGCAGGCAAGGCCAGCAATACAGTCTGCTTAATGAAAGGCTCCCTGTTAACCAGCTATACTTTTGATACCAGTTGGTATTGAACGCCCTCACCTTTTCATACTTATGTGTACCCCAGAGAATGAAAGGGGTTCTTCAACAAAAAGTCAGCAGCATTGGCCATTCTACCATTCTGGCGGAGAACTGCACACTCGCACTGGTAGCTAGCTAGCTACTGAAGTTAGCAAGGCAAATTGAAATAAATTGCACTAACTGCACACAAAAATTACTCCTGTAATTTAAAAAAAACTAATTTGAATTTAATAATATCCCAAAAATGCAAAACTATCACTCTTCACCCTTAATCTCTATCCAACGATGTCACCAAGCTTCTCAACACATAGAACACCCATAATGCTCTGTGGCACAATCCCAATACACCACACTAAATTCATTCTCTGATCCTAATTCTATGGTTGGATGGACAATGTCAGTTCATACCTGCAAAAGCTTTGATTAGTTGGAGGACGTCCTCCGGAAGTGGTCATAATTACCACGTATGTCTATGGAAGGGGGTGAGGCCTACGAGCCTCCTAGGTTTTGTATTGAAGTCAATGTAGCCAGAGGAGAATGGAATCTAACTGTCCTCAAGCTACACCATGGTGCTACCCCAGATAGTGCTGTTAAAGTTACTGTAGCCCTTCATTGCAAAACAGTGTATTTTTATCAATTATTTGGTGACATATGAATATATTTAGTATAGTTTTATCTAAACAGGATCACTTTTTAAATGTTTCACTAATTAAAAAAATGGTTTTATTTCACTGAGGAGGATAGTCCCCCCCTTCCTCCTCCTCGGAGCCTCCACTGCTATGATACCTTATTCTCACTACTTTTGTGAAGAATGTTACCATTAGGACCATATTGTCTTAAGAACACTGACTGACTAACTATATTCATCTTTCCCTTTAGGGTTTTCCTGGCCCACCTGGCCCCCCAGGAGAAAAGGTAGGATTGTTGTCAATTATCTTCTCATAATAGGCCAAAGTTCCCACCTATTGTACTATATATTGATGTTCATCCAATCAGTAGTAGTCACAGTAATGACGTTAGTCTTCTCTCTCCAGGGTGACCGGCTGTCGTTCCAGAGTGAGAAGGGAGATAAGGTGAAACACACACACACTTTCATGTTCATGACGTCTTTATAAAAGGGCGTATAAGCAGTAATATAGCCATAATTAATCAGTTGTAAACAGTTATAACCTTCTTCCTTCACCGTTGAGGGACAGATTTGGTCCCCATCTCCCTTCACCTCCTCTTCTTCCAGAACAAAGCCCTCTGCCTTTTTCTTTGTTCCCGTTTCTGATCCGTTCCCTTGGTATTTCCCTCTCCTGATAGGGTGACCGAGGGCTCCGTGGTCCCCCTGGCCCCCCCGGACCCCCATCACAGGAAGTGGAAGGAAATCCTGTTATGCTTTACCTCCCTGGACCACCGGTACCCAGCCCCTTATAATCAATGATAATCAATTATAATAATAGACGATGATGACCTACTTCGACCTAAGCCCTTGACTCCTTCATGGAGCATTAGGCCACTGACGAATGTCCTCCATCTCACTCTGTAAACAAATCTATAGTTATCAATGGATGGGTGGATGGATTGACAAATGGATGAATGGATTATGGGAAAGTAGGTCTGCCTCTTTAATAAAGGTGTTTGTGTCTGCCCTTCAGGGTCAGAGAGGCGAGACTGGAAACACAGGAGAGAAAGTGAGTGTTTTACTATTTTTTAACTCGTTCATACGTGAAATGACGTTACAGTACATTAAGCCAATATTGACCTGACTTGTGTTTTGACAGCCACTATGAGTAACATTGATGTCATTTCAATTTCTGTCTTCAGGGTTCTTGCATTCCATATATAAATGGAGTCAAGGGTGAACAAGGCCAACCAGGACCAAGGGTGAGTGACGATGATCACATTTCAATAGAATACAATTTTGCTTTTATTGAAGAAAAACAACATGATTTGCTTTCATGGTAGAACTGAGTTTCTGTGTCTTGGATTTCAGGGAAAACCTGGCAAAGATGGAGACAATGGATTTAAGGTAGGCTACTTTCTCACTGTCTCTCACTCCCACCTCTTGTATTTCTCTCTCTCTTACTTTGGTGGTTTGTCTCAGTAGTTCAGTTTTGTTTGATGTGTTTGTCTTGGTCATTGTGATATGCCTGTTGTCATACAGGGAGAGAGAGGCTTTCCTGGTGGCCCAGGATACCATGGAACACCGGTAACTAAACAACCATTTATAGTGTACCTGTCAATACCCGTACCCACCTGTCATATTCTTATTAGAAATTCTCTCAGAATTACCTTTCAGTTCTGAGGCTAATAAAATGGACGTCTCTGTGTTCCAGGGTGAAAAAGGAGAGAAAGGACCTCCAGGATATGTAAGTACTGTCTATGCATACTGTATACCAGGGGTTCCAAAACTGTTTTGACCCACGACCCCATTTTGATATTTGAAAATGCTCATGACCCCAACCATTTGAAAACAAATTATGTAATTATGTGACAGCCAATGTTTACTTTTTAAATTGGGGATATGGCAGTCAATTGGAAAAAATTCTAACAGTATTTCTGATTTGTATTCTCAACTCACTATCATATTCTTTTAATGTGGGGCTATGACAGTCAATTTCAAATGAGTCTGACATAATTTATTTTATCTCACCACCACTAATGAGATGGGTGTACTTGTGCATGTCGCATCGGAGCTTCTTAAAGTCAGGGGGCGTGGTCGACAGTGCGCACCTCATCTCTCCTGTCACATCCAACCTGCATCGATATTTGTTTTTAATGCAGACGAGATCACTGAATCAGCGTACCATCAGTTTTAATGCTCAGAGGGAATCTCCTTCAGAGTGACCCGTGAATGCATTGACTGCAGCATTCGGTCACATGACAGCTAGATCAGCTGTACGATTTCCCTTACCGGCATGTCAACTAAGCCCGGATCACAGTCAAACAGAATTAGCTGATTCGGTCACTCAACTTTAGAATTGTTTTGCATTTCCCCTGCTTGCATTCAGTTAGTTCAGAGGAACCATCAAAAAGGCAAACCGTCAATATAGGATTAAGATTGAATCGTACTACACCTGCTCTGACACCCGTCGGATGTGGCAGGGCTTGAAAACTATTACAGACTATAAAGGGAAACCCAGCCACGAGATGCCCAGTGATACGAGCCTACCAGACGAGCTAAATGCCTTTTATGTTCGCTTCGAGGCATGTAACACTGAAGCATGAATGAGAGCACCTGCTGTTCCGGATGACTGTGTGATCATGCTCTCGGTAGCCGATGTGAAAAAGACCTTTATACAGGTCAACATTCACAAAGCCGTGGGGCCAGACGGTTTACCAGGATGTGTACTCAGAGCATGAGAGGACCAACTGGCAAGTGTCTTCACTGACATTTTCAACTTCTCCCTGACTGAGTCTGTAATACCTGCATGTTTCAAGCAGACCACCATAGTCCCTGTGCCCAAGGAAGCGAAGGTAACTTGCCTAAATGATTACCGCCCTGTAGCACTCACGTTTGTAGCCATGAAGTGCTTTGAAAGGCTTGTCATAGCTCATATCAACACCATCATCCTGGAAACCCTAGACCCATTCCAATTCGCACACCACCCAAACAGATCCACAGATGATGCAATCTCAATCGCACTCCACTTTCCCACCTGGACAAAAGGACCACCTATGTGAGAATGCTGTTCATTGACTACAGCTCAGTGTTCAACACCATAGTGCCCACAAAGCTCATCACTAAGCTAAGGACCCTCGGACTAAACACCTCCCTCTGCAACTGGATCCTGGACTTCCTGACGGGCCGCCCCCAAGTGGTAAGTGTATGCAACAACACATCTGCCACGCTGATCCTCAACACTGGGCCCTTCAGGGGTGCATGCTTAGTCCCCTCCTGTACTCCCTAATCACCCAAGACTGTGTGGCCAAGCACGACTCCAACACCATCATTAAGTTTTCTGACGACACAACAGTGGTAGGCCTGATCACCGACAACGATGAGACAGCCTATAGGGAGGAGCAACCTTGTCCTGGCACCAGCGTGGTGCCAGGACAACAACCTCTCCCTCAGTAAGACAAAGGAGCTGATCGTGGACTACAGGAAAAGGTGGTCCGAACAGGCCCCCATTATCATTGACAGGGCTGTAGTGGAGCGTGTCAAGAGTTTAAAGTTCCTTGGTGTCCACATCACAAACAAACTTTCATGGTCCAAACGCACGAAGACAGTTGTGAAGAGGGCACGACAACACCTTTTCCCCAGGTCCTCAAAAGGTTTTACAGCTGCACCATTGAGAGCATCCTGACCGGTTGCATCACCGCCTGGTATGGCAACTGCTCGGCATCTGACTGTAAGGCACTACAGAGGGTAGTGCGTACAGCCCAGTACATCACTGGGGCCAAGCTTCCTGCCATCCAGGACCTATGTACTAGGCCCAAAAGGCACAAAAAATTGTCAACGACTCCAATCACCTAAGTCATAGACTGTTCTCTCTGCTATCACATGGCAAGTCGTACCAGAGCGCTAAGTCTAGGACCAAAAGACTCCTTAACAGCTTCTACCCCCAAGCCATAAGACTGCTGAACAATTAATCAAATGGCCACCCGGACTATTTACATTGACACCCCCCCTCACCTACACGTACAAATTACCTTGACTAACCTGTACCCCCACACATTGACTCGGTACCGGCACCCCCTGTGTATAGCCTCATTATTGTTATTTTATTGTTTTACTTTTTATTTATTAGTAAATATTTTCTTTCTTGAACTGCATTGTTGGTTAAGGGCTTGTAAGTAAGCATTTCCTGGTATGGTCTACACTTGTTGTATTCGGCGCATGTGACGAACACAATTTGATTTGAAATACTGTATGTTGTTACATAGGCAAGGATACACATTTTTACAAATGACAACAGTTCCCCTCTCAATTCGAAAAATCTTTCCAACACTCTGAAGCCTCGGTGTGAAACATGCTCTGATCCCATATCACCATACTGTATAGTGAGTGCATCATACAATGCATCCATATGGCAGAGGGAGACACATTCATAACTAGAGTGTGGAGGCCTACCCGCTGTCCTGTGATAGATGGAGCCCCATCTGTGCAAAAGCCCACCATTCCATCCCATTAATCCGTTTTTCGTTACTATAGCCTCGCAGCTCACCGAACATCCCTGAGACAGAACAATATGTCCTCATGAATAGCATACCCGACATGTAGCGAGCAAAAGTCAATGCATGGGCATCTTGGCCCTCACAGCTAACGTCCATTTGGAGAGCATATGGTGGGGAGTTTGAGTCATTCAGTCAGTTTCCTCTTGATCGCTAGCTTGATTGCTAGCATCAATTCTTAGTTTCACAGTGTTATTTAGAAAGGTATTGATGTGAGTTTATGTTCCTTTGCCTCCCCACACATTGTTTTCACCATATCAATTGCGGCCAGTAATATAAAAATCTCTTCAATAGTGTGTGGTTTCATAGCGTTGCAGGCTTTAGTGATGTGTCATGCGCAAAAGATGCGGCTCTGAGAGCCGATGCTTTGTAGTGAATCAGAAGAGCCGGCTCCCAGTTTTTTTCCTTTCGCTGCGTGCTTACAGGCAGAACTTTGTTTTGATTGGTCAGCAATCGCATCGCGGCCAATCAGATGTGAGGATATGGGATCATACCATTATGTAAAAACAGAGAGGGGGGTGAAGTGAAGCGGCACTCCACTGCAAGTTAATGAGTCGTAACAACGTTAATAACGACACTGTCTGTCAGATAGCGGTGAGGAGAGTGTGTGAGTCGTAACTATGAGTGACACCCGAAAGAGAAGCAGCATCTGGCTCCAGTTTAAAGACAATGGAAACAACAAAGCAGAGTGCGTTCACTGCAAGATGAAAATTACTTTAAGAGCAGGTTCCACCACAAACCTGCATAGACATATGAGAACTGTCCATCCTACAGTGCAGTTAGAGGAGAGAGGGCAAGCTAGCACCCCATCTACAGATCCTGGTGTGTCTCATCCCCCAAAAACAGCAACTGCAGCAGCATCTACTGGCTTCCCCACACATGCAGGTATAACCTCTCCTACTGCAGCTCAAAGCAAAATAAGCCAGTTTATACCCAAAGTGATGACCCCATCCAAACAGCACAGCATTGATGTAGAGCTAGCTGAAATGATAGCTACTGATTTCCAACCCTTTTCAATTGTGGAGGACAGAGGTTTTAAAAGTTTTGTCAAAACTTTAAATCCCACATACACTCTTCCCAGTAGAAAAACATTGTCCCAAACAACAATACCTAAACTATATGACACAGAACGGGCATTATGGCAAGTAAGGGTGAAACAAGCTCCATCAGTTTGCCTGACAACTGACTGCTGGACCTCCAGAACAACCTGCTCTTTCATGGCTGTCACTTGCCATTTCATTGAAAATTACAAGATGACATCTTGCCTTTTGGACTGCTTTGAGTTCACAGAGAGACACACTGCAGAAAACCTAGCAGATGAGCTAGTAAGAGTGGCAAAAGAGTGGCAAGTAGAGGACAAAGTAGTGTGCTGTGTGAGTGACAATGCAGCAAACATCACCAAAGCCATAAAAATTCTTAAGTGGACCCATCACCCATGTCTGGCACATACACTAAACCTCATGATTAGAGATGCCCTAAAGGTGGTCAAACCAACCGTGGATAAGGTGAAGGCTGTTGTGGAGTTTTTCCACAAAAGCACAGTTGCAACACAGAGGCTAAAGTCCACACAGTGCCAGATGGGGATGCCTGAACTGAGGCCCAAACAAGAGTGTGCCACCAGGTGGAACTCAACATTTTATATGTTGAAACGAATTCTTGAAACAAAAGATGCCATCATCTCCACCCTGGCCCTCATCAACGCACCAGTTGATGCTCTATGTCAAGAGGAATGGGAGCTGGTGAAAGAGGTCTGCACCGTCCTGCAACCATTTGAGGAGGTGACTGTGGAAATAAGTGCAGACAGTTACCTTGGACCATTTTTTTTCACTACTACCATTCAGTCACTATTATACATTGCAGAAACAATACAGTATAATGTGCCACATATAATATGCCACATACTTTAAAAAAAGCTTCATTTTAAAAGTTGCTGTTTCTCTCCCTCAGCTATGTTTCTGCCTCAAAAATGCTCCTGCTATGCAAAGGTTTGCAGCGTGTGACAGCGCAACAGACTGTAACCATGCAGAAAGGGAAAGAATTGGTTGCAGCTCTTTGTTCAGCCATGGACCGGAAATTTCTGCGTATGGAGTACAACACTGTCCACTCAGAAACCACATTATTGGATCCTAGGTTTAAAAAACTTGCATTCAATGACAACAGAGCTGTTGATGAGGCACTTCAGAGAATTAGTGCAGCAGCAGCAAGATGCACCCCTAGCAGCCAGCCAGCTCCGCCATTAGAAGGCCAAGTGTATGAGGAACCACAAACCTCTGTTGTTTGGAGGCTTTTTGATGAAAGAGCTACAGGAGATGCTACAAGAAGAAATCCTACAGCTGATGCTATACTGGAGGTGAGGTCTTATCTTGAGGAGCCCATCATCCAACGAGCAGAAGACCCACTGAGCTGGTGGCAGGCCAAGGCCTCAGTCTTTCCACGCCTGGCGAAGGTGATGGAAGGGAGACTGTGTATTGTGGCAACATCGGTTCCTTCAGAGAGAATCTTGTCAAAAACAGGGCAGATAATCTCAGAAAGAAGAAATAGGATCAGTCCATCAAAGCTGAGGCATCTGATTTTTTTGAATGCCAATCTTCACTGAGGACATTAATACTGTTTGCTTGAGTTTGGTTCTAGTTCTGTTCTAGTTCAATTCTGTTTATTTGCTGTTTTTTTGTTGTTAATTTGTGCAAAAAAATGTTTGATTAAAATGATTAAAAACAAAAGAATGCTTTTGTAACAAAATAAATGCATAAAAACACTGCACATGAAAGGGTTTTCAACACACAAACCATTTTAAAGTTAGGGTAAAATAAAGGCCTACAAAAAAATCCTAAATTAAGAGCCGTTCAGGAGTCGAAAGAGCCGGCTCTTCTTTGGGAGCTGAGCCAAAAGAGCCGGCTCTCGGAAAAGAGCCGAACTTCCCATCACTAGTAAACCCTCCTGCTTCAGGCGTCTTCGTCTTCTTTGGATTTTATATGGCGGTTGGCAACCAACTTTAAGGTGCATTACCACCACCAACTGGAGTGGAGTGTGGACCTCAGTTCATATTTCAATCACCAACATGGTATATGATCCTAAAAACCAATTAGGAGATGGGAGAGGCGGGACTTGCAGCGGTGTGGTCAGCATGTTAGCCATTCACCGTGGGAATGATTTAAGTGCAAAGGTCAAATGTGGCCTTTTCCCCATAATCTAAGGGAGCTCTCTGGTTGAATTTTAACTTTTAGATTTGAATAATTGTATTTTCGATTTTTAAGGTTAACCACATTACAATGATTTTGAGAGACAAAGTACCAGTCAAAAGTTTGGACACACCTACTCATTCAAGGGTTTTTCTTTATTTTTACTACTTTTTACATAATAGTGAATACATCATAACTATGAAATAACACTTACTGTTTGGAATCATAAAATATATTTTATATTTGAGATTCTTCAAAGTAGCCACCCTTTGCCTTGATGACAGCTTTGCACATGCTTGGCATTCTATCAACCAGCTTCACAAGGTAGTCACCTGGAATGCATTTCAATTAACAGTTGCCTTGTTTAAAGTTAATTTGTGGAATTTCATTACTTCTTAATGTGTTTGAGACAATCAGTTGTGTTGTGACAAGGTAGGGGTGGTATACAGAAGATAGCCCTATTTTGTAAAAGACCAAGTCCATATTATGGAAAGAACAGCTCAAATAAGCAAAGAGAAATTACTATTTCTTGCATGGAATAGCCTTCATTTCTAAGAACAAGAATAGACTTGTTTCTGGCCATTTTGAGCCTGTAATCGAACCCACAAATGCTGATGCTCCAGATACTCAACTAGTCTAAAGAAGGCCAGTTTTATTGTTTCTTTAATCAGCACAACAGTTTTCAGCTGTGCTAACATAATTGCAAAAGGGTTTTCTAATGATCAATTAGCCTTTTAAAATGATAAACTTGGATTAACTAACACAACGTGCCATTGGAACACAGGAGTGATGGTTGCTGATAATGGGCCTCTGTATGCCTTTTCCAATAGTCATTTACAACATTAACAATTTCTACACTGTATTTCTGATCAATTTGATGTTATTTAAATGGACAACATTTTTTATTTTCTTTAAACAACAAGGACATTTCTAAGTGACCCCAAACTTTCGAACGGTAGTGTATATATATATTTTTTTTTTACCAGGATATTCTCCTGTGACGCCATTTTCATATCAGGCGACCCCTAGTTTAGGAACTGCTGCTGGATTCTCTATCTCTGTAGTCTTGTTTATTGCACTCCGCACCTCAATTTAACTCTTATACATTTATGTACAATTCTCCTTTTTAACCACCAGATGTCGCCATACAGTCTTTGAAAGTAAAATGAGAACAACTGAGTGCTGAGCATCACCATTATTCTTGAAAAGTGTAGTAACGTATGAGTCTTGTATGCAGGGGGATGAACATTTTGTATTTGTATAAATTCAAGGATTGAGTTTTCTGTGATTTTAAGGTTGATGGTGCTCCTGGCGCTCCCGGCCCCCCTGGTCTCCCGGGCTTACAAGGAGAAAGAGGTAAAGTAACCTGTGCCCCACCACCACCCTTGTATAAAACTACACTGTTTAGGTTATCACACCAGTATTCATAGAATAATGCACACTAAGGTTTTATGTAGGCCATATGTACCACCAACTCTCACCTTTTCCTCTGTCTGAAAGGTTTCCCTGGTCTTCAAGGAGACCTTGGTCCACCAGGTAAGAGAGCAAAAACACACACTTTGACCCATCAATTGATCAGTGACCCATTCTTTGAAACCTGGTTATATTTTACGTCCTCTCTGTCATGTAGTGTGTTAGTTGATGTCCCCATACCTCAGTGTGTGCCTCCTCTGTGGTGTATCTTAGGCAGGCATATTGAAGGACCTCCCGGAGAGAGGGGCCAACCAGGAGAGATCGGTCAGAAGGGAGACAGGGGTGTAGACGGGGAGTCTCTCAGAGGAAAGCCTGGACAAGATGGATTCATCGGACCCCCTGGTCCTCCCGGACCTCCTGGTAGGTGCACTTTACACATTCATAGTGTGACCTTTGTCATTCTGGAGTCATTTGGCTGATTATACATATAGCACCTGAGTATTTTAGGTGCCTCAGTGTTGCCTGAGATGTCTCTAACTTTTACCACCTCTGTGTGTGTGTGTGTGTGTGTGTGTGTGCGTTGTGCAATCTGTATAGGTGATGAGCCATGTGATCCAGGGATCAAGGGATCACCCGGGCCCCCCGGCCCACCCGGACTACAAGGAGAGTTGGGACAGAAAGGTAAGGAGGGGAGGGGAGAGAGGAGATGATGGGACTTGGGGATATCATATAGTGCAGTTGAGAAGTTGACTTTGTTAGCGAGACATCCGTCTCACCTACCTGTTGTTTCTCTACTGTGACCTTGTATTGCGTTGTACCTCCAGGTAATCAGGGAGAAATGTGTGTGCAGTGTGAAGCCTTTGGCCCCGCTGGACTCCCCGGTCCACAGGGTCCTAAAGGACTGCAAGGTGAGGTGACCCACACTATTGACTGAATCACAAATTGAGATTGCATACACCGAACTGAAACCTTTGGTGCCATTGATTTCAACGAGTGATTGGCACTAAGACTGAGTTCCAGATCTTCAGCCTGTATCTCAAGTTTAGGATCTTGACCCTAGGGCCTATATTAATCCGCCTCCACACTCTTTCCTATGAGATGGTGTTGTTGTGTTTGATTGAGAGGTGTGGTTCGTCTCCTGTAGGATATCCTGGAGCAGCAGGCAATAAAGGAGACAAGGGCCTGCCTGGACCTGCTGGGCCTGATGGAAGCCCTGTGAGTTAGCTTCATCACATTACTCATTCCTCTAATAGAACATGATAAAGACTATTAAGGTGGACATGTTGCATCACTATAGCTCCATGAAGATCAAGATCCTTATTTGTGTGTAACAAGTAGTCAGAGGACATTCACATTTCAACTTTTCAAGTTTTATTAGTTGTGTGTACAGAATACACCGCCCAACGAAATTCTGACTTCCATGTTCCTTCTCGACAGTGCAACAACAATAACAAATAATACAAGATAAGAATACGAACATAAAGTAAATGGCTCAGTAGAATAGAATTAAAATTTTAGCATAATTATAATACAGGAAGGCACAATTTATAGAACGGTATTGACACGTCATTACTATGTATGTTTGTCCATTAGTTTTCAAATGAATAGATTGTTGATTGATCCTGCTGTCTCTTCTCCTCTCCCCAGGGTAATTCCGGTACTGCTGGGTTGATAGGGGCTCCAGGAGCCCATGGTGAGCCTGGGGACATCTACGTGGCTCCAGGGCTGAAGGGTGACAAAGGAAGGTCTGGCTTTGTGGGCACACAGGGACTGCCAGGTGTGGATGGACTTCCAGGGAAAGCTGGACTACCAGGCCTGCCCGGACCCAAAGGAGAACCTGTAAGTGTGTGTGTTTTAGCCATCACTTTAAAGGTTTCAGCATCTACGCTCATGCAGTGATGTAGTCACTCATCCCTCTCTATCTCTGATCTCTGCCTACAGGCCCGAGATGGCATCAAGGGGGACAGTGGTCTGGATGGGGACCCTGGGATCACTGGACCCCCAGGAGAGAGGGGTCCTCCTGGTGTACCAGGGTTTGGCCGGCCCGGGGAGCCTGGAGAGAAGGGTACATCTGGCCAAGCAGGCCGACCTGGAATCCCTGGACAACCAGGTAGGTGTGCAGCTACAGATGAAGCTATAGATGCTAAACACACACACACACACATATATATACACACACACACACACACACACACACACATTCAAGTATACAGAGCCTATGATCATATGTATCTGCTCTCTCCCTATGTGTCAGGAGTGAAAGGTGAACCAGGAAAAGGTGTGAGTTCACCTGGACCCCAAGGCAGCCCTGGACCTCGAGGAGAATCTGGCAGACCTGGATTACAAGGTGAGGATCAGTTTTTTGTTTATATGTTTTGGTATAGCTTATGGTAGGCTATGGTCCTGCACAGCTCATCATGAACATCTTCTCCATCCCAACCCAGGTGACAGAGGACCTCATGGAGACCCTGGAATACCAGGATTCCCAGGACAGAAAGGTGACGCAGGTGTACCTGGCATCGGATTCCCAGGACTACCTGGGCCTAAAGGATATTCTGGAGCTCCAGGAGCCACTGGGTTGCCAGGGGAGCCTGGAAGACCTGGACAGGATGGTTTCTCTGGAATACCAGGAACACCTGGTCCAAAGGTGTGTGTTTTCTATTTGTGTGTCATTGCTTCACTTCCTGTTGTTTCAAACTCAACCAATCTTCTCCTGTCCTTTCTAGGGTGAGCCAGGTCGGGGTCTGCCTGGACCTAAAGGTGCTCAGGGTCCTGCCGGAGTGACAGGTTTCCCTGGAGATAAAGGCAACCTTGGTCTACCTGGTATTCCCGGACAAGAGGGACACACAGGACCACCTGGAGCTCAGGGCATCAAAGGTGACCCTGGTCCCTCTGGTCAGCATGGTGGCACTGGACCCCCTGGACCACCTGGAGCAGGAGAACCTGGTGCCCCTGGACCCATGGGACCCCCTGGAGAGTCAGGCCTCTTCGGTCGTGACGGTGTGAAGGGTGATAAGGGTTTCCCTGGCTCACCTGGTCTGGACATGCCCGGCCCTCAGGGAGAGAAGGGAGACTCAGGATTCCCTGGACTTTCTGGTTCCAAAGGGTTGCCGGGACGACCAGGCCCCGCTGGCAGAGATGGATTCCCTGGGGAGGCAGGTGAGACTGACATGCCTCAGAACAGTGTAGGAGGTCTGATGTAACTGGAAGGACATTGACACTCATTTACTGGACTGGTCTTGGTTGATTGCTGTTGAATTGAATGAGTATTTGGTGAAATTGAGAAGATTTTACCTTCAATACTTTGTAAGCTCTAACCTTCAATACTCAGATCTTTTTCCATTCCATTTTCATTTATTTGTTGATGTGTGTGTGTTTCCCAGGCTCCAAGGGAGAGATGGGAGTCATGGGAACACCAGGAACACCAGGATATCAGGGTCCAGCTGGGAACTCTGGAAGTCCAGGACTGAGAGGTGAGGCAATAGAACTGCAGCCTCTGCACTTATGCCGCTATATTACTAGAATACCCATCAGTTTGATTTACACCACTATGCTATTGCATATCTCACCACTCATCTCTTTCTTTCAGGTGACCCTGGTATCTCTGGGCCAAGGGGGGAGTCTGGTGAGGCTGGACCCAAAGGAGAGAATGGAGAGAAAGGTCTGCAGGGCCCTGCTGGCAACATGACTGATGTGGACATGGAGCACATGAAGGGAGAGAAAGGAGACCTCGGAGATACAGGTATACAACATGAACATGCCCTATCCTACTGCACTGTATGTCTGTGTCAGGTGATTAGTTCAAATGGTATTTTTCAAACAGTCACTGTGAATCGTTTAGGTTCAAATGGTATTTTTCAAACAGTCACTGTGAATCGTTTAGGTATGCTAAATCCCACTTTTTCTCATTAGGTGACCCTGGATACACTGGAGAGAAGGGTTATCCAGGACAGCCCGGAGTACCTGGTATGCCAGGAAAGGATGGAGAGCCCGGTACACCTGGTCAGCCAGGTAAGTCACCTGCGTAGGCTTCGCCCTACCCCTCAGTTTATCTGAAATGGTCCAAAATGGTATACTATCTAGTATGAAAGTATGTATTGGTCTTGCACAATATATACAGTGCCTTCAGAAAGTATTCATACCCCTTGACTTATTCCACATTTTGTTGTGTTACAGACTGAATTCAAAATTGATTAAATAGATTATTTTCTTACCCCTCTATACACATGAGATATTTCTGTATTTCATTTTCAATAGATTTGCTAAAATGACAAATGTTAATGACAAAGTTAAAACAAATCTATTGAAAATGAAATACAGAAATATCTCATGTACATAAGTATTCACACCCCTTTGTAATGGCACTCTAAAATATGAAATTTCCCCCCCGGGGGATCAATAAAGTATCTATCTATCTATCTAAATTGAGCTCAGTTTTATCACATTTCCTATGATCATCCTTGAGATGTCGCTACATCTTGATTGGAGTCCCCCTGTGGCCAATTAAATTGTTTGGACAGGATTTAGAAAGAAACACACCTGTCTATATAAGGTCCCACGGTTGACAGTGCAAGTCAGTGAAGAAACTATACCATTAAGTCCAAGAAACTGTCAGTAGAGCTGCGATGGAAAAAATATGGAACAACCCAGACTCTGCCCAGAGCTGGCCGTTTGACCAAACTGAGCAACCAGGCATGAAGAACCTTGGTCAGGGAGGTGACCAAGAACCAAATGGCCACTCTGACAGAACTACAGAGTTCCTTGGCTGAGATGGGCGAATCTGCCAGAAGGACAACAGTCTCTAAAGCACTTCACCAATCTGGGCTTTATGGGAGAGTGGCCTGATGGAAGCCACTCCTGTGAAAAAGGCACATGACAGCACGCCTGGAGTTTGCAAAAAGGCATGTGAAAGACTCTGACAGCATAAGGCAACAAGATAATTTGGTCTGATGAACTCTTTGGCCTGAATGCAAAGCACTATATCTGGAGAAAACCAGGAACAGCTCATCACCCATCTAACACCATCCCTACTGTGAAGCATCATGCTATGGGGATGTTTTTCAGTGGCAGGGACACTGGTAAAGATTTTTTATTTATTTATTTAACTAGGCAAGTCTGGTAAGAACAAATTCTTATTTACAATGACGGTGTCAGGCTCTGGCCATAGAGAAGCCTATTTGCTTCTCTATGTAGCTATGGTCAGAGTCTGACAGTATTCTGTCCTCCGCGTGCGTCTGGCACGAATTGACAGATAGCTAAACAAAGTCGGAGTAGTCGAGAGTAGTTTCAAAAAGGCTTTACTCTGTAGACGTTTTCCTTCTTATTTTGTGAAACTGAAATTACAAACAAAGGATGTGCTTATAATCATGCCAATTACAACACAGGATATACATGTAAATAGTGTAAATACTCTATATAAGTAATTACATGTAGATAATGTCAATGCTGTAAAAAGGTAAGTAAAACCATGACAAGAAGCTATGCTAATGAAGTAACAGAGTAGTAATGCTACATAACTCTCACTAGCACAATAGTGCACAGAAACACAGTGATCTGTTTGTGCTAAATAGTGCCACAACTCTATCGATTTTCACACAATATACACAGAAATGTTGCTAGAATATGTTCATAATTGAAATACTCACAAGCAAAGCTTCTCCAAGGCTTAACACAAGAAGATAGTTAAAGATACAAAACTTTCTTGAGAAGGAAACTATTGTATGCTTGCAGCATGTTTTCTGAATGACAAAATGGTTGACTGCAAACTCTGACCTGTGTCACATGACAATTAGAACCAATTACAAACTTTAGCGATTACTGAACTGAGAACAGTTAAAAGGTTGATATACAATTGACCACTGTGAGGCGCTAACTGCAATTGAAATACATATATGAAATGCAAGACATGACACTCCCCGTCTGGTATTGAACACAATAGCACTTTCATTTTACCAATAACTGAGAGGTTAAGAACCAATGAGCATAAGCGTAAGTAAGTAACTCATTAGTAGACTTAAGGGGACATGAGAAGCACTACTTCTGTGATGGGCCTGAAGTACGTTTTAGCAGTGCCACCTTTGGTGACCTTCAGTTCAAGTTTCCTGACCTTTCCATCAGAGCCTGAGAAGGCCTTGGAGACGAGAGCCATAGGCCACTCGTTCCTCTTGACTTGATTATCCTTTAGCAGTACCAGATCACCTTCTTTGATGTTGGGCTTACTGTTCTGCCATTTGCAGCGTGTTTGCAGAGTCGCCAAGTACTCACGCCTCCATCTGTTCCAGAATGTATTGGCAAGGTGCTGAACCCTTCTCCATTGTTGGCGATAGAGATCAGTGTTCTCAAAAGACCCGGAAGGAGGATGAGGAGTGCAGACCTTCTGAGTAAGGATCATTGCAGGTGTGAGAAGGTAAGGTGAATCGGGATCTGAAGATATAGGTGCAAGAGGTCTGGCGTTGACTATGGCACACACCTCTGCCATGAGAGTAGACAATAGCTCGTGAGTGAGACGTGAAGGACCAACTTGTGAAAGCATGGAGTCTAGGATTCTTCTTGATATCCCAATCATCCTCTCCCATGCACCACCCATGTGGGAAGAGTGGGGTGGATTAAAGATCCAGGTGCAACCTTCATCGCTAAGGAACCGTGACAAACTTGGATTGTCAGGTTCTACCAAGAGCATATTCAACTCTTTGCACGCTCCTCTGAAATTCGTGCCGCAATCAGAGCGGATCTGTTTTACGGGGCCGCGTAGAGCGAAGAAGCGGCGCAGTGCATTGACGAAGCTGGACGTATCCATTGACTCTATAAGCTCGATGTGAATGGCTCGTACACTTAAACATGTAAAGATGACTGCCCACCTTTTACTGTTAGCTTGGCCTCCACGAGTGCGTCGAATAGTAATGCTCCAGGGTCCAAACACGTCCAACCCAATGTTAGTGAAAGGTGGTTCTGTGCTGACACGGTCAGAGGGAAGATCAGCCATTCTCTGCTCTGCTGTTCTTCCGCATAGCTTGTTGCAGGTGACACACTTACGAAGTATGCTGTTGATGCACCTTCTTGCTCCAACTATCCAAATGCCATCTGAGCGTAAAGCTGCTTCGGTGAAGACGCGGCCTTGATGCTTCACTCTGTCGTGGTAGTAGTTGGTCAATAGTATAGCTATGTGACTGCGACCCGGGATGATGAGTGGATGCTTCTGCGTTATATCGAGCTCGGCTTCTTTAAGTCGACCGCCGACTCTTAGCAGACCATTGGAGTCAAGGATAGGATTCAACTTCTTCAAGGAACTATTCCTAGGGATGTCCTTTTCTTTCTGAAGACAAGTGAACTCCTCTTTGTATGCTTCTCCTTGCACACATCCAATTATAGCGTGTCTTGCTTGCGACTGCAGATCAGCGGTGTGAGACTTTCTACAGCGGTGCCAGCCTCTACAAGTGTCTGTCTTCTTGAAGGTCTGGGCAACGTGTATGAGATATGCTGTAGCTCTGATGAGAGACTTCCATGAGGAAAATCTGTCGAAACGATGTGAGCCAAAACTAGTGTTTGCGCTGGTGCATTTGGTGACAAGAGTCCGTACCTCAGCATCGGAATCTGGATCAACGAGGTTGAAAGATGCCTCCTGTGTGTTGTGTGTTGAGACAGGATGCTGGAGGAAGGCAGGACCAGTGAGCCAAGTGGTTTCTGAAAGGAGTGCTGCAGGTATTGACCTGGTTGCAACATCTGCAGGGTTAAGACTAGTTGGGACATAATGCCATTGCTCGGGGTGAGAGAATCCTCGAATACGTTGTACTCTGTTACTGACGTATACGTAAAACCTCCTGGTTTCATTGCAGATGTACCCCAACACCACCTTGCTATCGGTGTAAAATTCCAGAGCGTCCGGCTGGATGTCAAGCTCTTGCAAAACTAACTCTGCGACCTCGATTGCCAGAACAGCGGCGCATAGCTCCAGTCTTGGAATGGTGTGGACTGCCTGAGGAGCTAGCTTGGCTTTACCCATGATGAAACCAATGTGGCACACTCCGTCAAGAACAGTTACTTTTACATATGCAACGGCTGCGATGGCTTGCACTGAAGCATCTGAGAACACATGTATTTCCTTTCTCTTGGAGGTGGAAAGAGATGTAGCAGTGTAAGCACGAGGAGTTTTGAATAGTTTGAGGTCTTCTAGTGAATCTCTCCATGCCTTCCATTCTGCTTCTTTTTCAGCAGGGAGAGGAGCGTCCCAGTCAGTGGTGGAGCTGGTGAGTTCTCTGAGCATCAGCTTTCCTTGGATGGTGATGGGCGCGACCAAACCAAGGGGGTCAAATATGCTGTTGACCGTTGCAAGAACACCTCTACGTGTAAATGGCTTGTCACTAACAGCAATGTTGAAAGTAAAGGTGTCACTGCTGATATCCCAGCTTAACCCGAGACTGCGTTGGACAGGGGGGGTATCCATGTCTAAGTCGAGATCTTTCAGGCCTTTCGCATAGTCTTGTGAGGGAAAGGCTAGCATGACTGCGGAACAGTTTGACGCTATCTTATGGAGTCTCAGGTTTGACATGGCAAGCATCCCTTGTGTGGCTTTGAGCAGGCTAATGGATTCATGAGCAGAGGGCAGTGACTTGAGTCCATCGTCAACATAAAAGTCCCTCTCTACGAAGTGCTTTGCCTCTGCACCGAATTCAGATTCTCCATGTAAAGCTGCACGTCGAAGACCATACATAGCAATGGCAGGTGAAGGGCTATTGCCAAATACATGTACCCTCATTCTATACTCAACAATGTTTTTGCTTGTGTCATTATCTTCGAACCACAGGAATCTGAGGTAGTTCCTATGATCTTCTTTGACGATGAAGCTGTGGAACATCTGTTCTATGTCCACAGTGATGGCTACCTGCTCCCGTCTGAAGCGTAACAGAACTCCTTGCAGGCTGTTATTTAAGTCGGGCCCAGTGAGCAACACGTCATTCAATGAAACGCCTAGGTACTGAGCGCTCGAGTCAAATACGACTCTGATTTGACCTGGTTTACGTGGGTGATAAACTCCAAAGGTAGGTAAATACCAGGCTTCCTCTCCCTCACTCAGCGTTGGAGCCAATTCAGCATGATTGTTATCGAAGACCTTCTGCATGAAAGCTACAAAGTGTTCTTTCATTTCAGGCTTCTTTTCGAGTGTACGACACAGAGAGGTGAGGCGGCTGAGAGCTTGCTCTCTGTTGTTTGGGAGTCGAAGGCGTGGTGTGCGAAATGGAAGAGGAGCCACCCAGCTGTTTGTATCATCTATAAACATCTGTTTGTCCATCAGTTGAATGAATCTTCTGTCCTCAATGGAAGGTGCTACTCTATTGTCGTCCTGTGTTCTCTCAAAGACCATGCTGCCCAGGGAGGAGCTTACAGGACATGTAGTAAGACTGTGTGATGGGAGTCGGCTGAGAGGAGGGTGACTGTGATGTTGGCTCTTTGGAGTGTCTGCCTTTACCTTTTCTTGAAGGAAGAAGTTATTTGGACATGGGTCGAAGTGAGATGGACGACCGTTCTCGAGGATGTTTGTACGATATGTGCTGACAGCTGTTGGCTTATGGGCAGCACCCAGACAGACGTCACCAACTACAACCCAGCCGAAGTCCAGTCTCTGAGCATAAGGGGCATTACGTGGTCCGTTGCGTTGCTCTCTCACCTTGTGAACCTGCAGGATGTCACGACCCAGGAGGAGGAGGATGTGGGCTTTAGGGTCGAGTGCGGGAATGAGGTGAGCTATAGTCTTCAGGTGTGGGTGATGCTTTGCTGCCTCGGGAGTGGGTATCTCTGACCTTTCGTCTGGCATATAGTTGCACTCAATGAGCGTAGGGAGTGGCACACTGAGGCTTCCATCGAGTGACTGAGCAATGAAGTGTGTAGCTCTTCTACCAGACATCTCTGTGACTCCAGCGCAAGTACGAAGAGTGTAGGGAGAGTCTGTGCTCTTCAGATTAAACTAATCAAAGAACTCAGATCTAGCAAGCGATCTATTGCTCTGATCGTCGAGAATGGCATATACTTTTACTGACTGTTCTGGGCAGCCTTGGGGAAACACGTTAATGAGGCAGATTTTAGAGCAGGAGTGAAAGTTTTGAGCATCCCCACATACTTCAGTGCATTTGGAGTTGATGGCGGGTGGTGTTTTCTCTCGCTCTTCCTCCCCGCCATCCTCTGACTCGGGAACTTTCACCGTCCACGTGGGTGGACCAGGGTGTAGGGCTGTGACATGACTGTAACTATCACAGTCTTTGCACTGGATGGACACTTTACAATCTTTTGCCACGTGATTGTTTGAAGAACAACACCTGAAGCATATTCCATTCTCCCTTAAGAACGCTTTCCGATCTTCTATGGTCTTCATTCTGAAACCTCTGCATCGTCTAAGAGGATGAGGCTTTTTATGAATCGGGCATTGTCTGTCCACATCTAGTTTACTGCACTGAAACTCTGGCATACCAGTGGAGTGTGAAGGTGAGATCTCCGTTTTATGGGTGGAAACCATGCTCTTGCTGTGTCCATACCTTTTCACAGGATGGTCTTGCTTGATTGGAGTAGGACCAGATGAGGTCAGAGCGAAGCTTGGATCGTTGCGTGTGTGCGCTTCACGACACACGAAGCTGGTGAAGAAAGTGAATGGGGGAAAGGGAACTTGGTGCTGGATCTTGTACTGAGAGCCTTGTGCCATCCATTTCTATTGAAGATTATACGGCAACTTTTCAACGATGGGATTTACGCCACGTGCCGTGTCGAGGTAAGTCAGCCCAGGTAAGTAGCCATCCATTTTTGCTGCCTCAAGCTCTCTTAGCAGGTCGCCTAGCTCTCTGAGTCTTAAGGGGTCTTTGTTACTAATTTTGGGAAATGTTTCTAGTTTGTCAAAGAGAGCTTTCTCTATTATTTCAGGACAGCCAAAACACTCCTCAAGGCGTAACCACGCCATCTTAAGCCCTGTGATTGGGTCGCTTACGTGAACAGCTCTGATTCTTTTTATGTGTTCTGTTGACTGAGGGCCTAACCACTTTGTGAGGAGGTCGAGTTCTTCGCTGGCTGTGAGGTTTAGCCCTTCCATGGCATGGCGAAAGGAAGACTTCCAAGCCCAGTAGTTTTCTGGACGATCGTCAAACTTGATGAGCCCGGAAGTCACGAGTTCGCGTCTCACCAGGTATCTGGCTATATCAGTCGGATCAGCATGGCTGGAGCCGGAAGGCTGATGTGTAGCGTTGTTAGTGAAAGGAATGGGAATTTGGGCTGCTTGGTAAGGAGAGTGTACGTAGTGAGCCGGAGGGTTGGTTTGGGAAGTTTTTTCTGAAGCAGTGTTCCTTTTAGCATGGTTGAATTCATGATGGTTGTGGGCCGGTGTATTTGTCTCGCCTGCACTGTTTGTGTTGAACGGTTCGGGAAAACAGTAAACTTGCTGAGGACATGTGTCAGCGGGCGCTACTTTTGAGAGTGAAAGCTGGCTAGAGAGTGTTCTAGAATGACGCTCAACATAATCGCTTGTGCGCTGTTCTTTAGAATCATTGGGAACAACAACAAGATCCTCAGATTTAATGTTGAGGTTGGAAATTTGGGTGACTCTCTTCTTTCTCTTTGTCGTCCATCTTGTGCGTGCTGGGAACCTCTGTTAGGCGTGATCAGCGTAGGAAGATGAATGATGAGGAAAGACGAGGAGTATCTTCTATGTTTTGCCCGTCGTGATGCTGCTTTTTCACTATTCTTTCCTCCGCGTGCGTCTGGCACGAATTGACAGATAGCTAAACAAAGTCGGAGTAGTCGAGAGTAGTTTCAAAAAGGCTTTACTCTGTAGACGTTTTCCTTCTTATTTTGTGAAACTGAAATTACAAACAAAGGATGTGCTTATAATCATGCCAATTACAACACAGGATATACATGTAAATAGTGTAAATACTCTATATAAGTAATTACATGTAGATAATGTCAATGCTGTAAAAAGGTAAGTAAAACCATGACAAGAAGCTATGCTAATGAAGTAACAGAGTAGTAATGCTACATAACTCTCACTAGCACAATAGTGCATAGAAACACAGTGATCTGTTTGTGCTAAATAGTGCCACAACTCTATCGATTTTCACACAATATACACAGAAATGTTGCTAGAATATGTTCATAATTGAAATACTCACAAGCAAAGCTTCTCCAAGGCTTAACACAAGAAGATGGTTAAAGATACAAAACTTTCTTGAGAAGGAAACTATTGTATGCTTGCAGCATGTTTTCTGAATGACAAAATGGTTGACTGCAAACTCTGACCTGTGTCACATGACAATTAGAACCAATTACAAACTTTAGCGATTACTGAACTGAGAACAGTTAAAAGGTTGATATACAATTGACCACTGTGAGGCGCTAACTGCAATTGAAATACATATATGAAATGCAAGACATGACAGACAGTGTCGTTCTTTTCTGTCACGATGTGGGTGTGGGAATGACCAAGGCGCAGTGCAGGGATTATAGTTCGTCATATTTATTTCTGTATACTATGTATTCTCAATACTATGTATAAAGACCATAACAAAAGTCTGAACTATACCATACAACGAACAAACTAAACGACACGTTCACAAAAAACAAACACGAATGAACGGACGTAACGAAAGCACACTTACTTAAACCGTGACTGCGACATATAACGACAACGACCCACACCAGAGTGAAGGACAGACTCAACATATATAGGATCCCTAATTAGAGACAATGCGGTGCAGCTGCCTCTAATTAGGGATCCAACCCAAACCCCACACAGAAACAGAAAAGAACGACACTGTCAGACTCTGACCATAGCTACATACAAACCCGAATGAACGGACGTAACGAAAGCACACTTACTTAAACCGTGACAGAACGACCCACCACTACCAGACCAAGCAGCGTAACTGGGGAGAGAAGGAGAGAGAGGGTGGGGTCTGATGCGTGGAGCTGGCACAGGACGCACCTGGCTAGGCGCACGCACTGGAGGTCGGGTGCGGGGAGCCGGCACGGGTCGTACCGGACTGGGGAGGCGCACCGGAGGTCTGATGCGTGGAGCTGGCACTGGAAGCACCTGGCTGGGCGCACGCACTGGAGGTCGGGTGCGGGGAGTAGGGCAGAGGCCTCTTCCACCTGGAAAGTGGGACTGGTGCCTCCTCTTCTACACCCGACCACCCCCATAGTCCCTCCCCAAATTCACCTTGGGGTTGCTTGCGGGCGTTTCCCCGTCTCGCGTGTCGCGCGGCGGCACCTCCTCTCTCTCCTTCTCTCCCCAGTTACGCTGCTTGGTCTGGTAGTGGTGGGTCGTTCTGTCACGGTTTAAGTAAGTGTGCTTTCATTACGTCCGTTCATTCGTGTTTGTTTTTTGTGTCCGGGAGTCCGCGCCTTGGGTGGGGGGGGTACTGTCAGGCTCTGGCCATAGAGAAGCCTATTTGCTTCTCTATGTAGCTATGGTCAGAGTCTGACAGTGTCGTTCTTTTCTGTTTCTGTGTGGGGTTTGGGTTGGATCCCTAATTAGAGGCAGCTGCACCGCATTGTCTCTAATTAGGGATCCTATATATGTTGAGTCTGTCCTTCACTCTGGTGTGGGTCATTGTCGTTTATATGTCGCAGTCACGGTTTAAGTAAGTGTGCTTTCGTTACGTCCGTTCATTCGTGTTTGTTTTTTGTGAACGTGTCGTTTAGTTTGTTCGTTGTATGGTATAGTTCAGACTTTTGTTATGGTCTTTATACATAGTATTGAGAATACATAGTATACAGAAATAAATATGACGAACTATAATCCCTGCGCTGCGCCTTGGTCATTCCCACACCCACATCGTGACAGACGGCCTAGACGACGCTGGGCCAATTGTGCGCCGCCCTATGGGACTCCCAATCCCAGCCAGTTGTGATACAGCCTGGAATTGTGGTGACGCCTCTAGCATTGAGATGCAGTGCCTTAGACCACTAAGCCACTCGGGAGCCCAATAGTGGGAACAATGAATGGAGCCAAATGCCCGCAAATCGTTGATGAGAACCTGCTTTGGAGTGCCAACAACCTTAGACTAGGAAGATTTACGTTCCAACAGGACAATGACCCCAAGCATACAGCCAAAGCAATGCTGGAATGGCTTCAGAACAAGAATGTGAAAGTCCTTGAGCGACCCAGCCAAAACCCAGACTTTAATCCCATTGAAAATCTGTGGAAAGACTTAAAGATTGCTGTTCATCGCCACTCCTCAGCTAACTTAACAGAGCTTGAGAAAATCTGTAAGGAAGAATGGCTGATGAAAGCTGATACAGAAATAACTACTCAAAGCTGTAATTGCCGCCAAAGGTGCGTCTAGAAAGTATTGACGGGTGTGAATACTTATGTAAATCAGATATTTATGTATTTCATTTTAAATAAATGTGCTAAAATTACTAGAAACATTCTCTACTTTTGAATTGTGTGTTTTTCAGGCTGTAACACAACAAAATATGGAATAAGTCAAGGGGTATGAATACTTTCTGAAGGCACTGTAGTATGGGTATTGGTACACAATGATGATAAAATTACGTTCTCTTTCAGACACTGTATGATTCTTGTTTCACAGGTGAGAAAGGAGACACTGGTGTTCCTGGAGAGTCCGGCAGTATTGGATATCCTGGAAATAAAGGAGGCATTGGCGAAATGGGATATCCAGGTAAGAAAACACACAATCCACTCACTGACAAGAACAGACATCATCCTTTAAATAGAACATCCACTCAGATCTGTTTGCTACGCCCAAGAATCATCTGTATTTGAGCTAGGGATATTTTAATGTTTGTAAGCCAGTTGTAGAAGTGTCAAGGCTATGGCTAAGGTATGCAAATTGGCCTACTGGTCTTGTTTTGCTTCAGTTCTGGTTAAACTGGTATGGTTCCACAGGTTCTGTAGGTCCGAAGGGTGATAAAGGGATTGTGGGCTCAACGGGTCATCCAGGGTTCAGGGGACAAGAGGGGGTAAAGGGAGACAAGGGGAAAACCGGTCTGCCAGGTTTCGGAGTACCAGGACCCCCTGGAGAGAAGGTAATCTACTTACTACTACTTGTTGTGTGTCTGCGACAGTACATACATCTTTGTCATTACAGAGATGCCACTAATCTTCTGTCTTTCTCTCTCAATCAATCTTTCTATGCTCTTCTTTTCCACTCGTTTCCCCCCTCCCTCTATCTTTCATTGCTCTTATCGCTCTCTCGCTCTCTCGCTCTCTCTCTCAGGGTCAGTCGGGTCTGCCTGGTTACCCTGGTAATGCAGGAGAGAAGGGTCAGAAGGGAGGAATGGGAGTGCCCGGAATTCCAGGAACACCAGGAACCAAGGGAGACACCGGACACATCGGTTACCAAGGTGAGGCTCCGGCCTCCATGACCACAATTAGTCCTGTTCGACCTGACTGATTTATTAGTTGGTTGATTTAATTTTTGACTTAAAAATACAAGACTAGAATACATTTTGGCATTGGGAATAACACTTGAAAGCATTATTTGGTATATAGTATTTTTGATAATCTCACAAACCCAGAGACGTGTCTTGTTGCTTGGTAACCGCTAAACCTGGGTGTGTGTTGTAATGTGCAGGTCAGCCGGGTCAGCCAGGAGAGAAAGGTATTGGTGGGCTTCCCGGGTCACCAGGAGAGCCAGGTCAAACAGGTCGACCAGGTAAGTACTCTAACAGATGGAACACAGTAACAGTGCTCCAGGATCTTTTCAGTACAATATGACAGCTAGTCAAGAAGCTTACCCCTGAATAATTCCCCATGTGTACATACTGTAGCAACTATACCCCATCGGGTAGAGAAACACTCGGGTAACTGAATTGTTTCCTAGGTGAGCCTGGTCTGCAGGGTCCCCCAGGTACAACCGGAGAGAAAGGAGCGTCAGGAGTGGACGGCACACCTGGATCATCAGGAGAGAGAGGAGACACAGGTGAGTGACCTCTCCTGATCTTTAAGATGATCAGGTGTGTTTATCAGCCTATAAACCACTTGTAAACCACATGGTTTTATGATTGGTGCCATATTTCTATTATAAGCCCCACATTTGAATATGTCTCCATATCAACTCATGCACTGTGGATCCAAACAGCACAGGCAGGTGAAGTGTTTCCAGTCATGGCCTAGAGTTTGATCCACTCTGTTCTCTGTGTTTCTCCTACAGGTTTACCCGGCAGGGGCTTCTCAGGGACACCAGGGTTGTCTGGGGATAAAGGTGACAAGGGCAGTCCAGGTTTCCCGGGCTCTCCAGGTATCCCGGGTATCCCAGGGACCAGGGGAGACAAGGGTACGCCAGGCTTCAAGGGCTCCCATGGCCAGCCAGGAGACCGGGGTTTCCCAGGACCCGCCATGGAGGGGCCCAAAGGAGACCAAGGAGTGCCAGGAAATCCTGGAGAACCAGGTACTGTATGCCACATACCTGAGTCCTGGTGTAATGTACATTCTGATACATATGACCATCCTCTCATTCTCCCATCCTCTCATTCTCCCATCCTCTCATTATCCTCCTCATCTCATCCCTATCTCAGGTAACAGTGGTGCTCCAGGTCCTGCTGGTGTTCCAGGCAGCGTGGGGGGAAAGGGAGACAAAGGAGACCAGGGTGAACCAGGAGTACAGGGGGAGCAGGGCTTCAAGGGAGAACAAGGATACCCTGGACATTCTGTAGGTCACTTCCTGTTGCTCACTGACCAATCCATGTCAGTCTAGTCTGTGTATCATGACGTGACTAGTGTCCACCATCTGACTGGTATGTGCGTGTGTTACAGGGTCAATCTGGCCTTCCAGGTGTTGATGGACTGAAGGGAGAGATGGGACTGCAGGGAGTGCCTGGTTTCCCAGGTGAGTGGGGCAGCTGATTATTGATGGTGTACACAGTTTCTTTGTGCCTGTACACAGTGTGTGTATGAGTTTGTGGCTCTGTTGGTTTTGTGGCTAAATCTCCTCTCTCCTGCAGGGACAAAGGGTGGGTTGGGAGTGTTTGGGTTCAAAGGAGAGCTGGGGGACAGAGGATTCCCAGGAGACAAAGGTGAAAGGAAGAGAAACATAACAGCCATTCAACCAAATCACTTGGTGCTTGTTTCTCTGTGAAAACCTTCTATAGCATCGAACACCTATATTATTATGTTATAGGTATATGGATTCTGATATGTTTATGATTGATTACATTATATGGTATTAATCGTCCATCTTTCAGGCATTGATGGTCCCCCTGGTCCTCCTGGCCCCCACACCTTCATCAAGGGAGACAGCGGCTTCCCTGGTGATCAGGGCCCTCAGGGGCCTGTGGGGCCTTCAGGTATCCCTGGGCTGAAAGGACAGCAAGGTGATTAATTCAGAGGGGTTGGATTAAATGCAGGAGACACATTTCAGTTAAATGCATTCAGTTGTACAACTGACTAGTATAACCCTTTCCCTTTTTTTCAAACCATCCTATCTTCAATGAGCCAATATATTATGACCAAACATCCGCTCTGATCACCCCGTAATATTGAACCACTCTCATTCATCCATTCTCTCTCCTCCCTCTCTGTCTCCCAGGTGTGACAGGTATTCAGGGTATTAAAGGTGATGAGGGGAACCCTGGGTATAACGGTCTCCCCGGAGCCAAGGGAGAACCAGGCCTGCTTGGTCCCTCAGGTGAGAGACACACCCTCTTTGTCCAGTTAATAGCCACACTAAAAAGGTCACTACACTGCATGTAGGATAGAATGTATGTGATTATTCTAGATATACTATTTATATCTGGGGGTTATTCTCAAATTAGGAGCTAATGTTCCATTTGACCCTGACCTTTATCTTTGACCTTTGTCCCTTCTACCTATAGGACCCAGAGGGTACCCCGGACCCCCAGGACCTGACGGTGTTCCAGGTCAGGTGGGTCCTCCTGGCCCCTCCTCCATGGAACATGGTTTCCTGGTAACCAGGCACAGCCAATCGGTGGAGGTTCCACAGTGTCCCGAGGGAACGTCGGTGATCTATGATGGATATTCCCTACTCTACGTCCAGGGCAACGAGCGTTCCCACGGGCAGGACCTGGGTAAGGGAGGGAGAGCGATGGAAGGGGATGTACTATAGATGAGACTATCTTGTATCCATCTTGTATTTCAGATCAGTATCACACTAAACTACTTGTGTGTATGTCTCTGTGTGTAGGTACGGCTGGTAGCTGTCTGAGGAAGTTCAGTCCCATGCCCTTCCTCTTCTGTAACATCAACAATGTCTGTAACTTTGCCTCCCGTAACGACTACTCCTATTGGCTCACCTCCCCTGAGCCCATGCCAATGAACATGGCCCCTGTCACCGGCCAGAGTATCAAGCCCTTCATCAGCAGGTGTGTGGGTTCCTTTTTGTTTCTATATGTGGTGCATTTGGCCCTTGCATTGATGATGGCAGTATATGTTTGTGTACTCACCAAGGGTATGTGTGTCTATGTGTATTGACCTCAGTCTATGCTTCCAGGTGTTCAGTGTGTGAGGCTCCTGCCATGGTGATAGCAGTACACAGTCAGAACATCATGATCCCATCATGTCCCAATGGCTGGGACTCACTCTGGATTGGCTACTCCTTCGTCATGGTGAGAGAAACACAACACAACTATTACTACACCATACCTATCTGTACTTGCTTTGATGAACTTACCAATTAATGTTTTTGTTTCCATATCCTTAACCCCCCATCCTTAACCCCCTTCTGTCTCTGTGCAGCACACCAGTGCAGGTGCTGAGGGCTCTGGACAGGCACTGGCCTCTCCTGGCTCCTGTCTAGAGGAGTTCCGTGGCGCTCCATTCATCGAGTGTCACGGCCGTGGAACCTGCAACTACTACGCCAACTCCTACAGCTTCTGGCTGGCCACCATCGAGGACGAGGAGATGTTTATGTAAGCTTACAACAACTCCCTTTTTTCTCTCCATCTTTCCCTTTCTCACCACCAGAGCTCTGACATGGTCTTGATTGATTGACAGTGATTGAATGGAGGGATTGATTGATTGATGTTGTCTTGTGTCTGGTTCCAGGAAACCCGTGCCCAGCACACAAAAGGCAGGAAATCTCCGGAGTAACATTAGCCGTTGCCAGGTGTGCATGAAGAGGACATAGGCCCGACCCCCTGACATCTCTGTGACCCTTGACCACCCACCACAAACCCTGACCCCACCCAGTCCGTCCGCCCATGGCTGACTTTGTGTTATTGACCAAAGGATGGTGCTATTTCACTGCGTGTGTGAGAGGAACAGACAGACACACTGGGAAACAGAACAACAAAGACACCCAGAAAGATCAAAAGAACAGAACACACACACACACACACAGTCAGAGGAGGCTGGTGGGAGGAGCTATAAGAGGACAGGCTCATTGACATGGCTGAAATGGAATGATGGAACGGAGTCAAGTAAATGTTTTATACCATTCCATTTATTACATTACCGCCATTACATTGAGCCCCTCCTCCTATAGCTTCTGACACACACACACACACACACACAGCAGAGACCAAACCTAGGCTCCATCATGCAGAACACTTTACTAACATTTTCACAACGTTTCTCTAGCGAATGGCGCCCAGTTTACGACTGCACTGAGTTCATCCCGCCCCCCTTCCCAATAGTAAACTGGCGTCCATTTTAAAAGGGGGTGTTTGTGTAAGTCAGGTGCTATTGAATCTTATCTACTTGCCTTATTCCAGTACAGTATGTTTGTTTTTTCACTCAATGCCACTGACGTTTAGCTCTGCGCTACAGTTATATATACTGTATATTGTTATTGTTCTTCACTTTTATTTTTGTAATAACACAATACTAATGTAAGGATGGGAGTTACCACTGGTTACAGATGCTTGTCATATTGAGAAATCACCGTAAATTAAGGGCTCTATTCAATCCGTATGGCGGAAATTCAACGTTACAGCATGATTGCAAATTCAAAGGCAATGTTCCCACATTAGCGAATACTGCATTCACAGTAAACGCTGCAAATGTCGGCTCAGTCGGAAATTACCTTTACATTTACATCGTGCAATCTGTAACGCTTCAGCAATCAGATTAAATAGAGCCCTCAGGGTTGCTAGCACGAAGACATAGCGATGGTTCTGTTGTAAATATATTGCTTTTCTTTTTCCTTCCTAAAATAACAGCCACCATAATCTCTTCAGGTATTTACATTTTAATTTGTGTTATTTCAATTTTTATTTATTTGAGTATATGCAGAGCTTGAGTGGATATGAGTTGCCAAATAACCATAATCAATGTGAGTAAAGAAAGTTACAACACAGCATTTAGTGTTACATGCTACAGTTAGCATACATCAGTGATTTATCTGTCAGTATGCAAAACAGAACAGTGACATATAGTGGTGGCAGCATCACTGATAGTATGTGTGTGTGTGTATGTCATTGGAGCTCACACTCACACATATTCACACACCACAGGAGGCTGCTGAGGGCTGGACGGCTCATAATAATTCATGTTAATAGAGCTAATGGAATGGTATCAAACACATGGAAAACGTGTTCCATACCATTCCATTGATTACGTTCCAGCCATTACAATGAGCCTGTCCTCTCCAATTAAGGTGCCGCCTGTGTCACACACACACACACACACACACACACACACACACACACACACACACACACACACACACACAAACCCTCTCAGTACGAGGGGGAACATTGACACAGCTTGCCATGTGTAGTATGCAGAGGGTGTGTGTGTTGTCACAAGCTGAAGGAGTTTCCACACACATGGTCCTGTTGACAGAAGAAGTTCATGGCTTGTAGTTTGTGTGCAGAGGAATCCTTAAGACAGAAAGAGAGTCGTCAAACACTCATCAGTTCACGTGGCCACTCAATCTACTGTGTGCATCAATAGTTCTGTGTAATGTACGTTGCCTGAATACGTCCTTCACATTATTTTGTGTGTTGAAGCTTATTAATCAAATACTAGAACCCAAAGAAAGGCATGTATACACACGCACCTATGTGTACTCTTATTCTTACGCTGATATACTTGATCATGCCTCCTGCAATATTATTCATGTGATAATTAGCTAGATATATTTAGATATACTAGATTTGCCATTTTGGTTAAAGACAGAGAAGGATGTATTTATGACTAAGTGCTTTTAAAATGTATATTCCCTACTGCTCTGTTTGGCACTTATCCCTAATCTACAACATGAATCGTACCCTGCTGCTCCCCTCTTTCGTCTGAGGGTGAACGCCAAAACCCTAGAACCAAGACTCTCCTGTCCCAGCCCAGATCAGTCAAGTACCAAATGATTGAGATGGAAGAAATAAAGCTTACTTGTAACCGACAATCATTCATAGGTTTGACCCAATCAAAGCCTTTTGAAAGTGAAAGGCTCTTATCATTAGTACACTGAGCTCAAAAACGCTCTTATCATTAGTACACTGAGCTCAAAAACGCTCTTATCATTAGTACACTGAGCTCAAAACGCTCTTATCATTAGTACACTGAGCTCAAAAACGCTCTTATCATTAGTACACTGAGCTCAAAAACGCTCTTATCATTAGTACACTGAGCTCAAAACACTGTGTGTTTTATTATTCTTCACAAATACTCATTCATACATACAGTATTAGTAGCACTACTCATTCATACATACAGTATTAGTAGCACTTGTCGAGGAATATGTTTGAGTTCAGTGGCACATTTAGTGGGAGAGTTCTTGGTTGTAGTCCCTAGCTCATGATTAAAACCTACAGACCAAATGTTTCGCCATCTATTCTCCTCACCTCCCAGTCCTCTTACTGTGTAATTCATACAATAAAATGATTTGTAGAAAATATGAACTGTTGTCATAACTGTCTCCTATTTGTGGCAGCGGTGGGATACAGTCAATGTTGGGGAGCCCAGCACTCTACATACTGTATATTATATGAATGTTTTCTGTCCATTGTACTGTATGTAAAAGTTCTGTGATACACTCTACAGTAGTAGTAGTCTCATCCACTAGAGGGAAAACTCAGTCCACTTTAGTGAAGACTACATTTCAGTGGAAAGCCATATTCATTTAATTTCCACAATGCCATTTTAGACATTCAGCAGATATTACCCACAGTGACGAATAAATTACAATAAGTGCATTAAATTAAGATAGTCAAGACTGCAATATCAAGTGGGCCCAACAATCAACTTGGATGTTCACCTTGAGTGTGTCTCGCCCTGCTTCCAGTTGCAGAGTATGCACTACCACACTGGGGCTGGCAGCCTCTACATCAGCACTTCTACTAGGCCCGAGTCCAACAAACCCACTCACCCCAGGCTGCTCAACATTAACGGATCAATGCACTCTGGGGAGAGAGAGAGGACGATAACCTCTGCCTCTCGTTTTTCATCCCTTACCGGAATCCTACCCCCTCGTTTCCTCTGCTGTCACCAGAAACCCCCCCAAAAACATGTTGCACCAGAGCTTGACCAAGTGTAAACAGAGACTGAGGTAACCCAGGTAGAGCAGGGAATATAGGCTCCTATTACGTCCTCATCCATAAGCAACTTCCAGCCCCTTAACCTAACAACTGCCTATTGGATATAGCAGATCTGAAAAAACTTGATTGATTACACCTAACCTTCCAGTAGGCTAAGGGGAGCTTCCGCCATATTGCTTACATTTATCCCGTTTCTTTCAAATCTTCAAACATTGGAGTAAGGGCAGATGCAAGGGGTTGTTCTTGTACTTGGCCTTCATGATTATCCAACATCTATCTTACAAATCTGGTTGACACCACCCCAACTGGTGACACATGGAAATTCACTCCTTCAGATCAGCAAAAGTACAGTATATATAGTATCGTAAATGAAATAAAACTATAGTTTTAGGTGTATATCTAGTGATACTTTTATGTAGGTGTCATAACCAGCCAGAAAATAACACAATATATGTCACAACAGGTGTAATAATATGGGTCATGACAGTGTTTAAAGCATATACCAAACAAATACATATTTAGGAAATACAATTTAGGAAAATTTACCCTTCACCCTTAAAGTGGAACTGACAGCATTTTAACTACTTTGCAGATATGAAACAAACAGACAATCATAATATCAGTAAACAACATACATTTCCCAGTTTATGCTACAAAACCACATTTCTAAGAGGTTTTAAAAATTGGTTCTATTTGACTTGACTCTATTTGACATTCCATGACGTACACTAAGGCACTGTTGGCAGAATAGGTGGATCCAGTTCAATGCATGATTAATATAAGATGGATAGATAGATAGATACCAGAGGGGGACATTTCTTTGTCAAGCAGCTACAACAAAACACAGGGCAGGTGCAAAATGCCACAACGAAAGTACACAAAAGACAGATACACGATACATGATACAAAGAGCGGCAGTATGAAAAAGTATAGAAATACAAGATATCCAAACACCATAATTAACCAATACATATTGCTTTCAGGTTGTAAATCACAGCTGGACTGGTACATTGTTTGCTGCCTCCAATCGGAATGCACTATTTCAGTTTCAATGTCTAAATGTTTTGGACAAAAACGGACGAATGTAACTAAGTCAAATAAAGGTGAATTTGTCTGGGAATGTAAATACAATCAAACTGGCAAGGGCAATAACCAACAGTCAGTCATAACGTGACTAATAGGCTAGCGTATATATTTATGTAGCATGCTAAAAACACTGAGCCTAACGTTAGCTAGATAGCTAGCTAGCTGCTAGGAGGATGTCATGTCATGTCATTGGAGGAGAGGGTGAGTGACTGACTTTTTCCCCTCATATAGTTATTTGGTGGCTATATACAGCTAGAGATGCTGGTGGCATTTGGTTAGCGAGCAAGAACTTGAACGACTGTAATCCAGTTAGCATATCTCTTGCGTTCGCAAATTCACTCTAGCTACTCCGATTTCAGAGCCCTCGGGTCTAAATGTGCCACAGTGCAGAATAACTGATGAATTTACGCAACACCCACTGAAAATGACCATGCAAAACAATAGTTAGTCAGAAATGCTCTATAAAACATGTAAACAGCCTAACTAACCATCTCTGCTAGGGTGAGTAAAACCTTGTTGTTGTTGATGTGCATAACTGAGGAAGAGAGAGCCTACTTTTTCATGGTTGTTTGATCAATAGGACTGTAAAGTTCCCAAATGTAAGAGGACACCTGTGGTATTGACATATTTGCAGAAATCCATTCAGGTGTATGTTGTGGCATAAAGGCCTACTGTAGCTCAGATTGGCTATGTTGTACCGGTCTGCTTAGACTCGGGTCCTGGACGAGACAGATGTTTTATTAGGTTTTATTTAACACATGGACGCTTTCCCACTCTATATTGCTATAGAATTTTCACCAATGCCTTAGTATACATAATTCCCAAACATTCTAAGAAAAATGACCATATCTAAGTAAACGCTTGTCAGAAAATGTTTAAAATAGTGTCATATTCTTCCTGGGGGTGTATATGAACATATTTTAATAAGATTTCATGTTGCACAATGAATTTCAGTAGAAAACTAGTAAAAATAGACATGATCCTGCAACCATGGAGAGGTAAATACCTGTCTATTTTTTTTGAAAAATTGCACTGATAAACTCCTTTACTCACTTACTTATGGCGCTGCCTACTCCTGATGATTAGATTTTCAAATCACATGAGCAAAAAATATTTTGCTTTATCTGGGATGCTAAATCAAATAAGATAAAGCGTGCCTATCTATATAATGAATATGAACTGGGTGGGTTGAGATTATTAAATATAAAAGCACTAAACCTCTCTAAAAGCTTCACTTCTACAAAAGTTTTACATAGATTACTAAGAAAAGCTCATCCGTTGTTTAAAAATGGCGTTTTTGCCTTTGTGCAAATGAAAACTTTTTCAAAGTACTTTTTCAAATTTCAATTTCATCCCCCTGAAAAGATAGAACAAATATTATGGCTGAACTCAAAGTTGCTGGTTGATAAAATACCTGTATTTATGGAAAATTATATTGTAAATTGGAATGGTACAGTTATGACTTTCATGGAGTTGTATGGGAAGGTCTGCTCAATCCAAGATTTAAACCAATTGATTAAATCATTACCCCACAAATGGAGGAGGCAGGGGGTAGCGGGAGGAGGCAGGGAACTGGTCTATCTACCCAATATAAAGAATCAAAACTGGCGGACGAAAATAAATAGCATTTGAAGACCAGGATGTTGACAGCTGTGCCATACAGAATGCAAAATAGTTGGGAAGAGATTTTTGATGTACCGATTCCATGGCACAGGGTGTATGAGTTGATATATAAAACGACACAAGATTCAAGACTTAGTGCTTTTCAGCTAAAATTATTGTACAGAATTTTTGTCACCAACGAAATGTTAAATATTTGGGGCATACAAAATAAGTTTGTATACATGCATATACACACACTCTCATTCAACCACACACGTGTAAATAGTGCCATACATGCACTCATTCAGTTGGCCTTGCTGTTATGATTTTTGTTGTCTTCTGTTTTCCTTTCTCTGTTATTAATTTTGTTGGTGCATTGTGGGGGATGGGGCACTATTTCACATGTAGATTTTCACATGTGATCACAACATTTTCAAAGGAGATTTCACAGTTGATACTCTGTAAACAGAAAGAGCTGTGATGATGCACACAATGCTTTCAACTGACATAGTTGACTACATTGTGTAGGTCTACATAGTAGTTATCATTCAACATGTCTTTGCCTGTGATTTGAACTCACAACCTTTAAGGTAACAGCATTTCGATCTTCCTGCTACACCACCATGTCTGTGTCAGTAACTGTGTTCTCCTGTATTCCTACACTTGGAACTTCAAAGAAAATTAGCCTTGTTAAAAATACACAATACCCAAGAAAGACAATTACATGTATCATAGTGATTCAGCAATATTAAAACATAATAATGTTCCCCACCAACATTAGACAGCTATATTTAACCTTTATTTAACTAGGCATGTCAGGATCGGACCATGATTTTCAATTTTCACCTAAAATGAATACCCAAATCTAACTGCCTGTAGCTCAGGACCTGAAGCAAGGATATGCATATTCTTTCCAGAAGTTTGTGGAAATGTGAAATTAATGTAGGAGAACATAACACAATAGATCTGGTAAAAGTTAAAACAAACAATAAAACATCTTTTTTTTGTTGCATCCTATTTGACATGAAAAAGAAAAGCCATACAATCAGATAGGAAGCTTGAGATAATTTAGATGTTGTCCACAGTAGGGTGACAGTGTATGTGCAAAGTTTCAGACTGATACCTTCAAGAATGAGGGAGCTACATCACATTTATTATGAAGTCACCCAGGTGTCCCTCACGAGTTTGCCCAAATGTAACCAAGTGGCCTCCATGTGGCCGAATTAGTACATTTATACATTTTCAAGGACATAACTATAGAGAACATACAAAAATGCTATGGTAATAAAAAATACAAGTTTGCACACTCCCATGATGCATCATTAGCTTCCCTACAGAAAATACACTAACCTTCACACATCTAGATGGCCTGGCGGGGTGGGTGTGGAGAGACAGCAGGGGTCGGAATGAGTGGGGGAAGGACACCTTTACTTTGGTGGTTCCCAATGTTCGAGATGCAGTGTCTTAAACCACTGCGCCACTTGGGAGCTCTAAGGATTTTCAGAATACAGTATATACAGTGCCTTGAATGTATTCAGACTTTTTCCACATTTTGTTACGTTACAGCCTTATTCCAAAATGGATTCAATAAAACAAAATCCACAGCAATCTACACACAATACCCTATAATGACAAAGCGAAAACAGGTTTCTAGAAAATGTTGCAAATGATAAAACATTTAAACCAGAAATACCTTAGTTATATATGTATTCAGACCCATTGCTATGAGATTTGAAATTGAGCTCCGATGCAGCCTTTACTACTGTAACTTGTCACACAAGATAATTTGTCTCCACAATTTAACCCCACACACACACTCTCTCACCGGCCACAACTGCCTTGTAGTGAGGGTCAACAGTGAGGCTGTAAAGGGTGTTAGCAGATCAAAACATTTACCCCTTTAGCGTCTTAATCCTATTGGCTTAATGACATTCAGTATACCTGTATAGTGTATAATTGGTATTTATGCATGTTAGAAAGTACACAGTACATATGGCCATGTCTCTATTGTACATACAGTTAGGTCCATATACAGTGGGGAGAACAAGTATTTGATACACTGCCGATTTTGCAGGTTTTCCTACTTACAAAGCATGTAGAGGTCTGTAATTTGTATCATAGGTACACTTCAACTGTGAGAGACGGAATCTAAAACAAAAATCCAGAAAATCACATTGTGTGATTTTTAAATAATACATTTGCATTTTATTGCATGACATAAGTATTTGATCACCTACCAACCAGTAAGAATTCCGGCTCTCACAGACCTGTTAGTTTTTCTTTAAGAAGCCCTCCTGTTCTCCACTCATTACCTGTATTAACTGCACCTGTTTGAACTCGTTACCTGTATAAAAGACACCTGCCCACACACTCAATCAAACGGACTCCAACCTCTCCACAATGGCCAAGACCAGAGAGCGGTGTAAGAACATCAGGGATAAAATTGTAGACCTGCACAAGTCTGGGATGGGCTACAGGACAATAGGCAAGCAGCTTAGTGAGAAGGCAACAACTGTTGGCGCAATTATTAGAAAATGGAAGAAGTTCAAGATGACGGTCAATCTCCCTCGGTCTGGGGCACCATGCAAGTTCTCACCTCGTGGGGCATCAATGATCATGAGGAAGGTGAGGGATCAGCCCATAACTACACGGCAGGACCTGGTCAATGACCTGAAGAGAGCTGGGACCACAGTGTCAAAGAAAACCATTAGTAACACACTACGCTGTCATGGATTAAAATCCTGCAGCGCACGCAAGGTCCCCCTGCTCAAGCCAGCGCATGTCCAGGCCCGTCTGAAGTTTGCCAATGACCATCTGGATGATCCAGAGGAGGAATGGGAGAAGGTCATGCGGTCTGATGAGACAAAAATATAGCTTTTTGGTCTAAACTCCACTCGCCATGTTTGGAGGAAGAAGAAGGATGAGTACAACCCCAAGAACACCATCCCAACCGTGAAGCATGGAGGTGGAAACATCATTCTTTGGGGATGCTTTTCTGCAAAGGGGACAGGACGACTGCACCGTATTGAGGGGAGGATGGATGGGGCCATGTATCGCGAGATCTTGGCCAACAACCTCCTTCCCTCAGTAAGAGCATTGAAGATGGGTCGTGGCTGGGTCTTCCAGCATGACAACGACCCGAAACACACAGCCAGGGCAACTAAGGAGTGGCTCCGTAAGAAGCATCTCAAGGTCCTGGAGTGGCCTAGCCAGTCTCCAGACCTGAACCCAATAGAAAATCTTTGGAGGGAGCTGAAAGTCCGTATTGCCCAGCGACAGCCCCGAAACCTGAAGGATCTGTATGGAGGAGTGGGCCAAAATCCCTGCTGCAGTGTGTGCAAACCTGGTCAAGAACTACAGGAAACGTATGAGCTCTGTAATTGCAAACAAAGATTTCTGTACCAAATATTAGGTTCTGCTTTTCTGATGTATCAAATACTTATGTCATGCAATAAAATGCAAATTAATTACTTAAAAATCATACAATGTGATTTTCTGGATTTTTGTTTTAGATTCCATCACTCACAGATGAAGAGTACCTATGATAAAAATTACAGACTTCTACATGCTTTGTAAGTGGGAAAACCTGCAAAATCGGCAGTGTATCAAATACTTGTTCTCCCCACTGTATATTTGGACACAGGCACAATTTTCATACTTCTGGCTCTGTATGCTACCAGAATAAAATTAAAATGAAACAATCAAGATTAATTTGAAGTGCAGACTTTCAGCTTTAATTCAAGGGGTTGAACACAAATATCAAGTAAACATTTTAGAAACTGCAACCATTTTTATACACAGTCCCCCCATTTTCAGGGGCTCAAATGTAATTGGACAAATTAATATAATCATAAATAAAATGTTCATGTTTTATATTTTGTTGAGAATCCTTTGCAGGCAATGACTGCCTGAATACTGGAACCCATGGACATCACCAAAGACTGGGTTTCCTGCTTTGTGATGCTTTGCCAGGCCTTAACTGCAGCTGTCTTCAATTGTTGTTTGTTTGTGGGTCTTTCTGCCTTTAGTTTTGCCTTAAGCAAGTGAAATGCATGCTCGATCGGGTTGAGATCAGGTGATTGACTCGGCCATTGCAGAATATTCCACTTCTTTTCCTTAAAAAAACTCTTTGGTTGCTTTTGCAGTGTGTTTTGGATCATTGTCCATCTGTACCGTGAAGCGCCGTCCAATCAACTTTGCTGCATTCGGCTTAATCTGGGCAGACAGTATATTCCTATACACTTCAGAATCCATCCGGCTGCTTCTGTCTTCTGTCACATCATCAATAAACACCAGTGATCCAGTGCCACTGGAAGCCATGCATGCCCATGCCATCACACTGCCTCCACCATGTTTTACAGATGACGTAGTATGCTTTGGATCATGAGCTGTTCCAAGCCTTCTCCATACTTTTGTCTTCCCGTCATTTTGGTACAGGTTGATCTTAGTTTCATCCGTCCAAAGAATGCTTTTCCAGAACTGGTCAGGCTTTTTTAGATGTTTTTTGGCAAAGTCTAATCTGGCCTTTCTATTCTTGATGCTTATGAATGGTTTGCACCTTGTGGTGAACCCTCTGTATTTGCTCTCGTGAAGTATTCTCTTGATTGTAGACTTTGACACTGACACACCTACCTCCTGGAGAGTCTCCTTCACTTGGCTGGATGTTGTGAATGGGTTTTTCTTTAGCATGGAGAGGATCCTACGATCATCTACCACTGTTGTCTTCCGTGGACGTCCAAGCCTTTTTATGTTGCTGAGCTCACTAGTGCATTCTTTTTTTCTCAGAATGTACCAAACTGTTGATTTGGCCACTTCTAATGTTCCTGGTATCTCTCGGATGGATTTGTTTTGTTTTTGAAGCCTAATTATGGCCTGTTTGACTTGCATGGAGAGCTCCTTTGAATGCATGATGAAGGTTCACAGCAATAGATTCAAAATACAAATACCGCACTTAGAATCAACTCCAGACCTTTTACCTGCTTAATTGATAAAGAAATAACGAAGGAATAGCCCACACCTGTCCATGAAACAGCTTTTGATTCAATTGACCAATTACTTTTGGTCCCTTGAAAAAGGGGGGTAGCTACTCTCAAGAGCTGTAATTCCTAAACTCTTCTTCCAATTCTTTCAAATTAAACCTGAGAGTGTGCATATCAGCCCATATCCATTATATAACTATAGCTTGAATATGTTTTGGTAAAAACCTAAAAAAAATAAAACATTGTGCCTGTGTCCAAATACATATGGACCTAACTGTAGCTACATCAGTATGTTTATAGGAACAACTGTGTGACTGTGTATATACTGTGTATATATACCTACATATGTTCATTTGTTTCTGTGTGTATGTTGTGTGTATATTGCACTGAGCATTCACTGTATGTGTGTACTTTATGTGTAGTTGTATTTATGGTGTGCATGTATCTGTATTAAGTCTGTATGTGTTTATGTTTGTGTGACCTCATGTGACCTCATTCAGATCAGTGGAATCCCTAAATCAATCAATTACCCTTTTTCCTCCCTTCTTGGTAGTTACAGTCTTGTCCCATCGCTGCAACTCCCCTACGGACAGGAATCGCTAGAGTGCAATGGGACAAGGACATGCCGGACGGTCAAACCCTCCCCTAACCCTGCCAACGCTGGGTCAATTGTGTGCCGCCTCATGGGTCTCCCGGTAGCGGCCGGCTGTGACACAGCCTTAGACCGCTGCGCCACTTGGGAGGCCTGCCCTGCCCTGCCCTGCCCTGCCCCCTCTCTCACCCTCTCTGTCCATCAATCACAACTGATGTGCCAAACCGGTACAGAACCAAACATTTCTGTCTTTTCCCTTTTCTTTCTCTCTCTCCTAATTTCCTTATGTTCATTTCACTTTTTGTATCTTCAGAGACCTTCTTTTAGTCCTGCTCTAAACAGCGCTGGCATCAAGGTGTAGGTCTGAAAAGCACAAAGACCTGGTAGATCAACACATGGATCTGGGGATCAGGCAGAGTAAACACACGCACCATCCATGGGCCAGTGGGGGACATTTTACATATCTGTACCAGTAAAATCTAGTAATGATAATAATTAATATATATCATAGAACAGCTCTTGATTAACTCCTGAAGTCATTACTTATGGCTAGTTTCACATCATTTACATTTTAGTCATTTAGCAGACACTTTTATCCAGAGTGACTTACAGTTAGTTAGTGCATACATGTTCTTACTTTCTACATACAGGTCCCCTGTGGGGATTGAACCCACAACCCTGGCATTGCAAGCACCATGCTCTAACATCTGAGCTACACAGGACTATGGACATACAAACAACAGAATATTCAATGAAAATATATTCAAAACAGACAGGGTTCTCTGTCAGAATATGGAATTATATACTTACCTTGTACGTCTATCTGTGATGTGATCGTTTCCTCCCACTGAAGATGCCCCATAGAGGCATCATCCAATCAGCACCTGATTCCCACCTGGACCAATCACATCCTTAGTCTCACCTCAACCAATCAAATCCTTATTTACACATAGACAAGCCTGAGCCACCTGCTCACACCACCACAGCCCTGCCAGGTACATGAGCCCTCTGTTATAACTATAAAAACCAGCTACACCCCAGCCAGGCACTGTGACATCCACTGATATCTTCTGGATGTTAACTCAAGGGTTAACTGTAGCCCAAACTCTATGGTGGTGTATATTAATGTACTGTATACTGGTGTGTTATGTTATATAATGGTCTTAAATGGCGACCATAATGATTCCATCTGTAGAACTTGGCTCTCATGTGAACAACGATCACAATCTCAATATGATCGGACATCCGACAATGTATTCTGATAAAGCCAAACATGGTCTCTCATCTTCCTGCCTCTCATCTTTACACTCCAACTCACTCCTCCAAAACCGAAAGAACAGAAACAGCTCTCACAGGGGAGGGGGAAAAAAGCAGAATGGTGTGGTTGGACGGATGAATGAAGAACAGAGCGCCCACACAGTGAAGCGGAGGAGTGGAGAGGAAGAGAGGATGAGAGGACGTCACGGCAACAGAGAGAGTGTGGGCGCAGGGAGATGAGTGGGAGTGATGTGGGGTGCGTTCCAACACTGCGCTCCATCTCTCCATCTCTTTTTTGGCTCTGCATCTCATTCATGTGTCCTTCTGTCTTCAGATCACTTACTCTCTCTTCTCTCATTTCCTGTCTATCTCTTTATCTGGAATTACTTTAATATAGAATGTATGTTCCACTTTGTCAGTGTTAGGGAATTAACATTTTTATATAGAATTTCTAACAGTAGGAGCGGACTAGGTGAAAAAATAGTTGACGTGCCCTTTAGCAAGGAACTTGACCCTAATTGCTGCTCTAAGTCGCTCTTGATAAGACCTTCTGGTAAGTGACTAAAATGTACATGTAAATATATATAGTTTACACCATTGGTGTTATGCAATAACACCTTAACATAGTGGAGCGGGTCGAGAGTTTCAAGTTCCTTGGTGTCCACATCACCAACAAACTAGTTTGGTCCAAACACACCAAGACAGTCGTGAAAAGGGTACGACAACACCTTTTCCCCCTCAGGAGACTGAAAAAAGTTGGTATGGATCCCCAGATCCTCAAACGTTCTACAGCTGCACCCTCGAGAGCATCCTGACCAGTTGCATCACCGCCTGGTATGGCAACTGCTCGGCCTCTGACCCTAAGGCACTACAGAGGTGTACACATTATCTCGACTAACCTGTACCCCCACACTCGGTACCGGTACTCCCTGTATGTACAGTAGCCTTGTGTGTTATTAGTTTAAGCAGACTGTGTTTGTCTATTGTTGTGACTTAGATGAAGATCAGATCAAATTGTATGACCAATTTATGCAGAAATCCAAGTAATTCCAAAGGGTTCACATAATTTTTCTTGCCACTGTATTCAGTACCTGTCCCAATTCCTATGCCGGCAGGGCAAGGTTGAACACCCCCAACCCCAACCCCACTAACCCAAATCCCAAACCCACCAACCCCCCTCCACCAGACAACAACAATTAAGACCCAGACCTTTCCACAGGCATCCCTACCTCCCACCATCAACTGCCCAACTGATCCTCCTACCATTACCCCTACTGCCCCTGACTCTTCCCCCCTGCTCCTTAGTGACCCAGATCCTTAGTGCCCCGGATCCTACGAACTGCCTTCACCCCTCTATCAACAAGTCAGTACAGAGGGCCACTAGGCAGTCAGTGGGGAGGCATGCCAAGACCTGTGAACAGCCAAGAACCACCCAAAAACACAAACGACCCGCTAGAGGCCCTCATCCAAATATTTTTATTTATTTAACCTTTATTTAACTAGGCAAATCTGCAATGAAATGATTAAGTCCAGACTGCCCGCCCCCCCCCCCCCATAACCAATTACCATCAGCCTGACAATACACACAGAAAGACACTCCAGATGACTCTTCATGGTTGCCTCCCCGCTAGGGAATCCATCCATTGATGGCACAAGGTACGTACAGAGAAATTCCCCCGTTGAGGCACTCACACTGAACATACGTATCAACTGTTGGGGAGTGCTCCGAAGCTGGTCTGGGCCCTGTTTGTTCCCTCTGTCCTCCAGCGTCCAGCTTTGCGGCGTGGCGGCAGCACCGGCCCATGCCAATGGACATACTCTCTACCGCTCCCTTATCCATCTCTCTTCTTCTTCCTCCCTCTGTGTGAATGCTTGCTCCTCAGGTTGTCCTTCCTGCCCTCTACATTTTCACTTATAGAACCTATAAGAATTTTACCTATAAGAATAACTAATAAATACATTAAAATGTAACTGTTTATGACAATACATATACTGTATCATAAGGCCATACTTTGATGGCCAACACAGTGGCGTTAGGAACCTAGTGGTTTACAAGTCACATTACGCTGGCTTACAAAGTGATATTTAATTCTTATTGGAATCCAGCAAGAGTTAGGACATCCATTGGAATTACTATTCACCCACAACCTGCATTCAGTATGACAGGATTAAGAACATTAATAAAGGTGACTACCTAAACCATTTATAAACCATTTCAGTAACGGTAACAATACATTTTTTTATTTAACTAGGCAAGTCAGTTAAGAACAAATTCTTATTTACAATGACTGCCTACATCGGCCAAACTCATACAACGCTGGGCCAATTGTGCACCGTCCAATGGGAATGTTTTAGTCCCCACAGAGTAAAACAAACACAATCACACTCTCAACACTGGGGTTCATTTACACAAATGAGTGTTCATTTCACTACTAAAGAGTTAATTTAACTCCTCAATCTCCAATAGAAATTATACACCGAAAAATCAACACTATGTAACACTGGCCAATTTGCTATGTGGGAAGTCCTGTGTGTGCATATGCGTATGTGTCACACCCTGATCTGTTTCAACTGTCCTTGTGCTTGTCTCCAACCCCCTCCAGGTGTCGCCCATCTTCCTCATTATCCCCAGTATATTTATACCTGTGTTCTCTGTTTGTCTGTTGCCAGTTTGTTTTGCTTCATCAAGCCTACCAGCGGTTTTCCCCTGTGCCTGTCTTGTCTATAGTCCCTGTTTTCTAGCTTTCCCGGTTTTGACCATTCTGCCGAGCCTGAGCCTGCCTGCCGTCCGTTACCTTGCCACGCCACCTGTTCTGGCCCTATTGAACCCTGTCTGGATTACTGACCTCTGCCTGCCTTGACCTGTCGTTTGCCTGCCCCTGTGCTAGTAATAAACATTTCTTACTTTGACACTGTCTGCATCTGGGTCTTACCTGAAATGTGATAGTATGTCTTGAGGCTGGTTTTAAGATCAATACTCCTTCACCTTGTGTTGTTGCCTGTACTTCCAACCCCACAGAGAGAGGGAAGGGATACCTAGTCAGTTGCACAACTGAATACATTCAACCGAAATGTGTCTTACGCATTTAACCCAACCACTCTGAATTATAGGGGTGTGGGGGGCTGTCATTGGCACATGGCGAGCAGTTGCTGTCAGGGGTTAATTGCCTTGCTCAAGGGCAGAACGGCAGAGTTTTCCACCTTGCTGGCTCGGGGATTCAAAACAGCCATACTGGCCCAACACTTTTTTTTTTTGATCAACATTTTATACTGGCTCAACACTCAACGCTCTTAACCGCTACACTACCTGCCACCGAAGGAGAGGGACAGAGACAGGGGGACTTTTAATGAAATATATTATTTTATTGCAAAATGTGTCCTTTGTATCTGCCTTCCGAAAGCCAAATACTGGAAGAAATGCATGAGGGTCTGCCTGGTCCTGCTGGAGTGTAACTACCATCAGATGGCTGAGCAGCCCCTGCATCTCTCTCTCTTTCTCCCTCTTTTTCTCACACACACAGCACAATTGAGAGTTCTGGGAAAAACTGGCAAGCCAGAAAAGAACACAATCTGGTTGAAAAATATCTTTCATACAAGACTCTTTGAATGCCACTCTATTTCATATAGTCAAAAAAGAAGCACATAATCTAACAATCATTTAAGTGCAGAAGTGAGTCCTGCTTTACTAGAACAATCAGATCTCGCTCTATGGAAACTTAGACAGACAGAGGTCTAGGGAAATCTACCAGACCTTGAGGCAAAGATGTTGACCATTTCTACAGCTATACAAGGTGTGTATGTGTGTTTTAACACAAAAAATTTTAGGGGGTTTTAACGGATTTGAGTACCTGAAGCTAATGGATTGTATGTTGAAAAACAAGGACGACTCTACTGCTTATTTGGACAAGGATCAGACAAGTCTAAAGACTGGGAGGTGAGGAATGTGTTTGTTTGTGTGTGTGTGTGTGTGTGTGTGTGTGTGTGTGTGTGTGTGTGTGTGTGTGTGTGTGTGTGTGTGTGTGGTGATTGGGGAGGGGTGGGGGCATAGCAACCTATGTCTCAGTTCAGAGAGGCATCATGGGAAGCGGTCATTTGGTATTACCAAAACAAATCTCAGGCAGGTGAGGTAACGTCATGAAACAAAGGACTGTATATAGAACATATACTGTAAACAGTAGCATGTACTGTAACCCCATAGTAACCCTGATTCAATATCATGCTATCATATACTTCTTGTGCTTGTTGTTGTAGGGACCACAGTCGACTTCAGGTCTCAGGCAGGGTGACACCACTACACCAGGCCATACTTTCATAGGAGCCGGTCACTTACAAAGCACCTGTCACATATAGATGGACATCTCTGACGTAAAATAACATATGGGCTTTCTGTTCCACATCGTCCATACTGAGATTAAAAGGCCCCCCTGACACACAGTTAAGTGAAAAAGATAAAACAGAGGGGAAGCTAGTGGGGTGATATAATGTAGCTTTGAAGTCCGGACTGTTAGAAATGCTAATAGGTTCATCTCTGCTTGATTAGTATGTACAGGACGTGGGGCAGGAACTCTTGTTTATGGATGTTTTGTCAGTCAGGAATTAATCTACGCATGCGCACACACACACACACACACACTCCTCTACCCTCCAGTTGAGTTTTTGACAAAGCATCTGTGAAAGATAATGAAGGACTATACAATGAGGAGCTGAGCCTATGACTAATAACGGTAGCTAACAAACTTTTGAACATCGCACTGTTCCGTACAATTTACCTTAGTTTAGATCCTAAAAAACATAATACTTCCAGGTCAACTGTAATATGAATACCATTGTAAAGCAATTTCTCCCCTTTCTAGCAAAATCAGCAAAATCAATGACGAGACCTTCATTGAAGGTTTGTGTCAAATTTGAATCGGGTTTTTAGGTCAGCGCTAAATTTATCTTCACAATTAAACTACGGCTGTCGTGATGGCTCGCAGTGATTACGCAAAAAATTTACAATTGATTGAATTAACTATTGATGAACTCAAAAGTAATTAACTTTACACTCACCATTGATAATGTTTTGTTTTAATCTGCGAGAGAAGAGCTACACCTGGTGGAAAGAGGATGTACGCCACAGAATGTGTTGCATAGGGGTCAGTCTTTTCAACTTTTCTCCAATACTATTGGCCCATTACCATGTCAATCAACACTTGAATAGAGACTTAGTTCACACCCCGGAATTTTCATTGCAGCCTCGTTTGAATGCCGCTGTTTGCGCAAATGTGTACGGAATGGGGTTAGTCTCCATTACACTGTGGATGAATGGTATGGAGGATGGTGGATATGTTTTGTATTTGAATCTTAGTGGTATAAGCGGTGTTGAGAGTCGTTGGGGTTGTTTCAGGACAAAATGTCTGTGTATATTTGTGTGTTTTAATGGATATTCTAATCATTGGATGTCTGAGGAAAAAAGGAATGCTCAGCTCCATGCGTTGTAGCGTATATCTAACTTAATGTCAGCATCCCATGTAGTGGGTTATGTGAAAGGTCCCACCCCAGTTTTAAAAACACTCCACAGTAACTTACATTCTCATTAGACATGCCAGACAGATCTGCATCACACTCAGTAAATAACCTCTTACTGGGTTTCATGCTAAATTACACTAGTTAATATCACAGGTCGGCTTCATTCATATCATATCTCACTAAAATGCACTGCATGGCGCACTAGTCATTTACATGTTGAGTGAAGTCATCATTAGCTCTCTCTCTCTCCATGCAGTCAAGCACCATTAACCAAAACCCAAAGCTTTTCTCCCCTAAAGCAAGATCAATTACACAACATGACAGCCGCTAGCTAGCTAGAACGCTAACAGCCAACCAGCCACAGCTAGTTGCCGCCTGCACAGGCCTAGAATGGAGAGTAACCAATGTTAGGGTACCATTAAAGAAAGGGAATGAAACTAACCAGTTTTATTATTACCAGTCATATTATTCCATATTTAGAGTGAATATTGACTATCAGGGAACTACTAGGAGATAATGGCTATTCACATTCAGAGAGACACATGTTACAGAATGTTAATAATATGTCAGTTACTGCTGCATTTACGGAAAACAAACACAGATGAGATACAGTGTATATACATAACAAGCACTCTTCTGCTGTTGGGCTGTTATGACCTGACTGACTGGTAAAATATTCAGATTCAGGTCTATTTTACTCAGAGTTCACAGGTCATAAAAACATGATCCCATTACTGAGGGAACTGAGAGACAAACAACCATGAAGACTAGTCTTCTGCTTACCATTACTATGACCATGGGTTTAAATAATTCAAACAGATTTTATGGCTATTCTTTAACTGTAAATAGCAGAGTATAATAAACTATAATGGTTCTGGCTGTGTGTGCAATGGTGTTTGCATTTTGTGTGTTGGGCTATGTTAGTTTTTGTGTGGGTGGTGTTCTACCACCCACACAAAAACTAACATAGCCCAACACACAAAAGAAGAACCTATACAGAAAATCCTCCAGTGTTATATCAACACTAACCAGGTTTCCATCCAACCTTTTTATGCAAGTAAAGTGCATGTTGGATAAATAAATGTCATGATTGACTTATGGATTAAAGGCTGTGCGTGATCACATAATACACAAAAAAATAACTTTTACGATTAAGTTCTCAAGTACCGAAAAAAAATACAAAAAAAGGCTGAGTCCACACAAAATGCATTTTCAACTCTACTGATGGTTTTATTGGCCTATAGCCTACCTGATGAGATTATCAGTCATTTTGATTCCCATGTAAAATAGCCTTTTAAAATACTAAAATATCACCAATGATATTTATTTGGGATAGAAATGCAAAACATTTGAGAAAAATGAATTTCTCCCTCATTGGTAACTACCAGGAAGTTTGAAAAGACAGGGTGGAAAGCTTATATTCATGAGCTCAGCTCTTTGAAACGCCGAAGTCAAGAAACTTTGATGCAGTGAGCAGTGTTGCAGTAGAATCATCTCAAGCTAATTTGGCGATACACAAAGCAACAACATTGAAATTGATGTCAATTTGTTCATACATCTTCCATTTGGCATGTCTCTTGTGATGGGGTTTACAGCAGCACTGACTCTTGATGTGTGTTTGGTCCTAAATGTATATATATACAGTATATATATATTTTTTTTATCCCAGCCCTCGTCCCCGCAGGAGGTCTTTTGCCTTTTGGTAGGCCATCATTGTAAATAAGAATTTGTTCTTAACTGACTTGCCTAGTTAAATAAAGGTTAAATAAAAAAAATTGTTAACATGATAACTGCACTACAGAGCTCGGCTAGGCGAACCGAACGAGTGTGCTTGTACTGTTTGTCCATTTTAAGATATCGTAGTAAACACTTCCTCAAAAGTCTGTCAATGTCTATCAATGTAGAAGCATCATTCATTTTTTATACTTTGGTCATCATACTTTGATCTGGTTTCATCAAATTGAATGAAAATCATGATCTTTAAGAGGTTACTGTGGATTTTTCAATACCTTAATGGAAGCCGGTTTACAGGAACTTACTGCTTAATTAATTAATTTATCGTCAACAAGTTACAAGTGGGTTATTGTAAACTTCTCAGCAACTTACTGTTGCTAATCCATCAAAAGTGAGTATTACAATTACGCAGAGACCATCTATAAATATAATACCTTATGGTTCTTTAGTATCACATGCACTTTCATCAGCCGTTAACAACAGTGTAGAAGCTTAAAGTTTATGAACAGACCACATTAACTGGGATGACATTCCCTCTAGATAGATAGATAGATAGATAGATAGATAGATAGATAGATAGATAGATAGATAGATAGATAGATAGATAGATAGATAGATAGATAGATAGATAGATAGATAGATAGATAGATAGATAGATAGATAGATAGATAGATAGATAGATAGATAGATAGATACTTTATTGATTCTTTGTCAAGCAGCTATGAAAAAAACACAGGGCAGGTGCAAAATGCCAGAACGAAAATACACAAAGACAGATACACGATACATGATACATAGAGCTGCAGTATGAAAAAGTATCAAAATACAAGAAGTCTGGAGTGCAAAAAAGCTATAAAAAGAAATTGCATAGTATGGGTGGATGGCTGAATATGTACACTATACATTGGTGGATGGTGCATGGTTAACTATACTATACAGGTTGATGGCAGAGAAATAATAAATAGCTAAAAGTGCGTATGATATAAGTGAGGGTAATAATAGTTTACTTAATACAGACTGGTTAAATTAACAGGTAAGTGAATATTTTGCATGGTTAAATTAACTGTACAGGTAAATATATAGTTAAATGAACAGGTAAGTGAATAATTTGCATGGTTAAATTAACTGTACAGGTAAATATACAGTTCAATTTACAGGTAAGTGAATATTTGCATGGTTACATTAACTGTACAGGTAAATGACAGGAAGAGATACTTAAATAGCTAAATGTGTGTATGATATAATTTAGGGTAATAATAGTAATTCCCTTAAAATACAGTCCTTAGTGCGCAGGGTTTAATTACAGATAAATGCACGTATTGCACATTCGATATACTGAAAGCAATGAAAAAAGATACTACTGACAGGATACTAATATGCATTCCTGAGTGAATGACTACATAAGTTAAGTCCAAGAATTACTTACAATATTGCACATTATATAATATAACAACTGTACATGAATATGTATATACAGACCTGAATGAATAAATAAGTCCTGAGTGAATGAGTATTACAGACCAGAGTTACTCACAGATGGATGCATAATTGTAAAACTAGGTCCTAACGCCCCAACAGTTCCAGGTCTATGTTGAGAACACATTCTCTTACAATGTTTGCAGAACAGACAGTTTCAAAGAAGGTGCTCTATATACATTCAAGCTGCTACTTCCACTGACAAATGGCACACCCCCAAATATTCTAAAGAGCCCCACCAGTATTTTGCCCCCATCTATCAAAGTGCAGTGATGGTTGTACTTTATATTCAAAGTATTGGGTAGAATTGGGTAAATTTCGTGTGAAGTGTACCTTTGACCTTTCTGTACCCCAGGTAACAAAACTGTACCCTAACAACATAGTTATTTTTTGGGAATATAGTATGAATAAGTATGAATCTGGTGTTACTGCAGAAACGTCGATGCACTCTCCACCAAGAGGTTACAAGTTTTATGCTGGTTTTACATTGATGTTTGGTTGGTGGTGATTACTTTAATCTGGGCAGGTTTGTTAATGTGGGGCCGAGAGATTGAAAAACAGCTTCTATCTCAAGGCCATCAGACTGTTAAACAGCCATCACTAGGCGGCTTCCATCTGGTTACATAACCTTGCACCTTAGAGGCTGTTGCCCTATATACATAGACTTTAAATCACTGACCACTTGAATAATGGAACACTATTCATTTTAATAATGTTTACATATTAATTGCTTTACTCATCTCATATGTACAGTGGGGAGAACAAGTATTTGATACACTGCAGATTTTGCAGGTTTTCCTACTTACAAAGCATGTAGAAGTCTGTAATTTGTATCATAGGTACACTTCAACTGTGAGAGACGGAATCTAAAACAAAAATCCAGAAAATCACATTGTATGATTTTTAAATAATTAATTTGCATTTTATTGCATGACATAAGTATTTGATCACCTACCAACCAGTAAGAATTCCGGCTCTCACAGACCTGTTAGTTTTTCTTTAAGAAGCCCTCCTGTTCCACTGGCCTAGCCAGTCTCCAGACCTGAACCCAATAGAAAATCTTTGGAAGGAGCTGAAAGTCCGTATTGCCCAGCGAAAGCCCCGAAACCTGAAGGATCTGGAGAAGGTCTGTATGGAGGAGTGGGACAAAATCCCTGCTGCAGTGTGTGCAAACCTGGTCAAGAACTACAGGAAACGTATGATCTCTGTAATTGCAAACAAAGGTTTCTGTGCCAAATATTAAGTTCTGCTTTTTTGATGTATCAAATACTTATGTCATGCAATAAAATGCAAATTAATTACTTAAAAATCATACAATGTGATTTTCTGGATTTTTGATTTAGATTCCGTCACTCACAGTTGAAGAGTGCCCATGATAAAAATTACAGACTTCTACATGCTTTGTAAGTGGGAAAACCTGCAAAATCGGCAGTATATCAAATACTTGTTCTCCCCACTGTACTGTATCCTATTCTACTGTGTCTATGCCACGTTGACATTGCTCGTCCTAGTATTTATATATTCCTTAATTCCTGTCATGACTTCCGTCTGATCTGCTGTGTTTTGTGTTTTTTGAGCACATGTGCCTTGTTTTGACAGCTGGCCATGTGCTCCCCTGTCATTGTAGTGTCTCCCCTCCCACTCGTTATCCTTAACTATCCTTGTTCTCTTCACACCTGCTGTCAATTAATCCCTCATTACCTCCCCTATTTTAGGTCTTCTTGTGTTCAGTCTTTTGTCAGACCGTTGTTGTGAGTATGCTTTTCCTGTGACCTACTTATCCTTGCCTTGTCTTACTGTTTTTCTTCAGACTCCAAGTGTTGTTTTGTTTTTGTTTTGGCATTTTGATTTTTGTCCTGCTTCCACTGTGTCCTGCCAGGCCTGGTTTCCTAGTCTGCCTGCCCAGGTGTTTTCTCTGTTGGGACTTGGATGTACCACCACAGACCCTCTCTGTCTGCTCATCACCATCCCCAGGGAACTCAATGTAACTCGGACACTGCGTCGGATGACGCCATAATTTGTTTCTTTTGAGAAGTACTCTCCTGGCCCAGAGGACATTTATTTGGACTTCCTCTTTTCTTTTGTGTTCCTGTTTATTTTTTCCTGGGCTCATTTGAGAGCAAAATAAACACTGTTGTCTGCAACTGAATCCGTGTCTCTCCCTGACAGAACGGTCTGACCATAAAATGGATTCAGCAGGTGCAGACCAAGTCAGAAATGCAGTGAGTCAACAGGGCGCTCTTCTGGGACAGCATTCCAGCCAGTTAACTGCCACTTCACGGGAGGTTGAGTGCCTGACCGCCCAAGTAGCGGATCTCAATCTCCAGATCCAAGAACTCCAGCGGGAAGCCTTGGCCAGCAGATCAGCTGCAGCATACGGCCGTCCTCTACCTCATGCTGAACCTGAACCCCATGCCAATAGTCCGCCACCCTACGACGGGGATCCCAATTCCTGCCGTGCGTTCCTGTCTCAGTGCTCCCTTGTCTTCGCACTCCAGCCTCAACGTTATGTTACGGAAGAGTCCCAGGTGGCCTTTGTCATCACACTCCTGAAAGGAAGGGCCCGCGACTGGGCAACGGCTGTGTGGGATGCTCGTGCTCCATTCTGTGCCACATTCGAGGACTTCAGAGCGGAGATGATTAAGCTGTTTGACCGCTCTGCTCAAGGTGATGAGGCGGCCTCCCAGCTGGTGCGGTTAAATCAGGGCGGCCGCTCTGTTACGGAATACTCCATCCAGTTCAGAACTCTGGCCGCCACATGTGACTGGAACGAGGCAGCGTTACGCGCTAGGTTTCGGGAGGGGCTGGCTGACGACATCCAGGATGAGATTGTCACTCACGAGCTGCCTCACAACTTAGACACCCTTGTGGAACTGGCGCTTCGTGTGGAGGGGCGTCTTCAACGTCAACGTCAGAGGTGTACAGCTCGATCCTCCTGGGTGCTGGATGAAGGTGCCTCCAGTGCTGTTCCCACCTCCTCGTCTTCTTCAGCAGACCCTGAGCCCATGCAAGTGGGGCGTGTTCGTCTCACCCCTAAGGAGAAGCAGGATCGTTTGACTCGGGGCCTTTGCCTTTACTGCGGGAAGCCAGGGCATCGTGCTATCCGGTGTCCTTTAAAAGCCGGAGCCCATCAGTAATCCGGGGAATCCTGGTGGGTGCTACTCCTTGTCTCGAATCCCCTATCTCACGTTCCCTGCTAAATGTTTCTGTTCAATATCAAGATACTGTTCACTCCTGTTCAGCCCTGATTGACTCGGGTGCTGAGGGCAACTTCCTGGATGTCTCCGTTGCTGTGCTGTGGGGCATTCCTGCCATTCCTCTCCATTCTCCTATCTCTGTCCGCTCCCTTAATGGTCTCCTCATTACCTCCATCACCCATTCCACTCCTTCCGTAAGTCTTCTTGTCTCCGGCAATCACCGTGAGGTGATTGAGCTGTACCTCCTAGATTCCCCAAGTGCCCCCGTTGTCCTAGGGCATCCGTGGCTGGTGCAGCACAACCCTCACGTGGATTGGTCAGGCAATTCTGTGTTCTCTTGGAGTCCGTCTTGTCTTGCGTCATGTTTAGGTTCTGCCTTGTCTCCTGGCTCTGTGTCTTCTGTTTTTCAGGTTGAGGAGGCCGATCTCACCGGAGTCCCGGTGAAGTACCACGATCTCTGTCAGGTCTTCAGTAAGTCCCGAGCCACATCCTTGCCTCCTCATCGGCCATATGACTGCGCCATCGATCTCCTCCCAGGCACTTCTCCGCCCAAGGGTCGTCTGTATTCCCTTTCTGGTCCTGAGAGAGAGGCCATGGACAAGTATATTCAGGAATCCTTAAATGCCGGCCTCATCCGTCCCTCTTCCTCGCCCGCTGGGGCTGGGTTCTTCTTCGTTAAGAAGAAGGATGGCTCCCTGCGACCCTGCATTGACTACCGGGGTCTTAATGACATCACCAGAAAGAACAGGTATCCTCTGCCTCTGATGTCATCAGCTTTTGAGTTGTTACAGGGAGCCAGGGTCTTTACCAAGCTAGACCTCCGCAATGCCTACCATTTGATCCGGATACGTGAGGGGGATGAGTGGAAGACAGCCTTCAACACCCCAACGGGACACTTTGAATACCGGGTCTTACCCTTTGGGCTCACCAACGCCCCAGCTGTCTTCCAGGCCCTGGTGAACGATGTGTTGAGGGACATGGTAAACAGATTTGTCTTTGTGTACCTGGATGATATTCTCATCTTCTCTCCCTCCTTGCAGGTACACACTCAACACGTCCGTCAGGTGCTACAACGGCTGCTGGAGAACCAGCTTTACGTGAAGGCAGAGAAGTGCGTGTTCCACGCCAAGTCTGTTTCGTTCTTGGGGCATATCATTTCAACGGAGGGGATCAAAGCCGACCCCGCTAAGGTAAGGGCCGTGGCCGAGTAGCCAACCCCTGACTCTCGGAAGGCGTTGCAGCGGTTCCTGGGGTTCGCCAACTTCTATAGGCGATTCATCCGGAACTTTAGCCTGGTTGCTGCACCCTTAACAGCACTCACCTCTCCTAAGGTACTGTTCAGATGGAATTCTCAGGCTCAGGAGGCCTTTGATGTTCTTAAGTCCCGTTTCATCTCTGCTCCTGTTCTGTGTCTTCCAGATTCTGAATGCCAATTTATTGTTGAGGTGGATGCCTCCGATGTCGGGGTAGGCGCGGTCCTATCCCAGCGGTTCCCCAGAGATGGGAAGGTGCACCCGTGTGCCTTCTTCTCTCACCGTTTGAGCCCTGATGAGCGAAATTACGACATAGGTAACAGGGAGCTGCTGGCAGTCAGGCTGGCTCTGGGGGAATGGCGTCACTGGTTGGAGGGAGCAGCGCGGCCCTTCTTGGTCTGGACGGATCACAAGAATTTAGAGTATGTCCGTTCGGCCAAGAGGTTAAATGCTCGCCAGGCCCGCTGGGCACTCTTCTTTGGGCGGTTTAACTTCTCCCTCTCGTATCGGCCGGGCTCCAAAAATGTTAAGCCTGACGCCCTCTCTCGTCTGTTCGAGGGTCCTGGCGGGGAGGCGACCCCCAAAACCATTCTCTCCAGGGAGTTGGTGGTGGGGTCCCTTTCCTGGGACGTTGAGCGGCGGGTGAGGGAGGCCATCGAGGGCGGGGAGCCCCCGAGGGGGTGCCCAGGGGGTCGGTTGTTTGTGCCGGCTGCGCTGCGTCCTGAGGTCCTTCGGTGGGGACATGAATCCAGAGTAGCCTGTCATCCGGGGGTTCGGAGGTCGCTGGCTGTCATCCGTCAGCGATTTTGGTGGCCATCCATGGCCCAAGATGTCAGGCAGTTTGTGTTGGCTTGCTCGGTATGCGCTCAAAATAAGACGTCTAACCGTTCTCCTGTTGGTCTGTTGCAGCCTTTGCCCATTCCCTCTCGCCCTTGGTCACACCTAGCCCTTGATTTTGTCACTGGCCTTCCCCCATCGAGAGGTAACACCGTGATTCTGACGGTGGTGGACCGCTTCTCCAAGGCGGCCCATTATATCCCCTTACCCAAGCTCCCCTCCGCCAGGGAGACAGCACAGGTGGTGGTGGACCACGTCTTCCGGATCCATGGACTTCCGGTGGACGTGGTCTCCGACAGAGGACCCCAATTTGTCTCCCGGTTTTGGAAAGAGTTCTGTAGACAGATCGGGGCCTCAACGAGTCTGTCTTCAGGTTTTCACCCTCAGACCAATGGGCAGGCCGAGCGAGCCAACCAGGATCTCGAACGAGCTCTCCGCTGCCTGGCGTCACATAGTCCGAGCTCCTGGAGTCAGCAGCTATCGTGGGTGGAATATTCCCACAACTCCCTGCCGGTAGCGTCTACGGGTATGTCTCCTTTTCAATGTTCTGTGGGTTATCAACCGCCCCTTTTCCCCACACAGGAACCCGAAGCCGCGGTCCCGTCTGCCTTGGCCTTTGTCCGTCGGTGTCGTCGCACCTGGAGGAGGGCTGAGGAGGCCTTGGCCCGGGCTTCCAGACGGACCAAAGCGGCGGCTGACCGTCACCGGACTCCAGCTCCCCAGTATGTGTGCGGTCAGAAGGTGTGGCTATCCACCAAGGACCTGCCTCTCCGGGTGCCTTCTCGTAAGCTGGCACCCAGGTTCATTGGGCCATACCGCATCACCAAGGTCCTGAGTCCGGCGGCAGTGCGGCTCAAGCTTCCCCCCACGCTTGGTCGGGTTCACCCTGTCTTTCATGTGTCCAGGGTCAAGCCTGTGTTTCGGTTCCCCCTTAATCCTGTTGTTTCTTCCCCGACACCCCCCCCTCCTCGTCTAGTGGATGGTACTCCAGTGTACACTGTGAGAAAGCTTTTGGACGTTAGACGCCGTGGTCGGGGTTTCCAGTATTTGGTGGACTGGGAGGGCTACGGTCCGGAGGAGAGGAGTTGGATTCCGGCTCGGGATATTCTGGACCAGACTCTGATCGAGGACTTTCGTCGGAGACGAGGTGAGCTCCTCCCGGTTGCGCCAGGTGGCGCTGCTGGGGGGGGGGGTACTGTCATGACTTCCGTCTGATCTGCTGTGTTTTGTGTTTTTTGAGCACATGTGCCTTGTTTTGACAGCTGGCCATGTGCTCCCCTGTCATTGTAGTGTCTCCCCTCCCACTCGTTATCCTTAACTATCCTTGTTCTCTTCACACCTGCTGTCAATTAATCCCTCATTACCTCCCCTATTTTAGGTCTTCTTGTGTTCAGTCTTTTGTCAGACCGTTGTTGTGAGTATGCTTTTCCTGTGACCTACTTATCCTTGCCTTGTCTTACTGTTTTTCTTCAGACTCCAAGTGTTGTTTTGTTTTTGTTTTGGCATTTTGATTTTTGTCCTGCTTCCACTGTGTCCTGCCAGGCCTGGTTTCCTAGTCTGCCTGCCCAGGTGTTTTCTCTGTTGGGACTTGGATGTACCACCACAGACCCTCTCTGTCTGCTCATCACCATCCCCAGGGAACTCAATGTAACTCGGACACTGCGTCGGATGACGCCATAATTTGTTTCTTTTGAGAAGTACTCTCCTGGCCCAGAGGACATTTATTTGGACTTCCTCTTTTCTTTTGTGTTCCTGTTTATTTTTTCCTGGGCTCATTTGAGAGCAAAATAAACACTGTTGCCTGCAACTGAATCCGTGTCTCTCCCTGACAAATTCCATGCTTTTATTTTCAGGTTTTGTCACGATCGCCATGAGACAGGACCCGGGGCACAGATCTGGAGTGTGAATACATTCCTTTACTAAGTAAATAATCCAAAACCCGAACAAAGGCGAGACAGCGATCTTGAACTGGCGCGCAACCAAACCAAAGGCGACGCACACAAAAACCCACAAACACAGGTGGGAAAAACTGAACATAAATAGGCTCCCCAATTAGAGGCAATGCGGCGCAGCTGCCTCTAATTGGGGACCAATTTCAAAGGGAACATAGAGAATTCCAGAGAGGTCTCTGGACACTAAACCTGAAAACCATAAAGGTTTCCAGAGACCTCTCTGAACATAAATCCTTACAGGTTTGTGTGTATTGTTGTGAATTGTTAGATATTACTGCACTGTTGGAGCTAGCAACACAAGCATTTTGCTACACCCGCAATAACATCTGCTGAACATGTGTATGTGACCAATAACATTTTATTTTATTTTATATGGTTATTCCTCATTAACACATGTGGCACATTCAAACACAACATTTCCATATTTCACTCACACTCACACTCACACTCACACTCACACTCACACACACGCATGCGGAAGAATGGACTATCATGACAGACCAGTTAATCAAGCTAATGAGAGGGAAAGTAAACAGAAATGCTTAGAGAGAAAGAGAGAGAGAAAGAGACATTTGGTCACATTGAATATAGAAAAGGTTTACAAGTGTGTTTTGTCTTAACCAAAGCAAAGTTCTCTGTCTCACAGTCTTAAATAAAGATCAAGATCAAAAAGTGTATAATTATCGTAATGTGTGCACATTTTAATGGAATTCTCTTTTTCTATTTTCACTGGAGGTGGTCTTTAAATACCCCTCTCCTATTACTGTATTCTTAATATAACGGTCTCCAGGGAATGATAGAAGGCACACATCAATAATACAGATTTATCACCCTAAAGCTAATTCTGATTTACCATAATCGCCTGGGATGAATGAAGGTAAAATAATACTCAATATTCCACCTCACCATAGGAATCCCATTACTCTAGTAGGCTAGCCACTGTAACACACAACAACAATAACACAACCTTACCTAAGGGGCATACAAAAACAGTTTCTATTCCATTCTACAGGGACCCTGTGCAATATCCTTAACCCATATAAAATATTCAATTTGTTCTTGCTGGAAGGTTGAACTTAATTAAATTACAATGGTCTTTAGCTTGTTTATAAATTATACAACCTACCCACCCCACCCCTAAATCCAGAACATATTACTACCTCCATCTCATGTAAGGCCCTGGGGAGGGGGCAGTCCCAGAGATGTATTGGCTTTAATCGACGCTATGGCGATGATGAATGCAATCACAAAACAAATTGCATATTTAAAGGAAAAGGGAAATTGCCCTTTTACTGCTACTGTTGAGATAGTCTTGTCGTTAGTTGCAAAGCCTAGAGCTCTAACACACAGGACTATAGGAGTAGGCTATCAAACGTCCAGGCTGCTGCACCAACCATGGAGGCTCTAGTCTAGAGCATCTGGTTAAATTGTATTTAAGAACATGTTTAATCTCTCTAAATGGTTAAATGAGTACCGTTGATTTTTGTTACGCACGTGGCACTGTCAAATGAAGCACAACCCTGAACATCTATCCGCATCCACATAAACTAGTCCTGGCATCGTTCTTTGACAAACACAGAAGGTTGTATATTGAATTCAATAGAAGAAAACAGAGAGAGAAGGAGAGCGAGAGACTGACAGTTCCTTAATGTAGCCATTGGCTGCATTATACAGCCAAAACATTAAGGAACTGGCAGTCTCACTCTCCTTCACTCTCTGTTTTCTTCTATTTAATTATATCTGGCTTAATATTTAAATACTTAGCTAAGTGGGCAGGGGGGAACACTTGACATGCACTCATTTGAAATATGTAGTTAGGCTGTTATAATGTATTATGTAAGCTAATGGTCATGGCTATTCAGTGAATTTCTTATTTGTCTAAGGGTTCCGAAATAAACCATTTATACGGCATTTATAAAGTGTGTTTTCACCATTTATTAATCATTACTCCCACATTAACAAACCTGCCCAGAATAAAGTTTTAAAAATATATATAGATATTTAATACTGTGAGACAGAACTTTTCTTTGGTTAAGACAAAACATACTTGTAATCCTTTTCTATATTCACTGTGACCAAATGTCTCTTTCTCTCTCTTTCTCTCTCTCTCCATCTCTCCTTCTCTGCTTGTCAGCGTTTGTTTACTTTCCCTCTCGTTAGCTTGATTAACTGGTCTGTCCTGATGAAGTCCAATCTTCCTCCTAACTCAAACTGTTTTAGTTTGCATGTGTGTGTGTGTGTGCGTGTGTGTGTGTGTGTGTGTGAAATATGTAAATGTTGTGTTTGAATGTGCCAGATGTGTTAATGAGGAGCAACCACATCAAATCAAATGTTATTGGTCACATACACATGTTCAGCAGATGTTATTGCGGGTGTAGCAAAATGTTTGTTTCTAGCTCCAACAGTGCAGTAATATCTAACAATTCACAACAATACACACAATACACACAAACCTGAAAATAAAAGCATGGAATTAAGGAATATATAAATACTAGGACGAGCAATGTCGGCGTGGCATTGACTAAAACACAGTAGAATAGGATACAGTATATACATATGAGATGAGTAAAGAGAAAATATGTAAACATTATTAAAATGAATAGTGTTCCATTATTCAAGTGGTCAGTGATTTAAAGTCTATGTATATAGGGCAACAGCCTCTAAGGTGCAAGGTTATGTAACCGGATGGAAGCCGCCTAGTGATGGCTGTTTAACAGTCTGATTGGCCTTGAGATTGAAAAACATATCTCTCGGTCCCAGCTTTGATGCACCTGTACTGACCTCACTTTCTGAATGATAGTGGGGTGAACAGGCTGTGGCTCGGGTGGTTGTTGTCCTTGATTATCTTTTTGTCCTTCCTGTGACATCAGGTGCTGTAGGTGTCCTGGAGGGCAGGTAGTTTGCCCCCGGTGATGCGTTGGGCAGACCACACCACCCTCTGGAGAGCCCTGTGGGTGCGGGCTGTGCAGTTGCCGTACTAGGCGATGATACAGCCCGAAAGGATGCTCTCAATTGTGCATTTGTAAAAGTTTGTTTTAGATTTCTTCAGCCTCCTGAGGTTGAAGAGGCGCTGTGTGGGTGGGCCATTTCAGATCGTCAGTGATGTACGCCGTGGAACTTTAAGCTTTCCACCTTCTCCACTGCGGTCCCATCGAGGTGGATAGGGGCGTGCTCCCTCTGCTGTTTCCTGAAGTCCACGCTCAGCTCCTTTGTTTTGTTGACATTGAGTGAGAGGTTATTTTCCTGGCTCCACACTCCCAGAGCCCTCACCTCCTCCCTGTAGGCTGTCTCAAATTGAAGTGGGTCTTGTGTGTCAGGTAAGGTTGAGTTGACATGATCCTTAACTAACCTCTCAAAGCACTTCATGATGACAGACGTGAGTGCTACCGGGCGATAGTAATTTAGTTCAGTTACCTTTGCTTTCTTGGGTACAGACACAACGGTGGACATATTGAAGCAAGTTTGGACAGCAGACTTGGATAGGGAGAGATTTAATATTTCCTTAAACACTCCACCCAGCTGGTCTGCGCATGCTCTGAGGTCGCGGCTAGCTTTGCGAGGGTTAACACGCTTAAATGTCTTACTCACATCGGCCACTGAGAAGGAGAGCCCACAATACTTGGTAGCGGGCCACGTCGGTGGCACTGTATTATCCTCAAAGCGAGCAAAGAAGGTGTTTAGCCTGTCTGGAAGCAAGACGTCTGTCTCGGCGACATCGCTGGTTTTCCTTGTGTAGTCCATGATTGTGTGTAGACCCTGCAACGTACGTCTCGTGTCTGAGCTGTTTAATTGCGACTCCACTTTGTTTCTATACTGATGTTTTGACTGTTTGATTGCCTTACGGAGGGAATAACTACACTATTTGTATTCAGCCATATTCCCCAGTCACCTTGCCATGGTTAAATGCGATGGTTTGCTCGCTTTCAGTTTTGCGCTAATGCTGCCATCTATCCACACTTTCTGGTTTGGGTCGATTTTAATAGTCACAGCAGGTACAACAGTCTCCTATACACGTCCTGATAAACTCAGTCACCGTATCCGTGTATTCATAGATGTTATTCTCAGAGGCTACCCGCAACATATCCCAGTCCGCGTGATCAAAACAATCTTGGTAGGCGTTAGACAAAAATAGACCCGTCTTATCTCACACACCAACTGGCCTCTTACATCTGCCCTCACATTTAGCCTGTTATCTCTTTATTTATGAAATTTTATTCATTTGTGTCAGAGGTAGCGAGACAGAAAAAGAGAGAAAGAGGTAGACAGAAAAAGAGAGAAAGAGAAAGAAAGCTAGAAATAAGAGAATGCTTCTCTATACTTCTCTATGTTACCCTCTGTTATTATTTTAAATGACCCTCCCCCCCTTTTGTTCCATGCTGGCTGAAGACCTAGCTAGCCAGTAACTAGCCAACACCAGACACAGAGGAAAAGGGAGACCTACAGTATCTTTGCTATAGATTAATATTGTAAACATTTTATTATATTTACAGACACCCTACAGTCACAAGTAGAGTAGCTATCTCGCTATATAAACCATGCCTCTCAGCAAACACGCCTTTTCCGATGTTGGTTACAAGGCGGTACTTATTTAAATTAGAGAATATCATTTTACCATTGGTGTATAAACATTGTTTAGGGTGATGTCACCTTATCTGCCTAATAATCCCTCCTCCTGAATCCAATTGTTTGACATGGGGGAGGGGACCAGCAACTTTATGATCAAACTTTATCAATGTAGAAGCAACAATAATTTGTCATTCTTTGGTCATCATACTTTGATGTGGTTTCATCCAAATATCATCCAATTTCATGAAAAACATGATTTTGACTGTTTGTGACCTTTAAATGAACACTGTGCTTACTGAGTCAGTTATGCAATAACACCTCATTTGGTATTTTTAACCATTACACAGAGGTCACTAAGTGTTGGGTTAAGGTCATTACAATAATATAGTCTTTATTGCCACATGCTCCTCCTTTTATTTGATTGTACATTAGTCAATACAAACTCAAATATCAATCAAAAAGATAACTAATTCTAAATGTTAAATCAATAAATCATCAAATTAGGGCGGCAGGTAGCCTAGCGGTTAAAGCGTTGGGCAAGTAACCGAAAGGTCGCTGGTTTGAATACCTGAGCCGACAAGGTGAAAAACCCATCGATGTGTCATTGAGCAAGGCACTTAACCCTAATTTGCTCCAGGGGCTGAGCCTGTAGGTAGGCTGTTTTTGTAAATAAGAATTTGTTCTTAACTGACTTGCCTAGTTAAATAAAATGTTAAATAAAGATAAATAAATAAAGCTAAACATTAAAAGATATCATAATCAAGAAAAATAAAAAACAGAAATAGATGGTTCAGGTGAAATTTTAAATAGTATTTTCTGTTTGTTTGTTCGTGAGTAGATCATACCAGTTACAGTTTTGGGGTTTATGCTTGAGTGGTTGTTGTGGATAGCATCTGCCACATCGCGGCACATTGCTCCTGGGTTCATCCCGGTCATTTTGTTTGGGGGGAGGGGGCTAGAGAAGTAGGGTTGGAGTGGTGTTGGTTCTGGTCTAGTCTAGTCTAGTCTAGTCTTAGTGTTGTCTGGTCTGGTTGTTTGTTTGCCTGCCTGCTTGCCTGCCTGCCTGCCTGCCTGCCTGCCTGCCTGCCTGCCTGCCTGCCTGCCTGCCTGCCTGCCTGCCTGCCTGCCTGCCTGCCTGCCTGCCTGCCTGCCTGCCTGCCTGCCTGCCTGCCTGCCTGCTGTTGTACCGTGTTTTGTTTGATCGTTCGTTCGTTCGTCATTTTTGAATTTGTAATTTAAAAAATGTCGAACTATTAATGCGCTGCGCCTTGGTCTCTCACCGTCCCGACTCGTGACATCAACAGAGATTTACAGTAATGTCCGTTCCTCCCTTTATAGAGTGGAGGAGGATGATCTGTATAGAGTAATACCAAGCAGGGCCTGTTCCAGGCATAAGCAACATAAGCGACCGCTTAGGGCCCTGCGGTCGCTAGGGGCCCCCAACCCAATTATTATAGTTTAGGGACTCATTAGGGGGCTCAACTTACTGTTGAGAGTTAGAATAGTAGAATATATGGCAAAATGTGTAGAATTGGCAAAAAAATTGCAAAAATGTATCTCCAACCTATGGCAGAATGTTAGCTGTAAAACTACACATTTGTCTTTCCGCCCCATGCCAAACGAGTAGAATAGCATGAAATTAGTTAAATTAGAACTTAGTTCAAAATCTTCTCTCAGCCAGATGGTAAATGTGTTGAATTGAAAATTAACTAAAAAACGTCAATAATTTACTCCTCGCCATCAAGAGGGGTGCTAACATGTTTACCCTGCAAGGTGAGGGGTCCCCCCAAAAAATGTAGCTTAGGGCCTGTCATGCCAAATAATGTCACCCAGCCAAAAAGTGCCCCCCCCCCCACAACACAATGGGATTCCGTGCTGTTCTGCCGCCTGTCCCGCCCCCCTGGAAGCCTCTTTTGCAGCGCAAATAATCTGTATCCAGTCTTCACATGTGTTTCTTTACCTCTACACACAAATGCTTGTGGTCACCCTCCCTTCACATTTCTCACTGTCAATCGTGAATGATAATTCTTCATGTTTTACCAGTGAAACATCGATATAGCATCTGCATGCCAACCATTTGATCTCAAACTGTAGCATACCAGTGTTTTGTTTAAATCAAAGCACATATGCATCAAGTCCGGCCGTGACTGGGATTCCCATAGGGCGGCGCATTCACATGCGCTTACGTGTGTGTGTGTGTGTGTGTGTGTGTGTGTGTGTGTGTGTCGTTGGTGAATGTTCTTCAAGCAGCAACTCAGACAATGGAAATCAGTTTGACTTCTGTGGTGCCTCGAGAGAAAAACAGAGACGTTGTAAACAATTGAAACAGAGAGAGAGAAAAAGAGAGAGATGAGAGAAGCCAGGCGGCTAAGTTATGCATGTGGCGTGATTAACCAATCAAGTATTTTAATTGAATGTTGCCTGTTAATGACTGTCTGTCTGAGAGCAACAGACAGGGCCCATGGGTAGGAGGGAGGAGACTCCCTCTAAAACACAGTTAATCACATAGTTAAAGACATGCTCCGGACCTTTGGTGCCTACTAATTTTTTTTTAAACCTGCCGCTTTAGGCTGGATGTGCCAATGTGTCTATGAGCAGAATTACTGTTTTACCTCAATTAGCCATGAAATCCCTTGTTTGAAAGCGACTGTTTTTCTGGAAGCTGTGCTGTGTCATGTCTCTGATGCATAGGAGTCAGGTGATTTGTGAAGGGTCAGAGGTAACTCTGAAAGGCCTGTATAACGGACTTTGCTGAGTTTCTGGGTGTGCAGTGCAATTATGCTCTGCATTTGCTTATTTAACAGTGGACTCATTAGTGTGTTATTGGCTTATCTGATGCATCTCTGCAATTAAACCAAACGAGGAGAGAGAGGGGTTGATTCCCTCTCTCAGACAGTAGCCATGTATTCAATTAGAATCAGTTACTCTCCAATGGTGGACATATGCATTGAGGAGTTAATCCCCTACACCATTTACATGTAATACCATACAATATGATATTTTTGTAGTCAATTTCCATGGACAGTGTGTTCATACGTTTATGATACAATTCCATATTTGTCATCTTCTTTCATATCATGTTTATTTTTATTTGTATATATACACATTATTCAATACCACAATGGTCCTGGCATTATGTTATTTAGAAATATATACATTATTCAATGCCTCAATGGTCCTGACATTATATAATTTTGAAATATATACATGGCATTATGTTATGTTATGCCGAAGCATTGGGATGGCACCTTGGCGGCACAGATTACTCTGTGAAGACAGCTATTCTAAAAACATTTTGTGGGATTAAAGGGATACTTCTGGATTTTGGTAATGAGGCCCTTTATCTACTTCCCCAGAGTCAGATAAACTCATGGATACCATTTTTATGTCTCTGCGTGCAGTAGTTGCTAACTAGCGTTAGCGCAATATTTTTGCATGGGCCCCAGCGGTCAATCTAATGGAGCAAGTCTCCACTCTCTCTTTGCTTTTGCTCTGCTGGCGAAGGTTGTGTTTCAGATGTGTTTTTGACTGTGGGTTCTAGTGCTATATGGTTTAGAGTTGGCTAGTTGGGCTCTGGCTTGCTGCTTTGCCGACCGTGGATTTATCTGACTTTTTATTGGATCTAAATCGCTCACATGCCCCTGCCCAATGCACCTCTGTTCCTCCTGTTTGCGCTCTGCCCTGGAATACTATGCTTTCCCTCTCCCAGTTTTTTCCAGACAAAATACTACTCCCCCTTGATCTTCGCCGGCTGAATAATAATTATCAGCTCTCCTCTGATGTACTTATCTCTGCCCGCTCATCATGCATCCTACATAGACGCTGCTACCTGCATCGTGGCTCACGTCGCAACTAGTCTGTCAACTACACTACTGGTAGCAACACTAACTCTCTCTGGTCTCACTCTGGCCCTGTTCCCAATCCATCATCTCATACTGTAAACCATGACCGCCTACACCCCCTTCAATCTACCACTATCCATAAACTCACCTCCCCTCAACACTTGATCAATGAACAACAAAGCCCCTTTGCTCCATGAACTAATATCTGAAGAACAAGATAGACTTCCTCCTCCTAACTGAAACTTGGCAACAACCTGGTTAATTCTTTTCTCTTAACCAAGCTACTCCCGCTGGTTATGGCTACCTATGTCACCCCTGCTCCACCGGCTTTGGTGGCGGACTCACTGTACTGTCTGGATATAAGGGACGGTAAACGGAGCGCTGGTGAAGTGTCATCCTTTTTATTCACATCGTGACAGAATGATCCACCACCCGTCCGGGACGCAACGGAGCCTGACATTGGGAGATATCCTCCTCGGTATGGGGAAAATTACAGAGGAGGAATACTCCCGTTATCGTGCGGTGGAGGAATCCTGGGGTCCGGAGCAGCGGAGCCGTCGGCGGCGAAGGAGTCGGCGGCCCAAAAAGGCTAGGGACCAGCCTGGAGCCCAGAAAAACCCCAAAAACTGATTTTGGGGTGGGGCTATGGGGGTGGTCGGGGATCGAGGGAGAAGAGCCCCGACCACTGCACTCGTGGGGGTTCCCGGAGGAACCCTCACAGGATGGGGATTGGCGCTGGAAAGATAACGACATGGACAGTCCTACTCCAGTGCCAGTTCCCAGCCCGGTGCCTTTAGCGCCGGTCCAGAGTCGGAGGAGGAGGAGACCGACTCAGCGCACCCAAACATCGGTGCGCAACAACAGCCCAGAATGGCACGCACCTGCTCCGCGCACTAGCCCTATGGTGCGTTTTCCCAGCCAGGGACAGCCAGTCCCAGCTCCTCGCACCAGACCAGTGGGGTGTTCCTACAGCCTGATACGGCCCGTGCCTGCTCCACGCACTCGACCTCCAGTGAAGGTCAGCAGCCCTGAGCCTCCAGTGAAGGTCAGCAACCCTGAGCCTCCAGTGAAGGTCAGCAGCCCTGAGCCTCCAGTGAAGGTCAGCAGCCCTGAGCCTCCAGTGAAGGTCAGCAGCCCTGAGCCTCCAGTGAAGGTCAGCAGCCCTGAGCCTCCAGTGAAGGTCAGCAACCCTGAGCCTCCAGTGAAGCTCAGCAGCCCGCAGCCTCCAGTGAAGATCAGCAGCCCGAAGCCTCCAGTGAAGGTCAGCAGCCCGTAGCCTCCAGTGAAGGTCAGCAGCCCGAAGCCTCCAGTGAAGGTCAGCAGCCCGAAGCCTCCAGTGAAGGTCAGCAGCCCGAAGCCTCCAGTGAAGGTCAGCAGCCCGAAACCTCCAGTGAAGGTCAGCAGCCCGAAACCTCCAGTGAAGGTCAGCAGCCCGAAACCTCCAGTGAAGGTCAGCAGCCCGAAACCTCCAGTGAAGGTCAGCAGCCCGAGACCTCCAGTGAAGGTCAGCAGCCCGAGACCTCCAGTGAAGGTCAGCAGCCCGAGACATCCAGTGAAGGTCAGCAGCCCGAGACCTCCAGTGAAGGTCAGCAGCCCGAGACCTCCAGTGAAGGTCAGCAGCCCGAGACCTCCAGTGAAGGTCAGCAGCCCGAGACCTCCAGTGAAGGTCAGCAGCCCGAGACATCCAGTGAAGGTCAGCAGCCCGAGACATCCTGTGCCGGAGCAGTCCGCTCCACCGGTGCCCAGTCCGGGGCCGGTCGTCTGCTTCGCTCTGGTGCCGGAGCGGTCCGCTCCACCGGTGCCCAATCCGGGGCCGGTCGTCTGCTTCGCTCCAGTGCCGGAGCAGTCCGCTCCACCGGTGCCCAGTCCGGGGCCGGTCGTCTGCTTCGCTCCAGTGCCGGAGCAGTCCGCTCCACCGGTGCCCAGTCCGGGGCCGGTCGTCTGCTTCACTCCAGTGCCGGAGCAGTCCGCTCCACCGGTGCCCGAGCCGGGGAAGGACATCAGCCCCTCTCCAGGGTCGAGGGCTCCCACACCAGGGTCCAGACAGGACTTTGTGAATCGCGGGAGTACTGAGGGGGGAACCATCGCGCCGGGGTCCGGACCGGACCGGGTGTGCAACAGGGAGGTAGGAGGAGAGCAGCTGTCACTGCCTGCGTCACGCCCGAGGCCGGAACCGGAGCCCCCACCAGCAACCACCTCAGTACCCCGCCATTTCCCCTCCTGGTATAGTGACAATTTTTGGGGGGGAGATCAAGCGCGGTCGGGAGCCCGCACCTTGGAGGAGTGGATTGAGCCACAACCCAGTCCTCACTTCAGTGAGGGAGGATTAATGATCCCCAATCAGAGACAGCTGTCTAGTATTGTGTCTGATTGGGGAGAGTATTTAACTGCCCTCCAAATCCACCTGTGTGTGGATCATTGTTTGTTTCTGTTTGTCTGCATGTGGCAGAACTCAGTCAGTCACCGTGTTTTGGTTGTTTAGTTTCGTTTTCTCTCTCCTTCTTTATTTTTGAATGCTTCGTGAGTTCATCTCATTCATAAATAAAAAGGGTGTCACTCCATCAGCGCTCCGTATATCGTCCCTTATATACGCACCGTGACACGTACTGTATAACTCCAAAATCAGAATAACTGAACTGTCTCTGCATACGGTCTCCTCATTTCAATACATTGCCAACAAATCATCTTGCTCCATGACAACTATCCTTGTGTATCGTCCTCCTGAAGCTAATGAATCACTCCTGTCTGAACTATCTGAACTACTCACCATTGATGTCCCATTCTCCCCCAGCTTACTGTTGTTTGGCGATATGACTATTCATGTGGACTCAAACTCAAAACTTGCCTCTGATTTCATTGCTGTTCTGGACTTTTCCCATATTACCCAACATGCCAATTTTCCAACTCACATCGAGGGACACATACTTGACCTTGTCTGCTCTGTTGGCCTCAACCTAACCTAACAACCTAACAACCTCAAACTAACTAACTGTCCCCTCCAACTACAAAACAGCTGCAGTCGCCCCCCATCTTAAAAAATCCAGGACTGGACACCTCCATCCTCAATAACTTCCGCCCCATTTACAACCTCCCCTTCCTTGCCAAGACTCTGGAACATACTGTTGCCTCCCAATTACAAACCCCACCTGCTAATCAACAACCTGTTTGAGCCCCTCAACCCCTTCCACAGGACTGAAACTGCACTCCTCAAAGTTATCAATGGCCTCCACACCTCTGCTGATGCTGCTGCCCTCAACATCCTGATTTTCCTTGATCTGAGTGTCGCTTTTGAAACGGGGAGTCATCAGATCCTCCTCACCAGGCTTGAGGGTCTGGATGTTGAGGGCACCACACTCTCCCACTACATCACCCTCAATGGCCACACCTTAGACTCAGCTGCAGATTTACAGGGTGTCCCCCAGGGCTCTGTGCTGGGTCCCTTACTCTTCATAATCTACATCCTCCTCCTCGGTCAGATACTCTGTCACTTCAACCTTGACTTCCACCGCTATGCCGATGACATCCAGATCTACCTCAGCACAAATCCCTCACCAACCCACCTCTGACCCACATTGAATCCTGCCTCTCTGCAATAAAAACATGGATACAACAAAATGTCCTCTAGCTCAATAGTGATAAAACGGAACTCCTCCTCATAGGCACCAAATCCATCCTCACTAAAGCTAACAACCTCACCATTGACGACATCACTGTCTCTCCCTCCCGTCACCTTGGGGTCATCCTGGACCACCACATAAGACAAACTGTCAAATCCTCATTCTTCCAACTCTGCCAGTCAGGTCCTCCCTCTCCCGTCCTGCCGAACTCCTCACCCACACTAAGTCCTGGCAGCCCAACTCCTCACCCACACTAAGTCCTGGCAGCACATCTCCTCTGTGAACTCCACTGTCTCAATGTTTCCCAACACATTGATTACAAGATCCTCCTTCTGACCTACAAAGCCCTTCACCACCTTTCCCCCTCCCCCTTACCTCTCAGACCTTCTTCTCCTCTACCAATCCCATACACTGATACATCACACTCTTTCCATTCCCCCCCTCTCTTTATTCATGCGTTTGTTTAGTCTGATGTTTTGTCTTGACTCCTGTATTTTCTACAATTGTAAAGCGACTTTAGGTCCTTATATATAAGTCCCATATATTATTATTATTATCATCATCACCATCACCATCATCATCATCATGTAAATTAGCCTATTAGCACAGCCTACACACACTGTATCTGTGAGCTGTTGGCTAGAGTGCATGTCCCAAGACCAGAGTAGGCACATATGCTAATTAGTGCAACAGTTTAACTATTGGTTGAGTTGAAAATGCAATGGAAACACATTGAACTATATATTTTTATTTCTTACATGAAAACCTTAAGCGAAAAAGTACATTTTGTGTGCACTACTTCATCATGCACTGATTCTTTTCTGCAACAAGTCAGTTTGGTGGAAACACCACTGGTGGGAAAATTTGCATATTTTCTTTATTGGCAGTTGAGAATGTTTGCATGAAAATCTGTCGCCAGTTGGATGGAAACCTAGCTACAAGTATCCCTATAATGTCTCATGTTTTCTAATGCAATAAAGTTGTTATTAGTCAGGCTACATTTTAGTCAGGCCCAGTGATGATATTTATCAGGCTGGGGAGAGTGGAACATGGGGGCTCTCTTAATGAATTGGGAGTTTGAGACTGTAATGGCGTTTGAGACAGCGAGGTGCACGCACCACACACACACACATACACTAGGCTGTGACGCATCCCTCTAATTAGTAAATCCTTCATAATACTGCCTAGCTGTCGACACACACACACACACACACACACACACACACACACACACACACACACCCTACTACGCATTCAACCAAATGATTTAAAGAATGACTATATTCACTTTCATGTATTATTAGAATTATTGATATTAGCTACTTTTCCCAACCCTTCTGTCTGGGTCCTTGGCAATTAAACAGAGAGAGTAGAGCTACATGCAGAGTGAGTATGATCAGTGACTGATGGTATCTTTATCTCAGGCTCACACACACACACACACACACACACACACACACACACATTAAACTCAGCGCTCTTGCTCATGAATATGTTATGAGCTCTACTACACCAAATGAGAAAGAGCTGTATACCCCTTCTCTTCTCCCCTCTGTTCCCTCTGTTCTCGACTCCTTTCACACCCTCCTTCCTCTCACTTCCTTCCTTCTCAGATATTCACTGCTCTGAAATATTAAACAGATAAACGAGCGACACCCTCTCCCCTCCACAGTCATCCAGGTCCTCTCCCCTCCACAGTCATCCAGGTAGCCTTTTATTCCCTCATACATGCACCAACAGTTTATGCAGGATTGTGAGGGGTTATATGGGGCGGGTGTGTGTGTGTGTAAGGTTGGGATAATTTATGTAAATGAGCCCTCCACAGGCACCATAGACCCCTGTGGAGCAGACCACCGGGCAGCCAGGTCACACCAGATCCACATCCATAGGCAACGTCAGCACTTATTACCATCTAGTATAGAGAGAGAGCAAGAGCCTGTTGTGTAATGTCTCTGATGCATAGGAGTCAGGTGATTTGGAGATGTGAAGGGTCAGAGGTAACTCTAAAACTGGAGTAAAAGGTTTCTGCCTACGAGGGAAAGGCCCGTATCCCAGGATTCCTTGGTTTTCACACATCTAACTTCAGAGGATCAGACTTACCATCAGCTGTTGTCATGTACACAAAAGAATTCCACAGGGATGCTGTCCCATGTTGACCCCAATGCGTCCTACAGTTGTGTCAAGTTGGCTGGATGTCTTTTGGGTGGCGGACCATTCTTGAAACACAAAGGTGAAAAACCCAGCAGCGTTGCAGTTTTTTACATAACCAAACCGTTAACGCGATAACTTGACAACGTGAAGCAACATGTAAAAAACATAAAACTTCACGTGACGTGTGAGAACATGATCTCAAGTTAAATTAATTTGAAATAAAATGTGACAGCATGGGGATGCGACATTTCAACATGTGATAATGAAGGTTACGTATGTAGCCACGGTTATGTGAGCTATATGGATCACTACAATATATTGGTATCACTCCGCGGCGGAGAGATACATCAGAGGTGAAGTTTACAGATTTACTCCTGTGTACACCTATGTCACAGCTGGGCTCCACCCCTATATATAGACCCCATGACCGCGACACATGTTCTCTACATAATTTTTAAGGCGCCTCTAGCAACGTAGAGGATTGGAGTGATCCATATAGCTCACATAACCGTGGTTACAAAAGTAACCTTCGTTATGTTTCACTATATTGGATCACTCCAATATAGATTTAGTCGGTGCTAGAGGGACCTGGCCAGACAGCGGCAAAGTCCCAACGTGGGACCGAGACGCAGGGGTCGTCGATGTGGAAGGGGGGTCCCGGCACAGTCCCCGGAAAGGGAGGCGATGCCCAGGACCGCTGAACCAACCGCAGAGGGAGGTGCTGTCGTAATCTTGTCCACGATCCAGTGAGAGAGCCTCTGCTTTGAGCCCCCAGGACTCTCTCACCATAGCAGACAAAGAGCTGGTCTGTTGTACTCAATGACCGTGTCCTCTCCACATAGGCAGCCAGTGCCCGCACAGCAAGCCGAAGGGAGGCCCAGACTCCCCCACCACTGCCAGGGGGTCGTAATCAGGATAAAAGGGATGTTCACATGCCTGTCTGACAGAACCTTTGGGAGGAATGAAGGGTTGGGGCGGAGAGATATACTCCTCCCACCGGAGTCCATCCGGTAGCACTCAGAACTTACCGAAAAAGCATGGAGCTCACCCACTCTCTTCATGGAAGTTGTTCGCTACCAGGAGGACATACTGCACCCCGCATGACTCGGGCACAACCTCAATACCAGTGCACCAACAGCAGAACAACCGCCAGTGCAACTGATATGCCGCAGTTGTAGCCAGTGCCCTTGTGCTCTGCATAGTCTTCCTTAAGCCCTCCTGTAGTCCTAACATGGACCATTGATGCCGTTCATTGACCAAGCCCACAGACTGAGGCGTGCAGTCTCGGATGCCACAATGTTTCCCCGGCCTGAGACAGCAGGTCAGGTTCCAGGGGCAGTTGCCAAGGTGTCCCAGACAAGCAGCAGACGATTCTCTGACATCCTGGTCCTGTCCAGCACAACCTGGGTCAGGGGAAAGGGGGGAATGTGTAAGCTCCAGCCCTGGCCAATCGTGAGCCAGAGCATCCAAGCCCAGAGGCCCTGGTGGCTCTGACATGGAGTACCACAGGGGGCAGTGTGCATTGCCCAGGGAGGCAAACAGGTCCATCTGTGCCCTCGCGAACCTGTCCCACAGGTGCTGCACCACCTGGGGATGTAGGCTCCAGTCCCAAGGTGCTGGGCCCTCCCTCGAGAGCATATCCGCTGCCACATTCAGGATGTCAGGTATGTGCGCTGCGCGTAGAGATGCTTGTCCCTAAGCCCAGATAAGGAGCTCCCGTGCCATAAAATGGAGGCGGTGGGACCTCAGTCCTCCATGATGGTTGATGTAAGCCACCCCTGTGGTGTCTTCCTTTTAGATGTGGAAGGAAAGACCGCAGGGCCAGCAGTACAGCTCGGAGCTCTACTGTATTGATGTGCCTGCCGCTCCAAGGGGGTAGCCAACAGCTGCTGGGAGGTGTCTGTGCTGACCAGCTCCCGGCAGCACATCCTCAGCATCTCCTCCCCACCTGAGAGAAAGGAGCGACAGCGCCACCTCAACAATGCAATGTGCGGCCCCCCGCAGCTGGCGGTGACGGTGGCGCTTCGGGTGCAGCCGGTGGGAGTTGAACCACCGTTGGAGAGGCCGGAGATGGAGCAGGCCCAGGGGAATCAGCAACGAGGCCGCCGTCAGCAAGCCCAACAGGCGTTGGCAGGTCAGGGCATATACCACCCGCCCCTGCCGAAACTGGTCGACGCAAGTTAGATCGCCTGAACCCTTCTGGTGGGCAGGCGTGCTCTCATGAGGACTGAGTCCAGTTCCATGCCAATGAAGGCCACCCTCTGGGTGGGCATCAGACGACTGTTCTTGTCGTTTACAGTAATGCCCAGCCCGCCAATGTGGGTCAGGAGCATGTCTCTGTCTGACAGGACCTGGGTCCTGGTCGGGGCACAAATCAGCCAATCGTCCAGGTAATTGAGGATCAACAATCCTCGGGACGTGAGAGGTCCATGCACTTTGTGAAAGTGCGGGGTGCCATGGAGAGGCCGAAGGGAATAACCATGAATTCCTAAGCCGTCCCTTCGAAAGCGAATCAGAGGTACTGCCAATGAGCTGTGTGAACAGGAACATGGAAGTACGCATCCCTAAGGTCCAGCATCACAAACCACTGGTCCCTGGACACAGCCTGCAACACGCGGCTGGGGACAGCATGTGGAACCTCAGTACCTTCAAGTACCCATTGAGGTTGCGGAGGTCCAGAATTGGTCGAAACCCTCAGTCTCTTTTTGGGAACACAAAATTAGTGGAGTAGAACCCACCTAGCCGCAGGGTTTTCTTCAGGGGGTTGGCCACCGTGGTGACACGAAGGCCCCTGAAGGATGGGGGCCGCCACCGGAATTGGAGTCGGTACCCCTCGAGCATTGTGGCCAAAACCCAGGGGGACTCCATACCCTCCCCCCACTTTGCCCTTTGAGACCGGGAGAGCTTATGTCGTGACCCACTTGGAGGAATAGGAACCTGGTAAGTGATAAATTACCCAGTACCTCTGCAAAAACCGGGGAAGACCCGTGTGGGAAAAACAGGCTGTTGCTTCACCGCACGCTGTACCCCTCCGTCCCTTAGCACAAGGCGATGGGGCAGGAAAGGGACCACACTGTCGTTTGGGTGCAGGTTTGTGGCTTTATGGTCCGTCTGCCTTGGACCCGGGGCCTGATGAGGTGGTGTGAACGTCTCCCGGTCTCTACAAACCTTATCGGTCTGCTATAGAATGTCATCAACCCCTAGGCCAAACGTCAGCCCTGGGGTGACCCGCTTGGAGGAATAGGAACCTGGTGAGGGATAAATTACCCAGTACCTCTGGAAACACAAGGGAAAACCCCTGTGGGAAAAACAGGCAGACAAAAAAACAGCAACCAGGTAATGGATTTGATTTATTCGTTTTTTTGTTTTTGTTTTACGCCAACTGCAATATTACCTATTTTAATATCCAAGCAGTAAAAACAGCACCATATGATGGAGTAACTCCGTTAAGGAACTCCAAAGTTAATGTCTCAACGTAGTGGAAAGCCCACCATGATACTCTTACACTCTGCAGGGAAAAGAACAAGAAAAAAAAACCCTGCAGGATAATTAGCAGCGAACCCGCAGGGAGCAGCATGTTAAAGCAATTCACAACACACTCATAGAACAAGCCAGTCGGCAAGTTGTGTAAGGTAAATTACAGTTTGTGGCAGCAAGAGCCACCATACAAATGGATGCACAGTCGTAGTGTAACGCTAACAAAACACAAGTACGACAAACCACGTGCGGAAGATACAGTTCAACCATGCGCAACGAGTGGAGCACTCAAGAGGAGGGGCTAGCCATGTGGCCAGCTGCTCCAGGTTGCAAACAGCCAGTGAGTATACGTTCACGCAAGATATTACACTTACCAGTGTCTTGCCAGAAAGTTTGTACCTCAAACCATACGGACGTCCGCTGAGAAAATTTAAGAGAATGTCACGGTCATGGGGTCTATATACAGGGGCGGACCACAGCTGTGACACAGGTGTAGACAGGACAGAGAGAGACAGAGAAGTCATGCAGAAGAACAGCTCCTGATTTATTATAACTTTCTGGTTGTAGTATAGGTAATCAAATTGTACAACTGAAGATCAACATTGGAGGAAAAGATTGACAGAGAGTGAGTTAAAATACCAATCTTAATCGTGCTAGCTATCCAAATTCAAATTTGTCAGCTAGCTTACCGTCTAGCAGCAGCAGCAGAGACTGAATTTCCAGCAGAAATCAAATCAGAGAATCAATTTTAAACACAGAATTCAGAGGGTAACCCGGAAACTTTGTTTGCTGACTGCTCACACAACAGGACTGTTACAAACCTGTTATTTTACACAGACCACTCTACTGCCTGGCATACAGGTGTAACCAGGCATTTCAGCTATACGACAAAGAAAGGCAAATCCACATTTTGGAGGACAGTGAAATTGACCAGGAAAACATGTTTCTGACGGTAAACATGTACCAGAACGGCACTGTCATGGTCCAGGGCAGTGAGGCTGCACTCAGCTCTTTTGTGCAGGACTTCCCCACCATAAGGAAGCTAGCAGAAACCAAAAAGGACAACGACAGCACCCCGACCTCTCCCCTCAACTCAGGCACGCCAACATCAGGAGCCCAGGCCCAGACCCACACAACAGGTCTGTCCTCCCCCCTGCCTGCTTACGACCACCAGAGCCATGACCACACCATCACCAATCCTACAGCCCCCCTCCACTTCACAGGGCCCAACAGCAGGACCAGCGCAGCTACGCGGAGGTCCTCAGAGGACAGGAGAACCCTGTAGGATTGAGTGAGATTAAACATCTCCTCCAATACATCTGCACTAAAACTGCACTAAATGCGCGCACACACACACACACACACACACACACACACACACACACACACACACACACACACACCAATTGTACTAAAGGTTTACTTGTTCAATTAATAGGAATATATAGATAACAGAACAAAATGTTTGCTGTTATCCTGTTTATCTCACTCTTAACAACTTAGTAGTTAATAGTTACTGTATTTATGACTGTGCTGTTCTTTCTTTTTGCAACATGAAATCGTTATCAGTTACCATGTGGAACATTCAGGGCCTAAAGTCATCAACCTTTGGACTGAAGAGTTTAGCACTGGAGTTCCAAAAAAATCTTAAAGATGTTGACGTCATCATTCTGCAGGAGACATGGTGTAAGGCAGACATTGTCACTCACTGTCCCACAGGCTACAGAGATGTCATTGTGCCGTCACAGAAACACAGCTCGGACAATAGAGGCAGAGACTCTGGAGGATTGATCATTTGGTACAAATCCGAACTACAAAATCTAATTGATCCCCTCAAAATTGGTAAATATCACATTTGGTTAAAACTGAAAAAAGAACTTGTACTGAGAGAAAAATATGTGTTCCTTTGCGCCCCCCTCAGAATCCCCATATTACTCAGAGGAGATATTCCCCACCTTTGAGGAAGAGACGTGCCATTTCCAGGCCCAGGGAAATGTGCTCATCTGTGGGGACACAAATGCACCCACAGGAACACTACCTCACAGTAAAGAAGGCATCAATCTAGCAGGAAACAACATCAACTATATATATATATATATATATATATATATATATATATATATATATATATATATATATTCAGGCAAACGGCAAAAGAAGCACAACTGAAATGGATAAAAAATAAAAAAATAAACAAAAAAGAGCACAGATGGAAACTGGTTTGATGCAGATTGTAAAATTATAAGCAACAAACTTAGAACACTATCAAACCAAAGGCACAGAGACCCAAGTAATGCTGAACTACACCTTCATTACTGTGAGACTTTAAAACTCGATAAACATACTCAGAACCAAAAAAGCACAGTACCACAGCAAAGCAGCTGACACTAATTGAGGAGTCCATAAACACAAACAACTTCTGGCTAAACTGAAAAAAAAAAAAAAAAAAATCAAAACAAGAGGATTTAGCTATACAAAATGGTGACATATGGACAACCCATTTTAAAACACTCAACAACACCGTTGAAATTGACACATACGCAGAACAATGCCAAATTCATGAGGAGTTGAATGGATTAGGAAAAGCTATAAAAGGACAATCAAAATCCATTGGACTCCCTAATTACTGACCAGCAGCTCTATAAGAACCTTCAGGCCCTCAAATGTAAAAAAGCATGCGGACCTGATGGCCTCCTAAATGAGATTGAAACTTTTATTTAACTAGGCAAGTCAGTTAAGAACAAATTCTTATTTACAATGACAGACTACCTACAGGGTCAGCCCCTGGAGCAAATGAGGGTTAAGTGCCTTGCTCAAAGACACATTTTGACAGATTTTTCACCTTGTCAGCTCAGATATTCAAACCAGCAACCTTTCAGTTACTAACCCAACACTCTGACCACTAGGCTACCTGCTGCCCAGATGCTCAAATTCACTAGTGAAAAAATCCAATTGGCTATATTAAAACTGTTTAATTTGATCCTGATTGTAGGTTATTTCCCTGACATCTGGAATCAAGGACTCATAACCCCAATGTTTAAGAACGGAGACAAATTTGACTCTAACAATTACAGAGGCATTTGTGTGAACCTGGGGAAGGTTTTCTGTAGTATTATAAATGTAAGAGTTCTAAACTTCCTTAATAAGCACAATGTAAAAGCCAAATTGGATTTCGTTTGCAGGGCATCACCTGTGAAATCTCCTGTAAAAAAATGTATCCACATTTGAAAGGTTATGTGATCATGTGGAGTGTTCTAAAAACACATGGTTTCAAATGAAAATCTACATAATCTCATGTGAAGTATTCCAAATACACATGGTTTCACATGTGATTTTCCACATGTGCAAAACATGTGATTTTCCACATGTGCAAAACATGTGATTTTCCACATGTGAAATCATGTTGTTTTTCCGAAAGGGCTCTCCTGTTGTACTCTGTCTCCGTCTCTATTTCTCTTCCATAACCCTCAGCATGTCTCTCTCCTTTTACTGTATGCTTTCCACTTACCAATTCCACAAGGTACATCCATCCATCCCTCCATCTGTCCCTCCATCGGCCAGTTGTTGTTCCATGGACACATAAACAAGAGTCAGTCTCTAGCCCTGTGACCCCCACCATCCAAACCTCCATCTGTGTGCTGCTAACCTAATGAACTTTCAACTTTAAGAGACCATGACCCCATGAATCCAGACGCAAGGGCCATTAACCCTCTGCTGTTGTTGTTTTTAACCAACAAAGCCACCAAGATTTCTGATTCAAGCGGAAGCCATTCTGTCTTGCAGTGTCGCCAAAATGTGCTGCTATGTGTTACATAAAATACCATTCTGTGGCAAAAACAAAAAAACTATGCAGCAGAGATTTGCTGCATGCAGTCAATTTTAGTTTTGGCTGTGGCTACATTCATATACTTAGAGAATCATTTTGTGTCAAATTATTTTACTGGTTGACTTGCAAAACCATAGGTATCAAGATGCACAGTTAGAGGCAGATAGTGTCCAATCTATGGAGCTGAGTGCAAAATCTCTGCGCTACAATAAGGTGTCCTGTTTTTACGACGTTTTTGTTACTGTTTGTGCGTCTGTTTTATGACCCCTGGCATATGGATGGGGAGTGGTGAGAAGATTCTAAATATACATCCTTCATCTGTCCCCTAGAGCTGCCAGCAGACAGATGTGAACAAATCCTGGAAATATGTTAGCCCTGCTGTCTCTGCCTCCTTGTCCACTACTTCTCTGGTTTCTTAACCTCACTTTCTGCATCCTTGTCCCCTCCCTTTCTGTCTCCTTGTCCCATCTCTTTCTGTCTCCTTGTCACCTCTCTTTCTGTCTCCTTGTCACCTCTCTTTCTGTCTCCTTGTCCCATCTCTTTCCGTCTCCTTGTCACCTCTCTTTCTGTCTCCTTGTCCCATCTATTTCCGTCTCCTTGTCCCATCTCTTTCTGTTACCTTGTCCCATCTCTTTCTGTCTCCTTGTCTCCTCCCTGTCTCTTTGTCTTCTCTCTCAGAGCACCCCAACCCCTACTCTGTCCCCTACCTTCCCATGTCATGCTCCAGTATTGCCATTTGAATGCGTACATACCATTCTCTAGAACAGGATTTCCCAAATTCGGTCCTGGGGATCCCCCGGGGTGCATGTTTTGTTTTTTTGTCCCAGCACTAAACAGCTGATTCAAATAACCAACCCATCATCAAGCTTTCATTATTTGAATCAGCTGTTTATTGCTAGGGGGGGAAAAACTAAATGTGCACCCAGGTGGGGCCCCAGAACAGAGTTTGGGAAACCCTGCTCTAGAAAAGGGTTTCCCAAACTCCGTCCTATCATGGCCCTAGCACTACACAGCTGATTAAAATAATCAAAACTTGATGATGAGTTGGTTATTTGAATCAGCTATGTAGTGCTAGGGCAAAGAAACACTTCCTGTTCTCTCCCAACAATTAACCAACATCTGACCAATCAGAACAGAGCAAAGTAGTTGCTAGGTAGATAACAGATGACCATTACAATTCCAAACAACAATTCCAACAACTGGTTCACAATATTTTAGTGACTGAAAATAACATCTCCAATAAAATAATCCTACACTACTCTGACATGGAAGTGAAGGACAAAACAGATATTATGAAGACATCTAAAGCAAACTCCATGACATTCCCTTTACATTTCTGTATACACAAGCATCTGACAGACAGCCTGTGAACCTGACTGTCTATCTTACCCTACATTACCATGCATATCCCTCAACATTCTATAACATCTGGAGTTGTAAATAAGGAAGTGATGTTGTGCAGTATTTTACATTTGGAGTGCCATCCCCTCATTGACATGACATCCCCATCCTGGGCTAAATAAATGAACCCATAAAGCCTAATGGGCTCATACAGACTGGCCCGGATGGGCCGTGTTTAAAGCCTTGTAAATCAGGGTGTGATGGCCGTTTAATGAACTTGTAAATTAATTCACCGCAGTGTGTAATTCACAGGGGCGATAAATATGTATGTAGTTACCTAAGAGGATGGAGAAGACATGGAAGATTAGCAGATGGGCCGGATGTGAACACAGTTATGGACTGACGGAATCCAGGCAAGGCACTTTATAGGCATATCAGAGACACGATCCAGACGTTAAGTATTTTTGTTCTAAATGTTTTGTTGGCAACATTCTTATCCCTTGCTTGCTAGCTAGCCAACTTTGGCTAACACAGTCACGTCAAACAGTACAGCCAGAACAACAGCAAAGTACCTGCATTTGAGTTTATTTAAGCTGTTTTCTAGTGATTCTTTTGGGATACATCTATAACAATGAGCTAATGATGCACGATTTGCTCTCTCGCCAGGCCACTGTTCAGAAGAGACAACAACACAGCTAACACAATCACTTCAAATTTAAGATGGAATGGCAGCAAACTACCTGCCTTTTGTGTTTTTCTTTTGACTTTTCTTTGTATATATCCATAAAATGATGCTGATTCACGATTTCGACAGACTGAGAAAAGCTGCACCGCGATTCATAAATGATCCTAAAGAGCCTTAGAGGTTGTGGGAGGCGGTGATTAGGGCAGAGAGCTGCTGCAGGTTCTGCACCCAAATTAAATACAGGCCCATACCCTATCAGGCCCTGACTCCATTGATTCAATTGAGTAATTTGCTAGCTGTAGGGGAGCTGAGGGGAGAGAGCGGTTTAGGCTGATGTCGCTGCGTGATTTGATTCCATTTCCAGTCCGGCAAAAGTCAAATCAGTGCTATTGGTGGCATAATTGACCCGTGCAGGGCACTGTGTAACCTTGGTGCTGAGGACAGAGTGGACTGGCTGCTGAGCCAGCACAAAGGTCTTTAACAGGAATAAAGAGGAGTGGGGGAGGAATATGTTGAATTTCATCTTTATGCCACTTACATATAGACCACTTATGTGGTGGACAAACTGACTGTTAGAACTAGAAGGACTGACTGTTAGAACTATGTCTCATCACAGCAAATTTGCAAGTGTTAAAATCTTGTTGTTAAGGTAGAAAGTGTAGTGAGTGTTATAACTGAGTGTCAATTCCAGTGGGGTTAACACCAGTGGATTTGAAGTGTTATTTGAATCACAGTGGAATCAACACTGTGTAGAGTTAATTTCCATGAACTCTCTCAGTGAAAAGGACGTGGCAGGGACCTCATTACCATTCTTCCCAGAATGCTTTGTTGCAGATTTATTTTTGGAATAGTTTGTTTTAATATATATGTTTCTGCATGCATATTGATTGATTAATATTATACTATACAATGACAAATAACATACAATTTTCTAAACTAATCAAATCTGAATATCTAACCCATAACCAAAAGCTTACAGACGTAACACATGGTCACAGAGGGTTTACATATGGTGAAATCTTCAAGTACTGATGTTGATTAATCAAACATCCATATGTTTGTGACTAACAAACACAGTCATGGGTGGGGAGCTCTCATATTCACTTGAAAGGCATGCTGGGAAATATGCACATAAGGCTCTACAATTTTAACACTACATATGTTATTCCATAACACTAAAAAAGTGTACATTTAAATCGGGATTTACAACATCCATGGTGTAGGTATTTCAGTGGGTCACATAATTTCTAAGAAAGTGTTAAAGCTCCTTAACAGTCACTCTGATTACAATGTAAAATAACCTTTTGAGTGACTAAAATATCACCCATTATATTTTTTTGCGAAATATAAATGCTTTTTTTTCTCTCATGGCTAAGTACCAGGAAGTATTATTGGCACTAATTAAGGGGAGTTCATCGTTTTAGTAGGTGTCTAAAGCTTCCCATCAACTGCCACCATCGACCCTCTATCGATCATCCATTCCTGGAAAATCTGCTTCACCGGCAGAATGTAATTCCACGGAACAGAACAACACAACCTTACATCACCTCGCCTGGCAGACAGACAGGTTTTTTTTTTTTAAATAAAATACCGCCTCATCTCTCTACTGGAAAATAATCAGGGACGGCGGCATCGGCAGGATTTGGGGTTGTGCGATAGCCAGCAGGGCACAGCTCGTCTTCATCACTACGCACATAACCGGCAGCTGACGCACCAAGATCAGGACCAATGACTGTGCATCATTATAAAACAAAAATATATATTATAGCCATAATTGGGTCATGTTCTTTTTTGTTTTTCATGTTGAGAGGGGCTCTCTCCCTCCCCTCCCAGCTTGTATCTGTGATTTAGCCCAAACGCAATAATACAGGCAGTATCTCCAAAACAACAAATACACACAGAAACCATATGTTCAGTGGTCACCATCTACCCTTTGCTCACACACAGTGTGCGCAGGCAAATTTACCTACGCATGCAAATAAGGATACAGTGGCCGGAAACGCTAGAGCCACTCGTGCTGAACGGTTTGGAGCCTGGGCGCATTAAAAATAGCTCAGTGGGCGCGTTACGTAACAAACTACGCTGCGCGCAGTGAGCTCTGTCTCTCCCTCATAGACACAGTTGTTTACAATTTCACAGTTGAATGATTCTCTGCTTGCCTAATGTCGTAAGACAGGAAAAGATGGAGCAGAACTGCATAACTCCATTGCCATCATGATGATCGGGGACGCAAGGGAATTATAGTGTTCCCTGCGTCAGATGCGCACCCTCGATCGCTCCCGCTCTCCCTCCCAGCCTAGCTGTGTGACAGAGCTGCAGTCTAATCTAGATGATGCTTATTTTCTCCTGAAATTGGAGGGCAGCGGCTAGGAACAGGCACTCACCCTCCTCTAGCTATGTGTGCCTCAGCCACGTTGTAGTCGCAGTTGAATAATATATTGTAGAATCTACTAGAACATTGTGTTTTTTTTAAATTGTGTAATAACTTATGCGTAATCAAATGCCAATAGAGCTAATGCTTTATATCATCATTGGATTGTTCGTTAAATGCCAAGGGTGAAACTGTTGCACAAGCCTTGTATTAGGATATGTAGGCTAATATAGGCTTTTTTTTTTCTTGACACGACATAATTGCATAAATTCACTTTTATAACATCAAATAAAACCAAATGTTATTGGTCACACACATATTTAGCAGACGCTATTGCGGGTGTAGAGAAATGCTTGTCGTGTAGCGAAATGCTTGTGCTTACATGCCTACATTCCCACAAACGTCTGACAGCTACTGTCCTTATGTCATATCAATAAACTGATAATTGACCATGTCCTCAATAATTCGTGTTGCGCACAAACCTATTACATCATTACTTAACCCAAATAACCAACAATATCTATGATAGGCCTCTTAATGCATAAATTGATAAGTTGCCCTGGGAGAAAAGTATACACGTAAGCAGTTATGAAAAAATGCATCATAGACAGATGAGCTGGTTGACCATACCCAGGGTGAGTCGGAAGAGGGCAGGAGTGTGTGTGTGTATGAGAGAGTGTGGGAGGGCTTTCTCTCCCATCTGACTGTCTTTCACTATCATTCAAGCTCTCTCCACCAATGAGCCCATGAGCTCATCAAATAGGCGGATTTGCAGGTACGCCCCGTCGGCTTGCACCGCCCTAGTGTCAGTGTGTGTATTTTTTCCCTGCCCTTCTCTTTTTTTTGTAACCAAAACTGGATGTGTAGAACGTCACATGTTGTTTCTCTCTTCACTTCGTTAACTTAGCGATATGGGCTATTTATTGTTAAACTGCTACATGCGCCGGACGCACACCCGGCGCCTGGAGTGAAACAGAGCCTTCGAGAGATACGGATTATAGGCTACATACTTTATTTCTCCAGCCTTCGATAAGTGAGGATATAACAACAGGTTAAGGAAAGTGAGTTGTGTTTTTTAAAGGACGATAGAATGGCAAATCCCCCAAATACTGGAGGACAATTGTTATCCAACGCGAATATTAACAACAACAAGATTAAGAAATGTGGATACCTCAAGAAGCAGAAGCACGGACACAAGCGCTTTTTCGTTCTGAAGGAGCCCAGCGAGGGCTTCCCTGCCCGGCTGGAGTACTACGAGAGCGAGAAGAAATGGAAAAACAAGTCGGCGGCAAAGAGGGTTATTCCTCTGGACTGCTGCCTCAATATCAACAAGAGAGCGGACTCCAAACACAAACACCTTATCGCCCTCTATACCAAGGACGAGTATTTTGCTGTGGCAGCAGAGAATGAACAGGAGCAGGAGAATTGGTACCGAGTCTTAACTGATTTAATGAGCGAAGGGAAAGTGTACTCAGACGGCTCCGCATCCAATTCCGCGTCCTCGCTGATGGGGTTTGATGAGACGAACTACGGGATGATTACGCCGGTAACGGCTGTGTATAAGGAGGTATGGCAAGTGAACCTAAAATCCAAAGGGCTGGGGCAGAGCCGGAATCTTACCGGGGTGTACAGGCTGTGCTTATCCAGCCGGACTATCAGCTTCGTAAAGCTCAACTCAGATGTCGCGTCCGTCAGTTTACAGCTGATGAACATTCGGAGATGCGGACACTCAGAGAGCTTTTTCTTCATCGAGGTCGGCCGGTCAGCAGCCACGGGACCCGGTGAGCTGTGGATGCAGGCTGACGACTCCGTGGTGGCGCAAAACATCCACGAGACTATCCTGGAGGCGATGAAAGCCATGAAGGAGCTGTCAGAGTTCCGGCCGCGCAGCAAGAGCCAGTCATCGGGCACTAACCCCATCTCTGTGCCCACCCGGCGGCACCACAACAACCTTCCCCCAAGCCAGACCGGGCTCAATCGACGGTCACGCACTGACAGCATGGCCAAAAAGTCCCCCATGAGTAAATTCACCTCCTGTCGGATACGCACTGCCAGCGAGGGAGACGGCACCATGGCACGCCCCTTGCCTGTGAACGGGAGTCCCCTCAGCCCCGGTATTCACCGGACCCTATTAGGGAGATCAAACACCATCACAGCCCGGCCCTGCCGGACATTTGAATCCTCCTCCCTCCAGCACAGTAAGTCCATGTCTATGCCTCTGTCCCACTCCCCACCCACAGCTACCCCCAGCCCTGTCAGCCTGTCCTCTTGCTCTGAAAGCAGTGCTCCTCGCCCCTCCAGCTGCAATGCCTCTGTCTCCGGCTCCCCCAGTGATGGTGGCTTCATCTCCTGTGATGAATATGGCTCCAGTCCTGCAGCCCTGTACCTCACTCGCCGCAGCAACACCCCAGAGTCTCTAAGGGCAGACACACCCCCCTTCCGGGATGGCAGCAACTTGCATGGCTACATGGTGATGGAGAGGCAGAACCAGAACGGTTTCCGCCGGTTACCAGAGCTGGACAAGGCATACCGTAAACGCACATACTCCCTTACCACCCCGCCCCAGCACAGGGCGCCACCCCAGGTCTCCTCCACCTCATTGGATGAATACACGCTTATGAGGGCCACCTATACCAGTGGCGGCCAATCGGGTCGCAGCTCTCACACCGCCTCTCCAAAATGTACCTATCCCGAGGACTATGGCGATGTCCAGATAGGCTCCAACGGTCACCTAGGTGACTGTGGCTACATGCCCATGACTCCGGGCGTTGCCCCTCAGACAGGGTGGGTCAAAGGTGATGCTTACATGCCCATGAGCCCAATGTGTGTGTCGGCCCCCAAGCAGATCATCAACCCCCGCTCTCACCCCTCTCCAGCTGGGCTATGCTCCCATACCGACTCCCCTGGAAGTGTGTCTCTGGAGGACAGCGGCTACATGAGGATGTTCTGCGGGGCCAAGATGTCTGTGGACAGCTCAGACGGGAAACTCACCAATGGGGAGTATCTCAACATGTCCCCTGTGGACCCCCTGGTCTCCCTCACCCCCCCAGACTACATCCTCACAGACACTATCCCCCAGCTTCACCCTCACCACAGACAGCCTTACTCCAACAGTTCTCTGCCTCGCTCTCTCAAAGCCCAGCCCCAGAGGAATGGGGTTACAGACACAGACCAGTATGTGGTGATGAGTCTACAGAAGCAGAGGATAGAGGAAGAGTCTAACTACTGTCCGATCTCACCTGTCTGCACCGGTACGCCCCCCACCTCCACCCTCTCCTCAGCCCCCTCACCCCTCAGAGCCGGCAGGGTCACTCAGGAGGGGGGTCTGGTCCACAAAGGGAGGGTGAGTCGGCCTACCCGGTTGGCCCTGGACTCTCTGAGGACGCTGCCCTGTATGAGTGAACACCCCCTCCCCTCTGAGCCCAGGAGTCCTGGGGAGTACATCAACATTGACTTTGGCACTACACGCTACCCACCCATCTTGGCCACGACTGAGAGCTCTAGTTCATCAGTGGGCTCGGTGGACGGGCCGATGAGGAGTTCCCCGCCACTTTCCGATTACGTCAACATTGACGTCAGCTCGCACTCTCCCAAACACAGGGAATCCCCTTCTTCAATAGGGCTCCTGGAGCCGAGTCCTGCGCTCCCTGTGTGTCCCAGCCAGCCTCATAGAGAAGAGCAGAGGGAGAGAGAGGAACAGGAGAAGATAATCATAGTGGAATATCCTCTCCAAAAGCTTGCGAGCCCTGTATACCCGGTTGGCGCTGTAAAAGACGACTACACTGAGATGACCTTCAGTCCTACCAACCCCTCTCCCTCTGTCTGTCTCCCTGCCACCCTGTGCCTCTCCGATACCACCACCACCACCCCCCTGCCCACCAGCCCCTCTGACTGTATCCAGAGACTCACCCTGGGGGGAGAGGGTGCAGTGGGGGTCCCCACGGTTCCGGTCGAGACCTTTTTCCTTGGGTGTCCATCCCTCTCCACCCCCCCCATCGACCCAGACAGGGGGGCAAAGGTGATCAGGGCCGACCCCCAGGGGCGCAGGCGCCACAGCTCCGAGACCTTCTCCTCCACCACCATGGTAACGCCAGTGTGCCCGTCGTTCGCCCCCGATGCCAACAAGCGGCACAGCTCGGCGTCGGTGGAGAACGTGTCGCGGCCGGTCCGGAGCTCGGAGGGTTCAGATGAAGAGTACGGGAACAGTAACAGCCCCATGTGCCGGGAGACGTCGGCAGGCTACCAGAACGGACTCAACTACATTGCCTTAAACCTGATGGAAGGGAGCCTGGGAGGCTGCAGCAGTCTGGGGGGCAGTGAGGGACTGCTGAGGTTCAAGGCAGTGTGCGGATGCAAGGGGGACATGAACGGTTTTAACACCAGCCCCTATGCCACCATGGGCTTCAAGGAAACTGCAACAGCAGTGAAAGGTGAGCCACTGCAGACTCTCTCTCTCTCTCTCTCTGTGTGTGTGTGTGTGTGTGTTTGTATGCTTATCATGAGCCCATTCATTCATCCAGGCGTTCATTCAAACAGTCAGTGTGTGTTCGTGTCAGGGCTTGAGTAAAGATATGGCTGTAGTGATAGCAACCCATTTATTTGGCATATCTACCCGTTGCTAAGCAGCAGTGCACTCCAAGTTTGTCGTGTCCTATGGAGACGTTGTGTGTTCACTGTGTCCTACTGAAGCCAACATTCTAATAATGCCAGAGAATTTAGACTGCCTGTGTGGCACGGTCAGCAGCTGCCTGTGTGCGTGCGTGATTGTCATGATGCGGCAGCGTGGCACGCAGACCAAGGGCTTGTGTCCTTCATAGTCTGAATCCAACCAACCCACTCTAGCCAGCCAACACACTACACTGTGGCTTACTGTACACACAGTATCGACTGGCAGTGAAATTGAGCTCTGCTGCCCGGCTCTAGGGCTAGCAGCTCCCTGTCACTTTACCCAAGTGGAAAAAAACAAACGGGAGATGCGCAGTGGTTAAAAAGGCGCTGTTTATCTAGGCTGTGGACTTGGTATTTGTTATACTGTTGACGCATCCGATATTTAATGTCAGTTTGTTTTTTACACGCCCTTTGTAATTAGGTGGAAATATAGAATTATGGGTTTGAGCAACCTAGTCATGAGATATATATATAAAAAAACATATTTGCGGAAGCAATGCATTCTTATAATGATGAAGCGCGCCCATATTAGCCAACTTTTTATGTGTCAGTTTATGTGCTCTATATCCAAGGAAAATATAAATAGTGGAACATGGAAAAAATACCCATGTTTTTCAAGCTGTTTATGATCTGTTTGTTATTGTAAGTCCGTTTAAACAAATGCATTGGTATTTATTTTGTGACTACTAACTAGACCAGGGGTGTCAAACTCATTTTGCCTCATTCGGTCTTCAACGAGGTCTGGAGGGCCGCACTGAAAATTGGTTATATTTCCTTGCCCTCAAAAATATAAAAAAATAGTCCTCTATCCATCGTTTTTGGAATTACTGCTGCTCGCTGACTGTCTAGTGATTATTAGTGAGCTGGACTGTCAAGAAACATTATATTTTCTACACAGTTTCGATTTGGTTATAGTCAGTTTAAAGTATATTGAGTTTGTTTCCCCCAAAAATGTTGTTTTTATTATTATTATTATTATTATTATTATTTAAATGTATATTTTTACTCAAACCACCCGCGGGCCAGATTGGACCCCCTCTTGGGCTGGATCCGGCCGTATGTTTGAGACCTCTGAACTAGACCATAGACTTCAGATATAATTTCCTTATCTAAACGTGATTTATAAAACACAGGCGGATGCGATGATGCATGACAGGGCAAGTTGAAGCACCATGATAAATGTACAGTAAATGTTCTAGTCCTGGCAAGTAGTGTAATAAACGCTTGTAAACTGTGGTATTTGGATTGGATTAGGAGTAGCCAGTCACACCCATACAGTACATCAATCAACCCAAGACTGTGGGAAATATGCATGGTGGTGTGAAGTAAGTTATTGAAGTAATTTGTATTCTGGATCCATGTGTGCGCTCGAGTCTCCAGCCAGCAGCGTTCCATGTGACGTAGTTATTCTCTTTGTACCAGACTACGCTAGTACACATTTATGAGAAAACATCCCAAGGGATTTTTCCTCAGCATGCTAGAACAAACTATAAGGAATAGCCTACCCACTGGTCACACACCGGTTGAATCAACGTTGTTCCACGTCATGAAATGGCGTTGAACCAACGTGGAATAGACGCTGAATTGTCGTCTGTGCCCAGTGGGTATGGACCAGGGATTTTCTTAATTCTATAACACAGTTAGGCTATATGTGTTCTGAGAGGTTACCTTATGATACGAGACGGCAAATATAGTGGGAAGTAAATTAATGTCTGTTCAAAATTATAACAAATATATTTATTTTGGGGACATTTCGTTCACCTAACAAATCACACTTCAACCCCGTGCGTAATGCGTAAATATTGACGCTTCCCCCTACGAGATGAATGGTTGGGAAAACCAAAACATTACCTTTCACCTCGTTCTGGCAGATTCACGTGTGCTTATGTCTACTGCAGCATCAAAAGCTTGTTATACAACATTAAATAACAATTTATGTATGTTTTAAGAGCTATAAGTTACCATAGATCTGTACCCATTGTATAATAGGTTTGCACATTGATGGTGAAATATGATTGCCTTGTAGGCCTATAGGCAGTGGTTACACAATGTTGTTGTTGAAGCTGCAATGCACTGGTGAAGGGAGCTCTCTCTCCTCTTTCATTCTTCCTACTTTTCTCTCTATGTCTCCTTCTCTGGCTGTATACTGTAGGGCTGGGTGCAGTCAGTGCACTGGGTCCCCCAGAAAAACAAGTGAGTCAGTTGTTTATCAGTTGTCAGGTACTGGGCTTCAGGGCAGGAATGCAGGCATTGTGCAAAGGTTGATGGGAGAGGTGAATGCTCACTTGTTTTTCTAACCTACTGGAGATGCTTTTGTTTTTTTTTACTGCGAGGAACTTTACAAAACAGACCATAGTACAAACACACACACACACACACACACACACACACACACACACACACTGCTGAGTTATTTTCTAGGTAGGGCAGGCATTTCCGCACTAATGTGTTTTCTTCTACTAAATAAGTTGAGCAGGAAGAAAGACATGGTTCTAGGCTATGGAAGGAGAGGAGATTGGAGGAGGAGGAATGGAGTGACGTCAGTTTGTTTTTCAAGATCATGACAAAACAGACCACAGAGAGCCAGTAGGTAGAGGGAGGAAGAGGGTGAAGAATGGAGGAGGGGGAGAAAGGTAGAGAGAAAGGGAGCAGTGTTGATCCGGTAAAAGTTGGCCATTGCTAGCTTGCCTGCTTATTTACGGCATTCCTGAAAAACAAAAGATCAGCCGGAGAGAAAGAACAGTTAGCTTTGTTTCCGGAAAGGCCCAATACGCTGCCCCGATCAGGAATGCTGCCAGGACAGCCAGTCACTCACTAACACTCTAATCATAAACACCCACCCCACAGAGAGGCTTAGACTGCAGCCACAGGGCCTCACTGTGTGTGTATATGTGTGTTTACTAAGAAATGACCAGCTTTTTCACATTCTCCCCTCACCATCACAAGGCGAGACATAGTCTGCATTCCCCATGCTCACATTAATTTGCGAGTGGCTGGATTTGGAATGCAGATCATCTGAGGCTGAAGTGACCTTTTTATTGTGTTTGTGTGAGAGCCTGCTGCTCTTTTGACAAACATTGTATTAGAGATAAAACCTTCAGATCTCTTTACATACACGCCAAGGATATGGGCCTGACATCCTGTTCTAAACGTGTTTGTGTATGCGTGTTAATGTGTGTGTGAGTGCGCGTGTGTGTGTGACAGCTGATGTGCGTATCTGTTTGTAGATTACTCTGGCCTTGTGTTTTTGTGAATGAGGGATCAGGGTTTGAGATGTAATAGTTTATTGGTTCATTGGCTCATTGAGCTGATTGTCGGTCGATAGCCTTTTTGCCGATGTTGTTGTTTTGGTTTGGGAAAATGCATACACTCACTGACAGGGGAGAGGGTAGGGGTGGGGGAGGGGGGTTTCACTGAGTGGGTTGGGGGCTGTTTAAATTTCAATGCACGTCCCTGTATGGCCCACCAGAAGTGTGACCTTTGAACTGGCCCTGGGTGTGTGAGGGCTGTTAAGATTAGCAGTTTGCCTGAAAAAACATCAGATATCAGCAAACAGAAGAAACATGCACACTATTTAGTAGTTAGCTATTTATCTCTCCTACTGTCTCTATCTCTGTGTCTAACTTTCTCTCTCTTATCTGCATCTCTCTGTCGATCTTCTACCTCTCTTTTGTCCCTTGACTTTCTCTGTTTTTATCTGAAGCTCTTTCTTATCATCGCTCTCTCTTGCCTCTCTTCATTCCTCATGTCTTCCCCTTGTTTATCAGAGCTCTCTCTGCCTCTCTTCATTCCTCATGTATTCCCCTTGTTTAGCAGAGCTCTTTCTCTCTCTCTCCTCTGGCCGGGGCTGTCAGGTGTTTGGTACAGACAGGGGGAGACGGGAGGAGACGGGAGGAGTAGACTGACTCACTCTCTTCATGTTTTTATTTAGGAGCTCTGACCAAACCCTCTCGCCCCTTTTCCTTCCCTCTCTACCTCAGTGTGTGTGTGTATGCCGTGTGTGTTAGCAGATGGTGGGGGCCAGGGTCTTGCACCTGCGCCTCCAAGCGCTGGTTATCTGGCCCTTCAGAGGGAGTGACAATACGCTAATGACCAGCACCATCTGCCACAACAACAGAGAGAGCGAGGAGGAGAGACGGACAGAGAGAAAGGAGGAGAGAGGGACAGAGAGAGATGGTGGAGAGAGAGGGGGTTGGGGTGGGGGGAGTGGCGTGGCGGGGCAGGGCAAAAAGCCAACTATCACTCAAACCCTCTCTCCCTCTCTCTCTCTCTCTCTCTCTCTCTCTCACACCTCTCTTTCTTTATCTCCCTCACTTTCTTTTTCTAGCATTAGTTTCTGTTTTCGGTAAATCATGTAATCTAGCATCCCAGTCAGTTGGTCTCTGCCATCCTCTCTCTCTCCTCCCAGAGAGCCCCCTGTCTATAGTGCCTAGCTCCAGCTGAGTGACACTGATTGGCTTTAAGAACAGACCATGGAGGTTTGTTTAATGACTAATTAAACAATTAGCTAATCAAATAGCTAATTAGCCCCATTACAGGAATTCCTTGAATTGCCTCCTGTTTTATGGACTTCTTTGAATAGAATAATGTCTTTCATGAATTTGAACTAAATTAGTTAACTAAATGAACTTTACTAAGGTGGTGTGATTTTAGAGGGTAGCATAGCAGTGCTAATAAAAAAAAGGCTGATTGAATTGTCAGCTGCTGTGTTTGGTTAATTATAGAGCAGTCCTAAAATAAACCTAGACGTAGTGGCATATTTCAAAAACTTTTGTCCTCACCTGTCCTCACTCCCTCCCCTGTCGTTCTCTTTCGCCCCTCTTTCACCTCACCCTCCCTCCCTCCCTGTCCGATACAGTACCTTTGAGTAAACTAGGGCGGGATGTTCCATGGGTAGATAAAAACTCTGTCAATGTTCCCTCCATTTAGCTGGGAGTTAAGGAGGATTACATTCTGTTCAGGATTAGACATTGTTGAGCAGCTTGTTTTGTTTAGAGTTAGGGGAACAGAGAGCAAACGCACATACTCTGAAGTGTTTTTCTCTAACACTGAGGTGAGTTGGAGTTAGAATCACTTAAGCCTCATTGAGCTCATGTTCTCCTGACTTCTCAGAAACAGGCTTCAGTCCCTGAGCCAAATACTACAGTTACATCATAACACAGCTCTCATAACCTCTTCTCTCCGCATAACAATGTGTATGTTTATGTTTGCCAGCAGTCAGATGTCAACTGCATGTGTGTTGGTGCGAGTAGTGCTCTGAGACATTGATCGTACAAATGGCTAGATAAGTGTGTTGTTGCATTACCTTGGCCATTTGTGATGAGGTCTAATCTGTTAACCAGAACATGCATGTGTGTGTGTGTGTGTGTGTGTGAACGGGTGGGGGGCCTTCTCCGTGGCACAAGGTAAAAATTTAATTGAAAAAGCAATATAAACACGTCCGTTTTGTAATAACAGAATATAAATGGGTGCTGGGCTCTATTTAAGGGCTTGTGGCGCGACTGAATATAATTGCCCAGCATGTGACATGATTTTAAATGAACGTGTTTCTCCCTGTGCACAGAGAAGCACTTGGCAGTCGGACAGATGTGTGTGTGTGTGTGTGTGTGTGTGTGTGTGTGTGTGTGTGTGCGACTAATGTAATATGCGATTGTGATAATGACTTTATACAATCAGAGGAACTGTAATGGCTGTAATAGTAGAGAAGGTTATTGTCCGACCTCGTTTAGTCCACACCACTACCCTCCCTACATACACACCACTAACCCCCTCCCTACATACACACCACTACCGCCCCTACATACACACCACTAGCCCCCCCCCCTACATACACACCACTACCCCCCCTACATACACACCACTACCCCCCCTACATACACACCACTAGCCCCCCCCCCTACATACACACCACTACCCCCCCTACATACACACCACTACCCCCCCTACATACATACCACTACCCCCCCTACATACACACCACTACCCCCCCCCCTACATACACACCACTACCCCCCCTACATACACACCACTACCCCCCCTACATACATACCACTACCCCCCCTACATACACACCACTACCCCCCTCCCTACATACACACCACTACCCCCCCTACATACACACCACTACCCCCCCTACATACACACCACTACCCCCCTCCCTACATACACACCACTACCCCCCCTACATACACACCACTAACCTCCTCCCTACATACACACCACTACCCCCCCTACATACACACCACTACCCCCCCCTACATACACACCACTACCCCCTCCCTACATACACACCACTACCCCCCCTACATACACACCACTAACCCCCTCCCTACATACACACCACTACCCCCCCTACATACACACCACTACCCCCCCTCCCTACATACACACCACTACCCCCCCCCTACATACACACCGATAACCCCCTCCCTACATACACACCACTACCCCCCCTACATACACACCACTACCCCCCCTACATACACACCACTAACCCCCTCCCTACATACACACCACTACCGCCCCTACATACACACCACTAGCCCCCCCCCCTACATACCCACCACTACCCCCCCTACATACACACCACTACCCCACCTACATACACACCACTACCCCCCTACATACACACCACTAGCCCCCCCCCTACATACACACCACTACCCCCCCTACATACACACCACTACCCCACCTACATACACACCACTACCCCCCTACATACACACCACTACCCACCCTCCCTACATACACACCACTACCGCCCCTACATACACACCACTAGCCCCCCCCCACATACACACCACTACCCCCCTACATACACACCACTACCCCCCTACATACACACCACTACCCCCCTATATACACACCACTAGCCCCCCCCCCCTACATACACACCACTACCCCCCCTACATACACACCACTACCCCACCTACATACACACCACTACCCCACCTACATACACACCACTACCCCACCTACATACACACCACTAGCCCCCCCCCCCCTACATACATACCACTACCCCCCCTACATACACACCACTACCGCCCCTACATACACACCACTATCCCCCCCCCACATACACACCACTACCGCCCCTACATACACACCACTAGCCCCCCCCCACATACACACCACTACCGCCCCCACATACACACCACTACCGCCCCCACATACACACCACTACCCCCCTACATACACACCACTAGCCCCCCCCCACATACACACCACTACCGCCCCCACATACACACCACTACCCCCCTACATACACACCACTAGCCCCCCCCCACATACACACCACTACCCCCCTACATACACACCACTGCCCCCCCCCTACATACACACCACTACCCCCCTACATACACACCACTACCCCCCCTCCCTACATACACACCACTACCGCCACTACATACACACCACTAGCCCCCCCCCCTACATACACACCACTACCCCCCCTACATACACACCACTAGCCCCCCCCCCTACATACACACCACTACCGCCCCTACATACACACCACTAGCCCCCCCCCTACATACACACCACTACCCCACCTACATACACACCACTACCCCCCCCCCCACCACACCCCACACCGATGAGTGTCCCTGCCTCGTGCTTTTTAAAATGATTTGTTGTGTGATTAGCTGTGTTTGTGTGTGTGTGTGTGTTGTGAATTTATAATGTGTTTGTTATGAATGTGTTATACGTGTGGGTGTCACCCTATGGTTTAGCCTGGAGTGTGTCTGTGTGTGTGTGTGTGTGGGTGGCCTAGATAGGAGGAGGAGCTGACCGTGTTAGGAATGTAAACAACGTGGATGTTGTTGTTGTTTGTTTGTTACATACACTCCTCTGGGCTCTTGACTTCCTGAGAAAAGAGAGAAGGAGAGCGGAGAAGGGACAGCGATGGCTGATGATATTACATCTCCCCATGTCTCCTCCTCCCTCTTCAGGCTTGGCAGAAAGGCTACGTTGGGATTAGTCCTGTTAGGAGAGCTACAGGCCTGTTATGTCTGAGCTATGCTACTGCTAGGAGAACCATATACATCAACTACTGCTAGGAGAACCATATACATCAACTACTGCTAGGAGAACCGTATACATCAACTACTGCTAGGAGAACCATATACATCAACTACTGCTAGGAGAACCGTATACATCAACTACTGCTAGGAGAACCATATACATCAACTACTGCTAAGAGAACCATATATAAATCAGTTACATAAGCATATGTTTACTGTACTTTAAACTACTGTACTAGCAGGTCTCTCTTCTGTGTGTGTGTGGTAGAGTGTTCCTGGCCTGAGAGCAGCAGGTCTAAATATAGCCAGTGAGAAATACATAACTAAGGTAGAGAGCAGGGTGTACGTGTGGGATGAGGCAGAGGGGTAGGGGCACCTTCCAGGGACGGGTAGAGGGGTGTGTGTGGCGTAGCTGCAAGGAGTGGGGGTACAGAGTAACGGGTTCATTTACCCCTCCCTCTACCCCCTCGCTCTCTCTCGCTCTCTCCCTCTGTGATCAGCGTGTGTAAAATTAGCTGTCTTAGGGGAGGTTGTCTTTCTCAGCTGACACACACTGCACTGAGTAGGGCTTGCTGAGTCTCCACTGATAAAAGGGGATTGTGATGTCTGGGCAGGAGTGTGTGATTGGTTACCAGGGGTGTGTGTGAGATGATTCAACTCTGATTCCCGGCAACTCTCCCTCATCCCCACTCCCTCATACCCCTGTGTCTGCAACCAACAGGTCTGAACCGGCCCTGCTGGGACACACACACACACACACACACACACACACACACACACACACACACACACACACACACACACACACACACACACACACACACACACACACACACACACACACACACACACACACACACACAGAGACAGACAGACAGACAGACAGACAGACAGACAGACAGACAGACAGACAGACAGACAGACAGACAGTCCCGTCCCATGGCCTCACCACATTCCCCTGTCTGTGTCAGTTTGACTGTGTTACTCTGTTTTCTGTCCTTTTCCTCCCCTCCTTGACCCCTCAGGGATGGAGAGACTGGGCCTTAGTGTAATTGCCCTATGAAATTCAAACTACTACTGTGAACCTTGCCCTCACTCTTCCTGTCCCACACATACAAACACAATTGAGTGGTGTGTGTGTGGGATGGGGAGAGTGAGGGCAAAGTTCACATCAGTAGTTTGAATTTCTAGTTTGAACACAGAAGTGAGAAGGCATTTTATCAGCTGTGTTGTTATGGTTACCCACATGAAAAATGACTACAGATTACTATAGAATTCTACAGTACTTATTGTAGAATTATATTGTAAACTGTAGTATATTGTAGAATACTATACTATACACTGTAGTAACCCTCGGTCATGTGTAGTACTTACTATAGAATGTTGTAGTATACTGTTGAATACTATAGTAAATACTACTGTATTATATGCAAAAAAACACTGTAGTAAATATTACAGTAATATCTGCAAAAACACCCAGTCCGCAAAAACGTTACACGTTTTTAACTATAGTAAATACTGTATTTAATTTGCATATACCCTGTGAAACCGACATGCCAAGTATAGACCATATATTATGCTCCCTACAGGTTATAGAAAACAGCAGAACTATCCATTCAAACCCCGGTCCGTCCGTCCGTCCTTCCTTCCTTCCTTCCTTCCTTCCTTCCTTCCTTCCTTCCTTCCTTCCTTCCTTCCTTCCTTCCTTCCTTCCTTCCTTCCTTCCTTCCTTCCTACCTACCTAACTACCTACCTACCTACCTACGTACCTACCTACAGGTTATGGAAATTCGGTATTTCTTAGTATTTCTCCAGTAGATAAAAACACTACAGTAAATACTACAGTGTACTACAATCCGCAAAAACACTCATAACTATAGTATTCAGTATACTACAGTTTTCTTTTACTACAGGACTTCAAAGATGGCGCCGACAGACATGGAAGCTCTTCTTCTAGCTTCTAAGCAACTTTGCACTATTTTGTTTTTTTGTGTGTTATTTCTTACATTTTTATCCCAGAACGTTTTTTTGTGTTATTACATACAGCCGGAAATAACTTTTGGATATCAGCGCGGAGGTAACAGCATTACGACCAGAAATACGACTTCCCGAATTGGATCCTTTGTTTGTACCCCCCAGGGCAATTGAACTTATCCCAGAGGCTGCTCCAAGACTCCGGCGGAGAAAAGGTATTCGGAGTGGACTTCTAGTCCGACTCAGGAGGCGTGCACACCATCCACCGCTTCCGAGTATATTACTTGCTAATGTTCAGTCCCTGGACAATAAAGTAGACAAACTCAGGGCGAGGATCTTTTTAAAGAGAGACATCAGAGACATCAGGGACTGTAACATACAGTGTAACATACAGTGCACAATCAATGACTTTGTGGTGTGGTGTGAGCAAAACCACCTTTAGTTCAACATCAGCAAAACAAAGGAGATGGTTGTAGACTTCAGGAGAACCAAGGCCAAACCGACTGCAGTCCCTATATAGGGGATGAATGTGGAAATGGTTGGTTCATACAAGTTCCCGGGAGTCCATATGAACAGCAGAATGGAATGGGCTGGTAACACCGGGGCTCTGTACAAAAAGTGCCATAGCCGACTCTACTTTCTGAGGAGGCTCAGGTCCTTCAATGTGTGCAGTAAACTACTGCATACTTTCTACCGGTCTGTGGTGGCCAGTGCCATCTTTATTGCAGTGGTGTGCTGGGGCGCCAACATAAAGGCCGGTGATACTTCTCAGGTAAATAAGCTGATCAGGAAGGCTATCTCTGTTCTGTGGTTTAGCCTTGACACTCTAGAGGAGGTTGTGGAGTGAAGGATCCTGGCCAAACTGCTGGCCATCATGGACAACGTCACCTACCCTCTGCATGCCATGGTTATGATGCAAAGGAGTACTTTCAGTCACAGACTGATCCCACCACGGTGTGCCAGAGAGCGCTACAGGAGGTCCTTCCTGCCAGCGGCGGTTTCCTGCCGGCGGCTATTTAATGCCTCACCAGGGTGCTGTGCCGTCGGCAACTGTTGGGGTGTTAGGACCTAGTTTAACAATTAGGCATCCATCCGTGAGTAACTCTCTGTTCTGTAATCACTCATTCATTCAGGACTGTATATACATATTCATGTACAGTTGTTATATCATATCACGTGCAATATTGTAAGTCATTCTTGGACTGAACTTACATAGTCATTCACTAAGGACTGCACATTAGTATCCTTCCAGCTGTATATTTTTTTCATTGCTTTTAGTATATTGAATGTGCATTACGTTCATTTATCTGTAATTAAACCCTGTACTAAGGACTGTATTTTAAGGAAATTATTATTATTATTACCCTAAATTATATAATTTAGCTATTTAAGTATCTATTCCTGTCATTTACCTGTACAGTTAATGTAACCATGCAAATATTCACTTACCTGTACATTTAACTGTACATTTACCTGTACAGTTCATTTAACCATGCAAATATTCACTTACCTGTACATTTAACTGTACATTTACCTGTACAGTTCATTTAACCATGCAAATATTCACTTACCTGTTCATTTAACCAGAATGTATATTACGTAAACTATTATAACCCTCACTTATATCATACACACATTTAGCTATTTTAGTATTTCTCTGCCATCGACCTGTATAGTATAGTTAACCATGCAAATATTCCTTATTTATATGTATCAAAACTCTGCAACAATGTATAGTGTACATATTCAGTCATTCACTCATACTATGCAATGTCTTTTAATAGCTTTTTGCACTCCAGACTTCTTGTATTTTTATACTTTTTCATACTGCCGCACTATGTATCATGTATCGTGTATCTGTCTTTTGTGTATTTCGTTCTTTTTATTTTTAATACATTTGCAAACATTTCTAAAAAAAACATTTTTTTCACTTTGTCATTATGGGGTATTGTGTGTGGATTGATAAAAAAATGTAATCCATTTTAGAACAGGGCTGTAACGTAACAAAGTGTTGAATAAGTCAAGGGGTCTGAATACTTTCCGAAATGCACTGTAGCTCCATTATCATGTCTACATACTTTCTATCTTGTTTTAGTCGTTTACGTTTACACTGAAAACCTTTTACCGAAAATAATAATAAACATATATCTATTTTGTTTATCATATATTTTGAAGTGGCGGCAACGATTAAGCAGCCGCTGCTAAATTAATATAGGGGAAGCACTGTACCTATCAGGTGTGGTGTTATGTTGAGGTTGGACAGCCATGAAGTATGGTTCCCAATACCAGGCTAGTTCCTGGTTCCTGCTTCCTGGTTTTCTGTCTCAGACAGAGCACAGCACATGGTGACACAGGGTGTCTGTGGAAGTGGGTCAGCCCCTCTAATGTGATTAGCAGGTTAATGGAGACGCTAATCAGACTCCTGTGTGTGTGTGTGTGTGTGTGTGTGTGTGTGTGTGTGTGTGTGTGTGTGTGTGTGTGTGTGTGTGTGTGTGTGTTTTGTGAATCACTCCTAGAATTTCTATAGTATGCAATGTACTGCTCCTCCTCTGTGACTATGGAGGAACAGAGGCATTTAGCAGTTTTGAGTATAAACAGTGCACTTGTATTTACCTCATTCCTCTCTCTTTGTCCTAGTAGGTGGGAATAGCGGATCAGTAGTCTGGAAAAGTACCAGTATTTTAGTGTTTTGGGCTGACCTTTTGGCTCATGTTCTGGTGTTATGCCGTGTGTGTGTGTGTGTGTGTGTGTGTGTGTGTGTGTGTGTTGTGTGTGTGTGTGTGTGTGTGTGTGTTGTGTGTGTGTGTGTGTGTGTGTGTGTGTGTTGTGTGTGTGTGTGTGTGTTGAAACACTGGGGGTTCTGAATTGGGGGTTTGTTTAAGAGAGTGACGATCACGTCCAGCTCTGTGAAAACACCTCTTGTTCTCCGCTGGAAAGAGAGGGAGTGAGTGAGTAAGGGGGAGAGAGGAAGAAAGGGAGGCATGGAAGGGCATTGCAATGTGCTGTTAGCTGAGACTTCCGCTGCCATGTGAGCACTGCATGCAAATCACACCGCACAAACAAGTACACAGGAGCAAGGGTCACAGCACTGTTCCTCAGAGAGAGAGAGAGAGAGAGAGAGAGAGAGAGAGACTACTCACAAGGCCTGAAAAACACTGTGTATACTTACATGTTTGTGTTTGTTTGTCAGTATGTGTGTGTGTTTCTATGGGTTTTATGTTTGTTTTACAGATGTAGAATCTTAATTAGATCAGTCTGGAAATGCACACTTGTAGTGTATTCAAGGTTTAAAAAAGGCTTTCCACTTTAAAATGTCAGACTTGATTTGCCCTAATGGAAAATGCATCAACCCCTAAAAAAAATGTCCATTAATTTAATAATTCACATTTCCTGTTGCTGCAGGATTATTTTCTTGCTGTAGCAAACTGGCTAAAATTAAGATCCTACATCTGTATGTGCCTCTGTGAGTGCTGTATTCTAAAATACCCAAAAGTCCGCACAAGGATAGTAAAACAAGGAAAATTCACCCTGGTGGACAAAGGTTATTTTAAGCTTAGGGGTTAGGTTTAGGGTTACAAATAGGGTTGGGTTTAGGGTAAGGGGTTAGTGGTTAGAGGTTAGGGTTAGGGAAAATAGGATTTTGAATGGAAATTAATTTTAGGTTCCCGCGAAGATAGAAGAACATAATGTGTTTGTGTGTGTGTGTGCGTGTGATTAAATGAGGTTGGAATGGGAGCAACAGGTCAAACGGTGTATCCACACTCTGTTACCAAATATGGAATAAGTGCTCTTCAGCAAGGGGGAAGTGTGTGTGTGTGTGTGCGTGTGTGCGTGTGTGCGTGTGTGTGTGTGTGTGTGTGTGTGTGTGTGTGTGTGTGTGTGTGTGTGTGTGTGTGTGTGTGTGTGTGTGTGTGTGTGTGTGTGTGTGTGTGTGTGTGTGTGTGTGTGTGTGTTTGTCAGCTGGGAGCAGGTGCTTTTGCGGCAGGGAAAAAACAGTGGCATTTAGCACTATGCAGCTGACAGAGTACAGTCTCCAATGACAACAAACACAGACCCATACCAGCACTAACTGACACACACACACACACACACACACACACACACACACACACACACACACACACACACACACACACACACACACACACACAAACATCATTTACAATGGAAGAGATTGCGAGAGCGTAGAGGGACAGAAAAAGGAATGCATTTCTATGCCTGTATGTGTAATTTGCTTGTAGATACATATGGCAACCTAATTATCCAAACCCCTCCCCTCTCTGTTTTTCTTTCTCTCCATTCAGACTGAACACTGATGGGACTGCCCCCCTCCTACACCCCCTTTTCCTCGCTCCCTCTCTCTCGCTCTCCTGGCTGTGAATGAGGGATCAAGCTGCAGCCTAGTGACGAGGTCGCCACGCAGACAGCTGGACCATGTGCTGCAGTAGACAACCTTTAACCTCCACCATCCCCTCCCCAGGGGTCAACGGGACCGCCATCGTCACGGCAACGTGGACCCCTCCCCCTCCCAAGCCTCCTATCCTCCCCACTCTCTGCACCCAAACATTAAGGGTCCGTCGCTGCTGCTCTCTGAACAACTACAAACACTTAAAGGACTGTACTCATCGATGATTATCTATGTACATACAAAGTTACTTCTGCTACTTCTGCTTATTCTTCTTATTCCACTGGTTTTCATTTGGCTTTGGCTGACAGGGCCAGTTACCCTCACTTTAAAAACCTGTAAACCAAACCTGGAGATATTCCACATTCCCACTCACACACATGATTATACATACGTACACATCACATATTTATTTATTTATATGAGTGCACTTTGTTGTGTATGTGTGGATGTGTACACTAAATTTGTACTGAAGAGAGGTGGTATTTTACGAACATATTCAGTATATAACAATGTACTGAGTTAGCAGTTGCTTAAAACCCCTACCTCAGAGCAAACCAGGTTAGTACTTATTTACACACCTGAAATATACACAGAGTGTACAAAACATTAGTAACACCTGCTCTTTCCATGACATAGACAGACCAGTTGAATCCAGGTGAAAACTATGATCCCTTACTGATGTCACTTGTTAAATCCACTTCAATCAGTGTAGATGAAGGGGAGGAGACAGGTTAAAGAAGGATTTTTAAGCCTTGAGACAATTGAGACATGAATTGTGTATGTGTGCCATTCAGAGGGTGAATGGGCTAGACAAAAGATTTAAGTGCCTTTGAATGGGGTATGGTAGTAGGTGCTAGGTGCACCGGTTTGAGTGTGTCAGGAATTGCAACGCTGCTGGGTTTTTCACACTCAGTTTCCCGTGTGTATCAAGAATGGTCCACCACCCAAAGGACATCCAGCCAATATGACACAACTGTGGGACGCATTGGAGTCAACATGGGCCAGCCTCCCTGTGAAATGCTTTCGACACCTTGTAGAGTCCACAAATAGAGTCTGTTCTGAGGGCAAAAGGGGGTGCAATTAAATATTAGGAAGGTGTTCCTAATGTTTTGTACACTCAGTGTATACAGAGATATATTTATTTATTTTCAGAGGTGAATGTTTTTATGAACACCAATCCAAAGCCTTACTTATCTAATGTCCATTGTTTCTGACGGACATTTAGTTTGGACCGGTAAACACACGCAGAAAATCTAAGACTAAAACCGATCGCCATGGAGATGTAATGTTTGTCTGAGCAGCCGGAGAGGAATACATCTTTCCTCTTTCCCTCTGCTATGATATATTTCTGAGATTATTGCAGTTCGTTCACATATAGGTACTATATATTAATATGTCATAGTAATATATTTATCATTGCATACAAAGGTTAGGAGAAGAAGCTCTTAGGCATTATTCATCACACACATGATGCAAATACAGAGAAGAGAAGGAAAACGGGACTAAGATGATTTTTCTGGAGTAGGACACACATACATTATCGTCACACACACATATATTATCGTCACAGTTTGACCTGGGCTTGTGGTCTCATTTTAGTGACAAAAAATGATTATAGAGACAAAGCGTAAGGCACCTTTATATACTTTAACCTATTACCTAGTTCACTCACAACAACCCACCTGTAACATGTTGTTCTCACCTGATGCCTCAGCACTGAGCCTCTGGTAAGCTGTGATAGGCTATTTGGCACATAGGTGAGCTGTGATTGGGCTGGTGGGCAGAGGCATACACACACCCTTGACTGGTTGCTCAGGGAGGTTTGGACATGCTTGAAGCCATCACAGCTGCTTTGGGATGTGACACTGAGTGAGTGAGGGAGGAGACACACCAGAGCTAACGCTGCACGGTCTTGCACTTACAAACTCCCTAGATTGTAAACACAAGACACTTTTGAATGTAGTCTGTAACCACCGTGACAACAAGGATAAATACCACACTAATACTAATAAAAACAACTACTAGCAACAACTACATGCAGAATGAGACAAAAGAAACAGACAAAATCGAAAAGCAGTGTCACTTACTTTGTCTGAGTTGATTGGTACTCAATGTTTGCCTATATACTGTAAATAATGTACAAATACAGAGTATTACAAGTGAGTGCAAGCTAAACCTTTTGCTTCGGAGAGATTTTAAGTTAAAGATGATAACTTATGTTGTTTGTACTGTATATATGTGTTTGGAGTGAATTCCTGTAAATGAAAGCACTAATTATTGTTATATACACCAAGCAACAATGTTTGGATTTGATTTTTTAAAACTATTACTACAGGATGGTCTTGTGAAATGAATGCCACTACAAGGACATGTTCTAATGCTGTAATGCCGAGAAAGATTTTAAGAGAAAAAATAATTAAGAGTTAATTCTTGCTACTTAGGTACAATTCACGAATGGCATATGCAATATTTACATTACTTTACAGAGAGGTACCACATTTATAAATACTATGTTAATAATCTTTGTTAAAACTCAAAACATATTCTTTTTTTGCTCTTTGTACATTTCTTCTGCCAATTTCTAATGGAAAGTTTTTTTTTTTTTTTTTTGCTATTGGAGCCTATTGGTGATTTGAACAGTGTTTTTTGCATTTGGATAACGTTCCTGTTGGGTTTTTATTTAGCTAAAGGTTATGATAATATGACGACCTAGCTTAACTTGCTGTGTCTTCCATTGTAAATACTTAATATCTTATTGCTCATTGTGATGCTACTAAGAGATGATAATTTAAACCTAGTGTAGTTCCCATGGCTTTAGACTGTATTGATTCTTTATAGACACATGCAATAAAGAATAACACTATTTAAGAAAGCTATAGTCTCTGTCTCCTCTCTATGTAAGAAAGCTAACGTCTCTGTCTCCTCTCTATGTAAGAAAGCTAACGTCTCTGTCTCCTCTCTTTAAGAAAGCTAACGTCTCTGTCTCCTCTCTTTAAGAAAGCTAACATCTCTGTCTCCTCTCTCTTTCCTCTCCTCTATTTTTCTCCACAAACGACTGTGGAGTTTTTTTTTTTAAATCTCTAATCAGAATGAAGGAGCATCATCAGTCTCCTCAGACACCAGATGTCTCAATTCATTTTTGGGCTTGTTCAATAACAGGGTTTCTTCATTATATCAAATCAAATCCCTCTCTCATCTTGTCCTTTGTGTCTTAGCTACTCATGTTAATCTGTTCCCTCTCTGCTAGTCTCCATCAGTGGGTGTTGTTCTATGACTTCTGTCCATTGAACAACACCCCAGTGGCAATAAGAACACACGAGAAGAGTTATCTTAGCATCCTCTAGCATTATAACTGTTATTGTTTTTGCCACCCTCCACTCCACTCCACCTGGCCCCATCCACTTCCTCCTTCCCCCTTCCACCCCCCCACTCCCTTGCCCCCCTCCTGACCCCTACAATAGTAATTAGACTAGCTTGACATCAGCGACACGCATAAATGTGAGGGAATAAATAAAAACAGTGATGGGATTATGATCCTGTGCCCTCAGCTACATGCTGTCAGATTAGTCCTTCTCACAGCTGTGCTAATTAAAATGGTAATTAAGGCTGAGAAACCAGGTATAATTGTAACAGTCTGGTTGGGATATAAGTGTGTTTGGGGGGGGGTGGTATGTGTATGGGGGGTAGAGTTTATGGAGGAAGGTGATTGTATTTAGCATGGATGTGTGAGTTGGGGGGGTGGGTGTGTATGTTTGTGAGGGGGTTGGGCAGGTTGCTATTGTATACATGTAGCATGTGTGTGTAGGTGAGAGGGGGATACATATTTATGAGTGTGAAGAGATGGTTTTGGGGGACAACAGACCAAATCAAACCCAGTCCATTATTTACATTTTGTCCTAAGCAGGTAGAGCTGTGTGGAGCACGGTCTAGAGAAGCACAGATTACAGAGAGGAATCACAGTAGCCTGGGTAGAATGAAACACAGGAATGAAAGCAAGGTCTGGGCGTACCCCAGTAAGTAGTGAGGGGGTAAGAGAGAGGGTTAGGGTTATATTCAATCCGTAGCGCTGAAGATTTGCACTGTAACGCGATTGAAATTTAAAGGCATGCATTCACTGTAAACGCTGCATATGCTCAATCAGAAATTACCTTTGAATTTCAATCGATCTACAGCGCAGATCTTAATCCCTATGAATAGAAGGGGGTTGGAGAGAGGGATCAGTCCCTCCAGGATTCGGCAGCGTGACATTTGTGGGCCAAAATGCTTGATTTTGCTGCCACAATTCGGAAATGTTAAAATTAACAATGATTTAGTGCTATTTGTCACAAAAATGCGCTGACGAGGGAAAAGGTTTGTTGACGGTGCGGTGATTGGTTAAAATTGCGAGCCCTCTTTTTGTAGTGCAGTGAGTGGACTGTTATATGCGGTAATATTGCGATGGCTTGACTGTTTCATGTGGTAATAGTGATTGGTCAAAGTTGCGAGCCCGTAGCTATTTAGTTGTTTAAGTATCTTTCTCTGCCATCGACCTGTATAGTTAACCATGCAAATATTTGTTTATTTATATCAATGTGCAATAATTGTATCATTTTTTATCACCTAACACTCTATAACAATGTATAGTGTACATATTCAGTCATTCACTAATACTATGCAATGCGTTTTTATCACTCCCGACTTCGTACTGCCGCACTATGTATCATGTATTGTGTATCTGTCTTTTGTGTATTTCGATCTGGCATTTTGCACCTGCCCTGTGTTTTTCGTAGCGGCTTGATTAAGTAATTTCACCACGGGGATCAATAAAGTACCTATCTATCTATATGCAGGGAATTGTTGATTTTGCAAAAAATCTTGCAATCCTGAAAGGACTGAGGAATTCTGACAGGAGAGGGCTCACCTGTTCTCTCTAAATGAGGTCCCATCCATCACTTCTCTCCTCCCTCTTTCCCTCTCTGCTCATTAAGCCTAATTAAGCACACTAATTTGTCCCATTAAATGAAAGAGGAAGGTATCAGGCTAAACACAGTCAAAAGGTTCTCTATGGACACACACATAATGCACACACACACTTAATCCATCATGACTGTCATAATTACAAAATATTATGGGAAAGGGTAGTACAATGCTGTAGTCTGTATTGTGAAATATGTGTGAGGCCCAGGTCAGGTCAGATCAGGGCCCCTGTGTTTACAGTGAGGGGTTTCTGGAGGATATAACAGAGAGTGACACATGAGCCAGATACAGTCAAGACTGTGGTTATGAAATGGAATGTTCAGCCTTACAGGAACTAATCAGCATGGGGTTACTAACGCAATTGGGTTCACTATGGTGTCTGTGATGTGGTGTTTTAGCCCAGGTTGACTCAAAACCCACCATAAAGGTTGAGCTATGAAAAAACATACCCAGATCAAAGAATAAATTAAATTATTAATAAAACCATATTCTCCAAAGCATTTAACTGAATGTAGATTTGAGTATGGGCAGTGGTGTAAAGTACTTAAGTAAAAATACTGTAAAGTACTACTTAAGTAGTTTTTAGGGGTATCTGTACTTTACTATATATATTTTTGGACAAGTTTAGCAGGGCAGGAATGGTCCAATTCACACATTTATCAAGTGAACATCCCTGGTCATCCCTGCTCTCTAATGTGGGGAACTCACTAAACACAAATGCTTTGTTTGTAAATTATGTCTGAGTGTTGGAGTGTGCCCCTGGTTGTCCGTAAATGAAAAAAAACATAATATAATATCAATAAATGATTTATACTTTTGCTTTCAATAATAAGCAATTCCATTTACTTTTTATACTTAAGTATATTTAAAAACAAATACCTTTCGACTTTTACTCATGTAATATTTTGCGGGGTGACTTTCACTTTTACTTATGTGGACACGCCTTCAAATTAGTGGATTCAGCTATTTCAGCCACAGCCGTTGCTGACAGGTGTATAAAATCGAGCACACGGCCATGCAATCTCTATAGACAAACATTGGCAGTAGAATGGCCTTACTGAAGAGCTCAGTGACTTTCAACGTAGCACTGTCATAGGATGCCACCTTTCCAACAAGTCAGCTGCCCCGGTCAACTCTAAGTGCTGTTTTTGTGAAGTGGAAATGCCTAGGAGCAACAACGTCTCAGCGACGAAGTGGTAGGCCACACAAGCTCACAGAACGGGACCACAGAGCGCTGAAGCACGTAGCGAGTAAAAAATAGCTTGTCCTTGGTTGCAACATGCAATACCGAATTCAAAACTACATCTGGAAGCAACGTCAGCACAAGAACTGGGTTTCCATGGCCGAGCAGCTGCACACAAGCCTACGATCATCATGCGCAATGCCAAGCTTTGGCTGGAGTGGTTATAAAGCTTGCCTCCATTGTACTCTGGAGCAGTGAAAAAGCGTTCTCTGGAGTGATAAACCACGCTTCACCATCTGGCAGTCCGACGGACTAATCTGGGTTTGGCAGATGCCAGGAGAACACTACCTGCCCAATGCATTTGAAATTCTTAATTCCAAATGCATTATTTCAAATACCAAACAGATCTGGGTTCAAATGCATGGAGTATTTAAATATTTGTATTTGAAAATATACTAGTCCGTGGATTTTTAGTATTACATGCCAATACTTTCCAAGTGTATTTCCAAATACTTATATATTCAAAAAAATAAATAAAAAATACTTACCTATTTCCAAACATTTGAAAGTTATTGAAATACCCTAAACAGTATTTGAATCCAGATCTAGTGTGTGTGCGTTCTTGTGTGCATGTGTGTTAAAAATAAATAGTATATTTGCGTATTAATGGTGGTAAAGGACGGGGTTGGTTCCTGGGTGTAACAGTAGTAGCATGAGGGGAGAAATGTATCCTCCCCCCTGGGAGGCATCCGCCTTATGGCCACAGACCCTCACTATAGCACCACAGGAAATGGGATGCTTCCGGGAGACAGTCTGGGAAAGTGACCATACATTAGCAACTCCATTGTGTGTGTGTGTGTGTGTGTGTGTGTGTGTGTGTGTGTGTGTGTGTGTGTGTGTGTGTGTGTGTGTGTGTGTGCGCGCGTGCGCGTGTATGCGCGCGTGCTTGGGTGCCTGCCTGCCTGCGTGCGTGTTTAGGGTTGTACTATTCTTGAGTATGTGATATTCCATCCCACTAATAGCTAGGCTTGTAGGCCCTTTAACACTCCAAAAAATTCTGTGTAGTTTGGTTGACCAAACTGCCAGGTTGCAGGCATTGGGTCACTTAGATGAGTAGTTTTCTTTAAAAACTGCTGGGTTATTGATGCTGTGTGCTGGTTTATTTGTGCTGGGTTATTGATGTTGTGTGCTGGTTTATGTGTGCTGGGGTATTGAGATATGACCCAGTAGGGGGGCGGCATTCAGATAGTTATTTTTTTAAGCAACCAATGAGAGTAAATGTAATTCCTGTTCATCTGCTCTGAAACATAATTATCACCAGTGATTGTAAACCGAGGCTTTCTGAAGGCTTTGGTGCATTCACCAAATTGTGCCCAATTGTTTATCAAACTCTGTGGCGCAGTGGTGAGTCGTTGGCTTTAGTAGTCTATAATCAGTTGGAAAACCAGGTTCACATCTTACATCATGCTTCCCACAACAAGGCCGAAGGCCTATCCCAGCAAAGGCCTTCACCAAGCTCTGGCCCACCCTCGTGTGTCTGAAGGATGCACTTTGGTCCTCCCGCAACCTGCTGGTAAAAAAAGAGTAGAGACCATCCCCCATGCAGTGGATTTGGTAGCCACGGAAGCCCTGGGGTGGTACAGAAGAAAGGGGGCCTCGACCCCAGGCGAAGGGTCCCCCACAACACTTAAGATACCGGGGGAATTTGAGAGGATCTGCAGATAAAAGAATGGGCGAAACTCCCCAAATACAGGTGTGCCAAGATTGTAATGTGATACCCAAGAAGACTTGAGGCTGTAATTGCTGCCAAAGGTGCTTCAACAAAGTACTGATTAAAGGGTCTGAATACTTACGTAAATGTGATATTTCCGCAAAAAATTAAATACATTTGCTAACATTTCTAAAAATCTGTATTTTCTTTGTCCTTATAGTCTAATGTGTGTAGATTAGGAAAAAAAACGATTTAATAGATTTTAGAATGACGCTGTAAAGTAACAAAATGTGGAATAAGTCAAGGGGTCTGAATACTTTCCGAATGCACTGTATAAACCACGCCCCTCTGCGAACACGCTTTCTCCGATGTTGGTTACAAGGCTGTACTTATTTAAATGAGGTAATTTAAATAAGTTAAATGACCTAATTACCATTGTTGTATTAAAGTGAGAGTTAAGGTGATGTCACCTTGTTCCCTTAATAATTAATCCAAGTTTTTGACATGGGGAGGGGCAACCTGATCTCATAGTTTCAGGATTTGACGTAATGAGGATGACCGTCTAATTTCGACCCCTTAATTCCACATGGTTACAGGGTTAATTCTCGTGGTTACAGGGTTTAAACAGAAACAACTCAAAGGGTTAAGTTTAGGTATTCATTCCAAGTAGTTAAGGACATGATCCTGTAGAGTTTATGGTTAGGCTATGGTTTGGGGAAAGCATAAAATGTAATAATTTTAAAAAATGTGCTGTTTCCATTTAGTATCATCAAATACTCTCACTGCTTGCTGAAGAATTGTGAACTGCCGTGGCACAGTGCTCTAAGCAGTGTTCTCTGGCTCTGAGTGTTATGAGTTTGAGGCCAGTGCTGTCCCATTGTTTTTTTGGTGAGCGCAGAGGAAGGCATATATCAACGTCCTCAGGACCTTCTCAAAAGTCAGAAATCGACGTGTGTTTCTGGTGACCAGGCTGGGAGGGGACCAGTAAATTTATGATCAAACTTTATCAATGTAGAAGCAACAGTCATTTTTCATACTTCATCATTCTGGTCATCATTCTGGAGCACCAAGTCTAGGTCCAATAGGAAAGGCTTCTCAACAGCTTCTACCCCCAAGCCATAAGACTCCTAAACAGGCAATCAAATGGCTACACAGGCTATTTGCATTGGTTACCTTCAAATATCATCCAATTTCATGAAAAACATGATTTTGACTGTTCATGACTGGTTCAAACCTTTACACAGTGGTGGGATTCTTTGAGGAACTGGAAAGGTTCTGCCGGTGTGGTAACCCAAAAGGTTCTTCCAGGCACCTTTACTGTGTACTGTCCATCTCTCCCTTCATTTTCCCCTGTCCTCCCTCTTTCTCCCCTTTCCTTACTTGCTTATCTCTCTTTCATTAGAGAGATCACTTTTGTCACCCTCTTTCTTCATGACTGTTTTAGGTTGTTTAAAGTCAGTCAGACAGACAGACAGACAGACAGACAGTCAGACAGACAGACAGACAGACAGACAGACAGACAGACAGACAGACAGACAGACAGACAGACAGACAGACAGACAGACAGACAGACAGGCAGTTTGTTAACTAGCTTGTTGTTGAGATCCTCTCTGGAAGTTCTGGTGAAATTCTGTGCTTGAAGAAACATGCTCTCTATCTGGTGTAATAAAGACACACCCAGACCTGACCTACACCAGCTGTTAACACACACACATGCACACACCCAGACCTTGCACATACACAGACACACTCTCAAGCAGATGTGCGCAGACACACACACACACACACACACACCTGCCAGGGATGAGTCACTCTGGGTGGCTTGGGTCGGGAGACAGAGCATGAGCTCATTGCATCCCAAACACTCCCTCTCTCTCTCCCTTTCGTCCCATCTTGTCTGTCTGTCAGTCTGTCTGTCAGCCTGTCTGTCTGTCTCTCTCTAGTCTTTGTTGTTTTCTCTCTGTGATCAGAGGCATTAAGGGGTGTGGTTGAGGTGGGCTACATTCACCTGGTGTAGGCAGGGCCACAGTCACCGTGAGAACACTACCTGGAAAACAGCTGGGAGTGTCTGGAGAAGGAAAACAGGCTGACCAACACACACACACACACACACACACACACACACACACACACACACACACACACACACACACACACACACACACACACACACACACACACACACACACACACACACACACACACACACACACACACACACACACACACACACATGGACAAACACATACAGACAGCTGGGATATCCTGACTCATTTCTCAGGAATCCCAGGGTTTGGTGTCTGGGAAACACTTTATAAAGTCATAAATTGGTTCTTAAGAAATGCACTATATGACAAACCCTCTTACAAGAAACACAGCATCAAAGGGAGATCTGGCAGGAATCCTTTTCTTTCTTACGCAATAACTTATTTTGTTATTACACTCTCTCTCTTTCTCTCTCTGTTTCTTTCCTCACATCTTTTCCTTCTTCTCCTTCTCTCCTGTGTTCAGACAGGCCTGTGGAATGCCCTCGCCCATCTGTATTCACTGTTTGTTTACCTTCAGACAGACTCAGTTCTGACTCCCAGGCTCTGCACAGAACCACTGAACTGTGAGAGTATGTGTGTGTGTTTGTGTGTGTGTGTGTGTGTGTGTGTGTGTGTGTGTAGAGAGTCTCTGACCTCTCTCACAGGGGCACCAATTAGACCCCCACAGCCACCCATAAAAACATCCTCCCTCATACTGCCTCCCAAAACAACAGTAAAAAGGAGAGAGAAAAAGAGAGTGAGGAGGCTCTATTCAATCAGATACACTTTGGCCGACATCCTATACCGTTTGTTTTAGAGGTGACACTGCATTATAGCTGTCAAATCCACAGGTGGCTCATGGCATTATACCTAAAGCATACATTGCCATTGGCTGCACAAAGTCGCATTAAAAGAAATCACATGCAGCCTTGTTTACAAATTTGAACACTGTATGATAGAAATCCTATGATTTTATACATTTGAGCGTATTTATTTCTATATAGCCAACACTTTGAATCGTTCTGCACTTCTAGCAGGAGTGGGTGGGGTGTGGCTTCATGACAATGATTGCAAGAGCAGATGGGGATAAAGGGAAAAGGGTGTGTGTGGGGGGGATGGGGGGGACGGGTGTTGTGGGTAAAGGGAGAAGGGTGTGTGAGGGCGGGGGAGGTGTTGTGTGGGGGGGAGGGTGTGTGGGGTAGGGGGGGGTAAAGGGAGAAGGGTGTGTGAGGACGGGGGAGGTGTTGTGTGGGGGGGAGGGTGTGTGGAGTTGGGGGGGTAAAGGGAGAAGGGTGTGTGAGGGTGGGGGAGGTGTTGTGTGAGGGGGAGGGTAAAGGGAGAAGGGTGTGGGGGGAGTCAGGGTCTGTAACACTTCTCATCAAGTCTCAGACAGGACACAGAAGGAGTCAGGGTCTGTAGTGACCAAAGCTGCTTTTGAGTGAGCACAGATACCAGATAAAGTCAAGTTAGGATGTGTCAGTCATCCCGTGAGAACTTTTGTCCCAAACCCATTATGATGTTTTTGGTGCCAAGCTTATGGTCATGTTGCAGAAGTGTGCAGGAGGGAGATTCCTAAAAGTGAGAAATGTGCAGGACAGCATGAGACAAAGGAATGTGTAGTATCAGTGGAAACAGTTGTGTGTTAACTATAGGGATAACCATGGTGCTGGAGATCTGTGTGTTAACTGTAGGGATACCCATGGTGCTGGAGATACCCATGGGGCTGGAGATCTGTGTGTTAACTGTAGGGATACCCTTGGTGGAGATCTGAAGTGTCCGGTGAGAGAAAGGCAGGTTGAGGTTGCCACGATCAGAGTAGTACAGAAGGTGTTGTATTCTGAGGCAGTGAAGTGAGTAGTAGAGGAAGACGGGTACAGGGCGACGGATCCTTAAAGGATCCCTGTGAGTAGGCAGAGGCCAATACAGTGATAGGAATAACATGTGCTTCAGTAAGGTTGGTTTCCTAGTGTTCATAGCCATGGTTATCAACTGTACCGCAGAAATGGAATGTAAATCACAGACAATAAATGTTGTGTTGGCAGCTGCAGAGATGTAATTGGGTGTACAAGATTTTACTGTGAAAGAGTTACAAGGTGTATTGAACGATAGTGTCCCGTCCTCCCAGGCTGCCGGACTGGTGTAGATTCAGAGAGTCTCAAGTAGTGGAATAGTGGTGAGGTTATACCGGGTGTAGGGTTAGTAGGTAGGGCAATTTTCTTCCCTCTTCCACATCCTTTTCCCTTCCCTATTTGTGTCACAAAGTGTAATTAATTCATACTCCAGAATAGTAGGCGGAAGCACAGACCTAGATAAGAGAAATAGATGACCTGCTTCACACTCCAGTACACTAGGTTGCGGTGTATGCACCTTTCAGTTGGTTGCCAATACAAAGATAATCCTTAAGAGTCTATTGACGCGCCCATGCATCAATCTAAGTAACATAATAAATTATCAAAATCTGTCAGTTTAAAAAAGAAAACTGGTAAAAACTCAATTAAACAAGTCTTATATATTACGAAAATATCTCTACATTTAAAAAAACAACTGGTAAAAACTAAATTAAACGAGTCTCATATATTACGAAAATATCTCTACATTTCAGCTGTTAAAAAATACAGTAGGCTCTATGAGTATGTTAGTCTACAAAATTAGATTATTATGGATAATATATATTTGTATTTGTCAAACGGCAGTCAACCATCGATCATCATGTCACCAGAATATAACCGTCAACATTTATTGGAACGGAGCATCAAGCTCATCATCTTGCACTTTATCCACCCTGTGAAGTTCATCATACTGTAACTTAATTAATGTGTAGCCTAATAAACTGCAGTTTCCTTGTAACAAATGCCCCGCGCAGAGCACCGGTCCCTCCTCCTCTCCAGCAATCATCCTCGCCGGCGTTCTAACCGGCGGTCGGGGGAAGATGGTAGCAACACCCTGATGACCCACACCTGTTCCTCATCGGTCATCAGGGTCACTATTTAACTCCATGTTTTTCTGTTCAACCCTTGCGGGTTATTAGTCTTTCTTTGTGTTATTGCTGTCTTCCATGTTTATTAAATCCCATCTACGACTATTTCCTCTTTTTCGCTCATTCTTCGCCTCATCACTCACTTTCACCCCTCGCAATATCACATTCCTGAGTCGTAGTGGGAGGACCACACACCATGTCATTGCGTGAATCCAAGTTTACTTCGATACAATGGTTATTATATCAATATTTGCTATTTAAGGCGGTTCCACCGCAATTTCTTGGATAATAATTTTTTACCTTTAACGTTAATTATCTGAAAACTTGTAAATTCAGATTTATTTTCATGTACATATATGTTGTAACTTAGACCCTGTTTTACATCTTCGGAGGTGTTTGTGTTGTGCCCGCCATGGGTTTAGACACAGCATACACTTGAATAGAAAGTGATTGAATTCATATAGAACGAGCCAGTGAGAACAGGATCAGTTACAGAGACTGGCACTGAACAGAGGGTAGATAGATAGATAGATAGATAGATAGATAGATAGATAGATAGATAGATAGATAGATAGATAGATAGATAGATAGATAGATAGATAGATAGATAGATAGATAGATAGATAGATAGATAGATAGATAGATAGATAGATAGATAGATAGATAGATTTTGCATGGTTAAATTAACTGTACAGGTAAATATACAGTTAAATTTACAGGTAAGTTAATATTTGCATGGTTACATTAACTGTACAGGTAAATAACAGGAAGAGATACTTAAATAGCTAATTGTATGATATAATTTAGGGTAATAATAGTAATTCCCTTAAAATACAGTCCTTGCGCAGGGTTTAATTACAGATAAATGCAAGTATTCCACATTCGATATACTAAAAGCAATGAAAAAAGATACAACTGACAGGATACTAATATGCATTCCTGAGTGAATGACTACGTAAATTAAGTCAAAGAATTACTTACAATATTGCATGTGATATGATACAACAACTGTACTTGAATATATACAGACCTGAATGAATAAAAAGTCCTGAGTGAATGAATGATTACAGACTAGAGTTACTCACGGATGGATGCATAATTGTTAAACTAGGTCCTAACACCCCAACAGTTCCAGGTCTATGTTGACGACAGCACGGCACCCCGGTGAGGCATTAAATAGTCTAATAGCCACCGGCAGGAATGACCTCCTGTAGCGCACTCTGGCACACCGTGGTCTGTGACTGAAGGTGCTCCTCTGCATCATAACCATGGCATGCAGAGGGTGGGTGACGTTGTCCATGATGGCCAGAAGTTTGGCCAGGATCTGTCTCTCCGCCACCTCCTCTAGAGTGTCAAGGCTCATCCCCAGGACAGAGCTAGCCTTCCTGATCAGCTTATTTATCTGAGAAGCATCACCAGCCTTTATGTTGGCGCCCCAGCACACCACTGCAAAAAAGATGGCACTGGCCACCACAGACTGGTAGAAAGTGTGCAGTAGTTTACTGCACACGTTGAAGGACCTGAGCCTCCTCAGAAAGTAGAGTCGGCTCTGGCCCTTTTTGTACAGAGCCCCGGTGTTACCAGCCCATTCCAGCCTGTTGTCCAGCATCCTCCTCATCTTCTCACCAAGTAGCAGGGGCTGAATGGTGTTGAAGGCACTGGAGAAGTCAAAAAACATAACCCTCACAGTGCAACCTGCGTTGTCCAGGTGAGAGTAGGCCCTCTGCACAACAGAACACAACACTAAACAATACATTAATTGCACTTTAACAGTGACAAACGGTGCCCACAAACTGTTAGGGCCTACATAAAGCTGTCCCAACAGCAGAGTCCCAACAGCAGTCCCAATGTCACGTTCGGGTGTGTAGAGAGACCAAGGCGCAGTTCGACATCGTTTATTAATGAATAAACTATACTTGACATCGATCTATACAAAATAACAAATATGTAATATAATATAAGGAAACACACATAGCACAAACACGGGACAACATACGACAACAACAATGAACCACGCCAAGGGAGTGGAACATAGACATATAAGTAAGATCCCTAATTAGAGGTAATGCCTAGCAGCTGCCTCTAATTAGGGATCCCACACACAACACCACACAGACGTAGAAATAATAGATCTGCCAGACTCTGACCATAGAAATATAGAGAAGCAAAGCTTCTCTATGGCCAGGGCCTGACACCCAACACCTTACCACTGCTACACCTGGCTATCAGCGGAGCCTTGTCTGGCAGCGAAACAGTTCATTAAGCCTCATTTACTGCCTTTTAAAAAAACATTGAGATGTTCAAACTATGGCATAAGGGGACGACAAGCGGATAAGAGGAAATCCGTAATTTCAATAAACACATTAATGAGAGAGCTAGGACGGACATAGTCAGTATAACTATTTGTTCAGCACTTTTAAAATGTATTTTGACATTTTTGGACTCACCTTGTTGTGCTGTGACTCGTCAGATATCCCAGTTCCCGAGTTTCCAGATGTTTTGAGCTCGGCAGAAGTCCTGCTGTATTGACAGCATGGCCAATGTTGAATATTTATCCTTTTAAGCTTGGAGATGAGACCCTTACACTCAACCACACCCACTCCACCAAATAGCAGGCTAGTGATTGCTTTGCAATGCTTGCAGTTAGCCACTGATTCCTTCCAAACCAATCATTGTTGAATTTGCGATTTCCATTGTTGTGTAATGTTTATGCCCAATGGCCAATGAGTACCGGTACGTTTTATCTATAATTTCTCTTCAATATTTCTCTTCATATGACAAGGATTTGCCAGTAAATTGTTGACTTGATTCACGATGATGACTACTAGCTTGCTAGCTAAGATGTTGAAAGTATGATGTTGACATGATCAGTCCAATCAAAGCTACTGTAATTTTATCTGTGGCCAACCTTGAGCCTTCTTGGGTAGGCACTTCTAATGTAAATCTATGGCAGCCTCCAAGAGGCTTTAATTCTCAAACTCTACCCTTAGATTTTGCAGTGACTTTGTGTCCCCATGAGTGACCGAACACTGAGCCAATCACGGCGCAAGTAGAGAACATTACCAATCCCTACGCTCCTTCTATATTTTTTTAGCTAAACAGGTGGGGTTCAAAACAGGTGGGGCATTGCTCCACCTGCCCTGAATGATGGGTTGCCACTGATTATTAGTCACAGTACGCTCACGTTTGTGAGAATGTTTATCCCATGATTATTGGTCATTCAGCACATGAAAATATGGTCAAAGAATTCCTCAATTTCCTTATGTTTGCATTCCTTCCTTTCAGATTTCTCGGAATCTTGTGGAATATCTCTGAATCTACAAAAAACTGGTGGTCAGACTCAGTGGCCTGAGAGAGAGAGAGAGTGGAGACAGAGAGAGTGAGAAGGAGGGAGGGAAAGAGGGAGGAAGGGAGGGAGAAATCATGTGAGAAATATCTAAAAGAGTAAGACAATGGATTGTGAGAATGGGTCATTCTTTCCTCCCCCAGTCTTTGTCCTACCTGTCTCCTTGCATTCTTGCTCTGTACTACGATCCCCCCTCTATTTCTCTCTATTCCCTCGTGCTCATACTTATCTCTCTCAGTCAGTGTGTGACGCACAAGAGCAGAATGAGGCCATATACACCATGTTACAATGTCCTCAAAATCCTACAAACACGCTCTACACCACCTGCTCTGACTTTCTCTAGGTTATGAGAGAGAGACGGGGGACGGGGGATGGGTGGTATAATATGGAATATAATTTTGACATAAGGTGAAGAACTGGGCCGTGTTTGTGAGTGTGTGCGTTGGCGCATGCGTGCACATTGTGTTTACGTGTGAGAGAAGGGGGCTGAACAGACAGACTCCAGACAGAGGTTTACATTGATTATAGAGTCGGGGGAGGGGTTGATGGAGGTAAATGGGAGGCGGAGAGGAGAGGGGGATGGGCGTCTCATGTTCACTGTTTGACATAGAGCAGCCTTTAAAAATGCAAGGTTTATAGTTAGAACATTTATAATTTATATCGTATCTCATAGTGTAAACAATCAACATGCTTTGTCCATATTGAGTCCACAAAGTGTCTCTCCAAAACCGGAAGATCAGTTTCCTTCCTTTTTCCCACAAACATACAGCCTACAGACAAAATGTGACTTGCTCTATCAAAATCAGTCACATTAACCCCAAAACACATTTGGAGTTTTATACAGTGCTGGGAAGAGGAGAATGGTAGCTTTCTAATGAGACCAACATTATCTCTCTACTCCAGATATCAAGCAAGTTACGTACCATTACATGCTGAGGGTCACCAAACCATGTTCTGGAGAAAAAAGAAGTCAAAGTTTGCAGTTACTTTTAAGACATTTACTCAAATAATTACATGCACACATTTATACACATAGAAGGAACAGAATGTTTTGGCTATATTAACTTATTTTCACACGTGCACGGGCTCGGCCTCAACTTCACTGAGCTGTCTGGAGAGTCGCTGATGGTGGCGATGCTTTTTTAGTTTTACTGCGGATGATACGCTACAGTGACTTTGATTTTGGAAAACAGGAAAATCATCCGATTGAATAGCCTTGAATAGCCTAGCAAAATGTATAGCTACGCAACGAAAGTACACAAAAGACAGATACACGGTACATGATACCTAGAGCGGCAGTATGAAAAAGTATAGAAATACAAGATATCTGGAGTGCAAAAAAAAAGCTATAAACAGACATTGCATAGTATGGGTGGTTAGCTGAATATGTACACTATACATTGTTGGATGGTTAACTATAGTATACAGGTCGATGGCAGAGAAATACTTCAGTAGCTAAAAATGCGTATGATATGAGCGAGGGTAATAATAGTTTACTTAATCGACAGACTGGCTAAATGAACAGGTAAGTGAACATTTTGCATGGTTAAATTAGCTGTACAGGTAAGTATACAGTTATATTTACAGATAAGTGAATACTTGCATGGTTACACAAACTGTACAGGTAAATGACAGGAAGAGATACTTTAATAGCTAAATGCGTGTCTGATATAATTTGGGATAATAATAGTAATTCCCTTAAAATACAGTCCTTAGAGCACAGGGTTTAATTACAGACAACTGCACGTATTGCACATTCGATATTCTAAAAGCAAGGGGAAGGTTTTAATAGTGCAGATCAGATAATGCCGCTAAATCCCGATGATGTGTTATAAGCTAGCATCCACCGAACCGACGTGAAAGTGCTCCTCCTACGTCTATAAGATTAAAAACTATATTTATACTCTGAATTTGGCAATAATACATACACATTATGAAATCAAAGACATTGTTCTGTTAAAACCAGATTAGCCGTTGCGACTTCAGACTGATTATGAGCACGTCACAAATACACTTTAGGTAAATAAAACATGAATGAGCGTGTGTGTGGGTGTGTGCTTTCAGGACATTGTGGACACAACATCATCCTAATATTGACATCCTTTCTTCCCTTGTTAACTTCCTGTCTGAAAGAGAAGGCATAAATTGAGAATGTGCGCACACACGTATACACAGATGCACAAATTTACTTTACATGGGCAGCCAGTCATACAGCCACATATAGCACGTCCATCCACTCTCATAAACAAACACAAACCTCCCTGGCCGCCAGACACTCTGGTGGTCTCCCAACACATGACCGGATGAATGGAAGAGCAATTATGGATAACAAGATTGTCCTCCCATATCTCTACCTCTCCCCCGACTTCACTCCTGCAGTACTAAGTGTTGTGTACAAAGTGATATGTTTTAATGTCCTGTTAGCTATCTTCAGGCTCCATCCATCTCTCAGGTAGCTAACCCATGGGCTCCTCTCTCTCCCCTACTGAGCTAGTGAGTAGGACAGCACTACCCTGAGGGGCAGGCTTAATTGAAAGTTTGGACTAGAACCCTAATACCAGGCAGGCGGTTATGCAACTGTACCGGCTAGAGAGTGAACCAGGCATCATAACAACGGTAATGGGAACCAGATACAGAGGAAGGTGGAGAGGAAAGTGAGACAACTGTGATCTGTGGGTTTGACTAAAGCCCTGTGGTTAACACACAAATCTAATGTAGGTATTGTTTTGTCCTTTCCTCCTTTTGGCTCCTCTGCTTTCTGTTTTTCACTTGCTCTCATTTTTCTCCTAAATTTTTTGCTGTCTCCCTCTCTCTCTCTTTCAGTTTCTCTCTCTCTCTCTCTTTCCATTTTTTCCTCTGACATGGTGTTTTTTTCTCTGTCGAAGCGAAGCGTTACCGGAGCAAAACACATTCCTGTCCACATTCCTGGCCTGGGAAAAAACGGTGTCCAGAACATACTAAAAGGCCAAACAAGTCATTTGTTTTCAAACCCACTTTCTCATTGGAACAAGTCTGGGCTGATGGCTGCATTGTGTGTCACTATGTTTTGGTGTGTGTGTTTTGGTGTGTGTGTGTGCATTTATGTGTGCGTGCTTTGATCTGGGAGTATGTTTTTCTCTGTGGTTGATAGGCGTTCAAGTGTGATGAACAATTACACAACCACACCCATACCGCTTCCCATTCTAATCCTGAGCAAAGGTTTCTGGGAGTTCTGCTGTGCTGTGGCTGTGGTCAGGTTGACTTATCTGTTTATGAATCTGTAGACATACCTAAGCAGATAGCTGATAGACACACACAGAAAGAGAGGAAAGGGGATAGGAAAGAGAGGAGATTAAAGGAGAAGAGAAGACACGTACACACAGACGATAAACGATAAAAGGATTGGCGAGGGGGGGGCATTTACACTACCGTTCAAAAGTTTGGGGTCACTTAGAAATTTCCAAGAAACTGAGAAATTTCCAAGAAACTGAAGATCTCATACAACGCTGTGTACTACTCCCTTCACAGAACAGCGCAAACTGTCTCTAACCAGAATAGAAAGAGGAGTGAGACGCCCCGGTGCACAACTGAGCAAGAGGACAAGTACATTAGAGTGTCTAGTTTGAGAAACAGACACAACACAAGTCCTCAACTGGCAGCTTCATTAAATAGTACCCACGAAACACCAGTCTCAACCTCAACAGTGAAGAGGCGACTCCGGGATGCTGGCCTAGGCAGAGTTGCAAAGAAAAAGCAGAGATCTTCAGTTTCTTGGCAATTTCTCGCATGGAATTGCCTTAATTTCTCCGAAAGTTATTTGTTTCTGGCCATTTTGAGCCTGTAATCGAACCCACAAATGCTGATGCTCCAGATACTCAACTAGTCTAAAGAAGTACAGTTTTCTTGCTTCTTTTATCAGCAGTTTTCAGCTGTGCTAACATAATTGCAAAAGGGTTTTCTAATGTTCAATTAGCCTTTTAAAATTATAAACTTGGATTAGCTAACACAACGTGCCATTGGAACACAGGAGTAATGGTTGCTGATAATGGGCCTCTGTACGCCTATGTAGACAATTGTCAATAGTCATTTACAACATTAACAATGTCTACACTGTATTTCTGATCAATTTTATGTTATTTTAATGGGCGAAAAATTAGCTTTTCTTTCAAAAACAAGGATATTTCTAAGTGACCCCAAACTTTTGAACGGTAGTGTATGTTTGTAATGGAGAAGGCTTTTTTGTGAACACGCACACACATAACCAACAAAAACATATACACACACTTAATGATAAATAAAACCATTGGTAATTGACCATTTAAACGTCCTCCTGGCTCTTATAGTCAAGAGGTAGGGAGTTGAAGGTTGGGTTGGTGTTAATAGAGGGCAGAGTCATTGGCCTGGTCCTTCCTGTTGTCCGGACCTCCACATCCTGTGTCAATAATGTTACCACGCTCACTCTCTGTCCTTCTAAGCACCCCCCCCCCCCCACACACACACATACACCCAGCCCAGTGGAGCGGCAGGATAATGCTTCCGATTGGCCAATCCATAGTGTCAATAATCTCTTCCTGTCTCCCTCCCTCCTCCCCTCATCTGTTCCTCAGGACACTAATCATCAGCTTCCTCTGTTTGACACACGACACGCTGGTCAGCTGAGGGAGAGAGCTTTGTGTGTGCGTGTGGGAAAGAGAGTGTGTCCGTGCATGCAAGAATAAGTGAGTGTGTGTGTGTGTGTGCGCGCGCGTGTGTGTGTGTGTGTGTGGCATGAACGTTGAGCCATAACGGAACTCATAAAGACTCCCTCTGATCACTATCAGTAGAGATGGGGGGAGAGAGGGCAAACATAGTCACAGGCCACACACACAATGCTGCAGTAACGCTGGACTAACGCCCAAACAACACTCCAACATTGCCGAGACACAGTGTTCAGAACACTGAAATAATGCTCACCTGTCAATCAATTGCAGCAAGTGATGCTCAAGTAACGCTGGAGTAACATGCAAATACGGATGTTGTGTACATATATGTTACTAAGCTGCTTTACCAATGCAAATAAAGTACTTTTTAAAGGCCAACCTCTTTCTCACACATGCAATCATGCATAAAAAGGAAACACTTGAGTAAATGAGGGGTACAAAGTATATTGACAGCAGATGCTTCCACACAGGTGTGTTTTTCTGAGTTACTTAAGCAATTAACATCCCATCATGCTTAGGGTCATGTATGAAAATGCACAGTTGCCTGTTATTTTGTCTACATGGCTAGAAGAAGAGATCTCAGTGACTTTGAAAGAGGGGCCTAAATGGAGCATATGGGGTTTAAGTGTGTGTGTGAGCGTGTGTGTGTCAGTCTCCAGATCTCAACCCAAGTGAACAGTTATGGGAGATCCTGGAGGGGTACCTGAGACAGCGTTTTCCACCACCATTGACAACACACTGGGCAAAAACTGGTTGAATCAACGTTGTTACAACATGTCATGATGTTGAATCAACGTGGAAAACTGATTGGATTAGGAAAAAGTCAACAACGTAAGGGAATTTTGTATTTTCTTCATTCCAACTTTCATAGCCGCGGGCAGATGTTTGGGAGCGGGGTTGCTACGATTTTTTTGCTGAGGGGGGGGGGTTTGCCCGGCACTACAGACGGCTATATCGTTCCGCTAATACAGAACTAGTAAAGTCCCAGTGGACCACTTTTGTGCAGAACTCTCCGCACCCCTACTTCCCGAAGCTATGCCAATTTTATGGTGACAATAACATGGTGGCATTTTCTGTTGATTTCCCATTGAATTCGGTGCCCAGTGGGAAAACGCCAAATTATGGAATTTCACGTGGAAGAATGGTGTTGCATCCCTCCAGTAGAGTTCCAAACACTTATAGAATCTACAGTATGTCAACACACATTGAAGCTGTTCTGGCGGCTTGGTTTTTCCTTTATTTTGGAAGTTACCTGTACACAAAGTACTCTAAACATGCTTGAACACTCTGTTCTGAACCTGTCTGCTCCCGCAGTTCAGAAAGTGATCTTGACTCAGAAAAGGTTGGTGACAACTGCTATAAACTATATGATCCTTTCCCCCAATTTAACATACAAGGAACACACATACTGATAGCCTATCGGTTAAGAGCATTTGGCCAGTAACTGATAGGTTGCTGAGTAGGTGAAAATAAATCTGCCAATGTGCCCTCAAGCAAGGCATTTAACCCTAATTGCTCCTGTAAGTCACTCTGGAAAAGAGTGTCTGCTAAATGACTACAATTACAGTATGTTTCACACTAACACAGTGTCCTGTCCTGTTCTGTTCTAGCTGTGGTGTGAAAGCACTCAGAGCAGAAGGGTGAATGACCCTCTGTTACACAATAGTGGAAAACACTTATGAACGCACCACAGGACACAGGCATGTAACCAACATGAGCATGCATTTACACTCTCCAACACACATAGAAAAACATACGCAGTACAAGGTGCAATACTAAATACCTAACTTATCACACTAACCCTCTTGTATGTGTGCACACGCCACACACACACACACACACACACACACACACACACACACACACACACACACACACACACACACACACACACACACACACACACACACACACACACACACACACACACACACACACACACACACACACACACACACACACACAGACACTCTGTAGGGGGTGAGCCCCCTGCGCAATAGTAGACAGCAGGTCAGAGTTGTATAAGAGCGGTGGTGCATCTGTTCTTAGAGCAGAGCAGATAAGCCTAGCAGAAGACCAGTCCTATTATATTACATTACGTGACGGGACAGGACATTAGTGAGATTGTGTGTGTGTGTGTGTGTGTGTGTGTGTGTGTGTGTGTGTGTGTGTGTGTGTGTGTGTGTGTGTGTGTGTGTGTGGGTGTGTGTGTGACCTTACCTTAGTGTAACTGTAAGCTTTATGTAAAAGCTCTTAGCCTGACTGTCATACAGTAGATAAACAACGCACCAGATAATACTCTACTTAGGGTATGTCACTAATACTTTTACTTTTGAAGAAGGTACTACATTGCTGTTCATATTATGTGGATTTCAACACTGTATTTGAATGCGCTTGTTGTAAGTTGCTCAGGATAAGAGCGTCTGGTAAATGACTGAAATGTAATATGATGTAATTTCATGACTACATTGACTTTCTAGTCACAAAATAATAGCAGGATACCCTAGCCTTACAATACTCACCCCAGACATTTGATAGTGGACACACACAAAACACTATTCTAATATATGGGCACACACAGGGCACATAAACTTTATAAAATTGGCACACACAGGGACAGATATATTTAACATAATGAACACATACTAGAGCAGACACATACAGTATATCTAAAGTTAGTGGTGTGATTATCTGTGTGTCCCCAGATTATGGTTCCAACTCCACAGGATGTAACAAAAGGTCAAAGTTTAATGCTACACTAATAAAATGCCAGCTTCTAACAACTAGGTTTGATGCTTCCCCAATGAAATGACCACTCTGCTGTGGCCAAAGGGAACAATAATTTCTCTCACTATCACGTTCGAAGGTAAGACCCAGGCGCAGACAATGTCGAAATAACCAATGTTTATTATCACAACAGGGGTAGTCAAAAGACAGGCCAGGGGCAAGCAGAGTTTGGTAATCCAGAGTAGTGGGGTAAAGGTGCAAGACGGCAGGCAGGCTCAGGGTCAGGGAAGGCAGAGTTCGGTAATCCAGAGTAGTGGGGCAAAGGTATAAGACGGCAGACAGGCTCGGGTTCAGGGCAGGTAGGAGGGTCAGAACCTGGAAAATCTAGGAGCCAAACATAGAACACAAGTTAAAGTACCCAAGGAAGATGGGCGACACCTGGAGGGGGGTGGAGACAAGCACACAGACAGGTGAAACAGATCAGGGTGTGACAGTACACCCCGCTCTACGGGCACCTCCTGGCGTCCTACCTGGGCGCATACCTGGCTGACTGGGGTTCCGGCGGTGGAACTCAGAGATGAGGTCTGGATCCAGGATGTCCCTACCCGGGACCCAGCACCTCTCCTCCGGGCCGTACCCCTCCCAGTCAACCAGGTACTGAAATCCCCTGCCCCGAGAACGTTCAGGAGACGCCTCACCTTGTACACCGGTTGGCCCTCGATGAGCCGGGGAAGAGGGGTAGGCCTGGAAACAGGTGACAAAGGGCTGTGAGACGTGGGTTTAACTCTGGACACATGAAAGGTGGGATGAATACGAAGGGTCCGGGGCAACAGAAGGCCTACAGCAGAGTTGTTAATTATACAAGAAATGGGGAAAGGGCCAATAAATCAGGAGGGGCAGATCCCGGGTGGATAGCCAAACCTTCTGCCCTACCCAATACCTGGGAGCCGGGGTCCGGTGGCGGTCCGCCTGTTGTTGAGGTGGTCTTGAGAAGGGTAGACTGAGCTGTCCTCCAGGTCCGACGACAGCAGCAGACAAACATCTGGGCCGAAGGTGCGCCGACCTCTCGAAGGGTGAGAGCCCCATGGTGGAGCAAGGAAGGGTGTTACGGGCGTACTCCACCCATACCAGTTGCTGACTCCAGGTGGTGGAGTTGGCAGAGACTAGGCAGAGAAGGGTCGTCTCCAAGTCCTGGTTGGCTTGCTCCGACTGTCCTTTCGACTGGGGATGGAAACCAGAGGACAGGCTGGCCGACGACCCAATAAGCGTGTAGAACGCCTTCGAGAACCGGGAAGAGAACTTGGGACCCCGGTCGGACACCATGTCCACCGGGAGTCCGAGGATCCGGAAGACGTGCTGCACCATGAGTTGGGCCGTCTCCTTGGCTGAGTACGGGAATTGGACAAAGTCTCGATATGGCCCACCAGAGTACTCGCTCCTACTAGTGGGCAGGGTCTTTTACCGGGCAAGCGGACACAAAATGACCAAGAGTCCCGCAGTACAGACACCTCTTAGTACTGGTCCTGTACGTCATAATCGGTCACACTGCGGTAGCCTTGCCGAACCTGGATAAGCCTCCAGGCAGCTTCTCTCCCGGAAAACCAAAAACTCTCCTCACCTCTCCCACAAACCCCTCCAGACTCCCCTATATGGCCGTCTAGCGTTCCCATATCGCGGTAGCCCAGGTGAGATCCCTACCGGACATCAGTGTGATGAGGTAGGCAATCTTGGAGCGCTCCGAGGGGAAGGAGGAGTGCTGAAGCTCAAAAATGAGGGCACACTGAGACAAAAATGCCAGACAGGTGCTCGGCTCTCCATTGAAGCATTCCGGCAGAGGTAAACGGGGCTCCCGGGAAGGTGGGGCAGTGCTTCTAGCCGCCGCTTTGCTGGGGAGCTGTGGGGCTGCCACCGTGGCAGGCTGCCTCCCCGCCAACCCACGGCATCAGCATGTCTAGCGTCCGGTCATGACGCTCGGCCAACGTCTGGACCTCCACCAGAAGGCCCCGAAGCGGTTCCTCGTGCCTGCCAATGGAGGCTCCTTGGGAGGAGATGGCGTGGCCCAGCTGGTCTGAGTCTACTGGGTCAGTCATGGCCAGTTCGTACTATCACGTTCAAAGGTAAGACCCAGGCGCAGACAACGTCGGAATAACCTATGTTTATTATCACAGGGGTAGGTAAAAAACAGGTCAGGGGCAAGCAGAGTTCGGTAATCCAGAGTAGTGGGGTAAAGGTACAAAACATCAGACAGGCTCGGGGTCTAGGAGATAGTAACAAATAGCAAAGCAGGAGCAAAGGGGAAAAACGCTGGTAGGCTTCAACAAGCAAAACGAACTGGCAACAGCCAAACATAGAACACAGGTTAAAGTACCCAGGGGCTAATGAGGAAGATGGGCGACACCTGGAGTGACACTCACTAATGTCCCGTAAAAACTAGAGGTACCCCCTCCACACACGCCCTCCAAAATCTACCCAACCCCTGTGCACTCTCCCTTCATCCGTCTTGAGCCCCGCCTCCCCCTGAAACAAACCACCTGCTACCCCTTTCTTCCTATCTCTCCAGTCTTTTCTTGTCTTCCTTTTCCTCCAGCCCCACTCTCTTTCCATGCTCCTCCCCTCTGGTCTCACTGTCCACCCTTTCTCTCCCTCCTCTCTCCCCCCAGGTCTCTCTCTCATTTCTCCCTCCTCTCTTATGTCACTCCCCTGTCAATCTCCCCCCTCTTCTCTGGTCTCCCTCCTTTCGCTCCCTTCTACCCTCTCCAGTCTCTCTCTCCATTATTCCTCTCCCTCTTCTCTCCCACAGGTCTCTGTCGATCCTTTCTCAAACTCTCTCACCTTAGGTCTTCCTCCATCTCCTCTGTCCTGTTTATTCTTCACCAGGTCTTCTCCCCCACCCCGCAGCCCAGGTCAGGGAAATGCTGCTAGCTCCATCTTAGATATGGATTGCCAGTGTTTGCTGCAACCCTAACCCTAACCCTAAGTGAGTGAGATAGACTAACCCAGCCCACTGGAGACACATATGGAGAGCACCCTGAGGATAAACTGACTTAATATGGCATTATGACATGAGCATGGAAGGGTGGTGAGGATGTTCATGATGATGATAATGATGATGATGAGAGGGAGGAGAAGGAGGAGGATGAGGAGGGGGTTGAGAGCTTCAAGTTCCTTGGTGGAGGACAAATGGACCTATCATGGTCCAAACACACCAACACAGTCATGAAGAGGGTCCAAACACATCAACACAGTCGTGAAGAGGGCACAACAACGCCTTTTTATCCTCAGGAGGCTGAAAAGATTTGGCATGATGCCTCAGATCCTCAAAAGGTTCTACAGCTACACCAATGAGAGCATCTTGACTTGCTGCATCACCACTTGGTATGGCAACTGCTCGGTATCCGATCGCAAGACGCTACAGAGGATAATGCGTACGGCCCAGTGCATCACTGGGGTCGAACTCCCTGCCATCCAGGACCTCAATACCAGGCGGTGTCAGAGGAAGGCCCTATAAATTGTCAAAGACTCCAGTCACCAAAGTCATAGACTGTTCTCTCTGCTACCGCACGACAAGCAGTACCGGAGCCCCAAGTCTGGGATCAAAAGGCTCCTCAACAGCTTTTCTACCCCTAAGCCATAAGACTGCTAAACAGTTAATTAAATGGAGATCTTGACTATATATTTACATGTTTTTGCACTGACCTCTTGCACTGGTTCTGTGGACACTTACTAGACTCTACCCATACACTCACACATACCACACTGACACGTCAACACACACACACACACACACACACACACACACACACACACACACACACACACACACACACACACACACACACACACACACACACACACACGCGCGCGCCTAGTCACTTTCGCCCCTACTTACATGTACATATTACCTCAACTACCTCGTACCGCTGCACATTGAGTCATTGTAGCTGCTTTTCTGTGATAAACAGGGTAAATAGGATTCAATAATGTTATCCATGCCTCTCTCTTGCTTTTATTTTCTATTTTTCTCTCTCTCTGCCCCTTTTCTGTTTCTCTATCCCCCTCTGTCTGCTCTTTCCATCTTTACCTCTGCCCCACTTGTCTTTGTATTTCTTATGTCTGTCTGTCTGTCTCTCTCTCTTTCTCTCTCTCTCTCTCCCTGTTCCCCCTTTCTCTCCCTCTGTCTCTTGTTTTCCCGTGGTGGTAGTACTGGTGTAATCCTTACCTGGACAGGCGCCAAATATGTCTGCAGACACCTGCGTCAGCCCCGCTCAGAAAAAAAAGAAAAGAAAATCCCTCCTCCCCTCTCTCCTCCTCCTCTCTTCAGTCTCTTTGTGTGTCAGTCGTTCTGACTGTGATTGGATGTGTTTGTGCATATACGTATTTGTGCATGCGTGTGTGTGTGTATGTGTGTGTGCGTGACTTCCTTCCAGTGTGTGTGTGCGTGTGACCTCAAGGTCAACCTGCCCTCAGTGTCAAGGGGGATTTAAATTTGATTGAATTTGAATTGAATGCAGGAGAACTCGATGACCGGTCTAAACTCCACTGTATTAATGGCTTGTTGTGACCTCCCAGTCTGTCTGGGACAAGGCAGGCCTATTGTTACAAGTTGGCTTGAATAAAGAGCACATTTGTTTTGCGTCCTTACACAGTGATTGTATTAGGACTCCCATTGATTCAGATCGGTCAGTGTCTCACATCTGAAATATCAGTTTAGATGACAGATAAGAAGAAAATGTCTGGTTACTGTTTATGTGTCCTTTCTATAAGATGTTCCTCTTCTCAGTCTCACTATCATTTATGTTTAGCGGTTTCAATCCAGGCTGACACTTATTTTGTAAGGTAATCTGACAAGCTTTATTGATATTTCCCAAACAAACACACTATATTTGTTGAAGTAGCTGTATGTGTTTTTCCCAAGGTCTACCTGATAGGCCACACTGTATCTTCCACCTGTAATCTCCATGTTATCAGTCACTCAACAGTCTCTTCAGGTTTTCCATAGGAGCTAGCCTACATGGCTGACTGCCTAAGTCTATCTTCGCTATGAAAACAGCTGAACTAAGTGTAAAACAAATGTTACAGTGCATAAGGTGGAAGCTGGCCGGCACGCTGTTCCGAGAGTGTCATCATGGTTACTGACAGGGTGGGTTGTGTACTTGTGTTATCGTTTGGGTGCATTGTGGAAACCACACTAGTGCTGGCACCCTGCCACACCACACTCCTCTCCTATCTCTCCCTGGAAGTGCAGTGAAAATAAACTGGCAGTTACTATAATATGCCACGACCCACTGACCATTTGTGTGTGTGTTAATTATAGAGGGGAGAGTATTGTAAAAGGGATGCCCTCATGAACACACACACACACACACACAAACACACAAGGACACAAACACGTACATCAACAAGAACAAACCCATATAAATTGCTGTTATTCAGGCTAGATGCACCAATACATCCGGTCCTGATAACTAAATGAGGTTTCAATAACAACCTGCCCTTTCTTCTCCTAGAATAGTTTGTTCTGAGACAAGAACACTCTGTCTTTGTCTGTTTGCTGTGTGTGTGTGTGTGTGTGTGTGTGTGTGTGTGTGTGTGTGTGTGTGTGTGTGTGTGTGTGTGTGTGTGTGTGTGTGTGTGTGTGTGTGTGTGTGTGTGTGTGTGTGTTGAGCCTGGAAGCTAAGGGGCTGAGTAGTGTTCTTGCACCCTGTTGACAGACCTGAAGAACGCAGGGTGCCAGAGCATCACGTTCTGTTCCAGACCCGAGGAACACAGTCACACAGTCACATGCCCACACGCACATATACAGACTAGGTATTAGACTGGCCTTATTTCTATTACAGCATGTTGGATGACTGTCATTAATATTCCATTCAACCGGTTCAATGTAACATCGATAGGTTTAGGCTACTACATGATACTCGAATTGTCCTTGTACCCATCATGAGGTTGCTACAACCTAGCCTACTGTATGAATGAAAGTTTACAACATACAGTAGGTGCATAGGCTGAGAGAATTTACAGTAATCAAGGTGACAGCCTGCATCTAGCTGATCTAAGGTGTACTCATCAGTCCAACATTTGCAAACAAGAGTTTCTATTGGACAAATTAAGGTATGTTTATCCCCGTTTCATTCCATTTGCGGAATGAATACACCCCTGATCACATGCAAACATAGCATCCCTTTCTGTTTGAGCCAGGTGTTTGATGCTAGCTAAGTAGGTGAAAAATATATATACTATGAAATACCTCTCTCTCTCTTTCTCTCACTATTGCTTCTCCTTAATTTGGGAAGAAATTAATTTATTCAAAATTGTTCAACTATTGTTTTTCTCTCTCTTTGAGTCAACTACTCACCACATTTTATGCACCGCAGTGCTAGCTAGCTGTAGTTTATGCTTTCAGTACTAGATTCATTCTCTGATCCTTTAATTGGATGGACAACATGTCAGTTCACTCTGCAAGAGCTCCGATAGGTTGGAGGATGTCATCCTGAAGTTATCATAATTACTGTGTAAGTCTATAGAAGGGAGTGAGAACCATGAGCCTCCTAGGTTTTGTATTGAAGTCAATGTACCCAGAGGAGGATGGAAGCTAGCTGTCCTCCAGCTACACAATGGTGCTACCCTACAGAGTGCTGCTGAGGCTACTGTAGACCTTAATTGCAAAACAGTGTTTTAATCAATTATTTGGTGACGTAGATATATTTTGTATAGTTTAATCTAAAAAGGAAAACTTTTTTAATGTTTCACTATAAAAAAAAATGGTCCTCCCTTTCCTCTTCTGAGGAGCCTCCACTGATATACACATGCACACAGCTGCCAGGGCCTCATGGCTGAGCCTGGGGAGAGCAGGGTATATATAAACCTGTGCTTAACTCAACACCTTCTCCAATACTAAGAGACAGAGATGACCTACTATTTGAAATGTCATCCTCTCACGCAGCTGGATCTATTCAGGAAAATAAGCTATTTTTCTCTGATGCTCCTGCTGTGGATTTCACATTCAGTACACACTCAAAATAGGGTGCAGTAAAGGAACACACACAGACACACAAGCATACACAATAACGAGGAAGAAAGAAAATAAATAGAAACTAAGAAAGTACGTTAACTAAATTGACTCAGTTACCACTATTTCCCCATAACATCCATTTCTCCATAGGACATCCTCCTAAGAAGTCAACATGCTGTTATTTGCCTATCTAATACACACAGCCACCGGTGACACGGGAGACAAACACCATACAGCCAGGTGATTCATTAGATGACCCTCTCCTCTGACTCAGCCAATCATACAGTTGTTACTGTCTTTACATTCCGTTCAGAAGAAGTCCTTCTGTTGAGAAAGAACAGACACACAAGAAGAACAACACCTGGATGGAGGGAGGGAGGGAGGGAGGGAGGGTGAGAGAGAGAGAGAGAGAGAGAGAGAGAGAGAGAGAGTGAAAGAGAGAGTGTGAAATACCTGACCACCATCCAGATGACCTGAAGCCTTCTGGCTTTTACAAATATATAAAAATCCAGGTGTTTTAAGCTTTGTTCGCACAGTGTCACAGTGGTATAGGGAGCATCTAGAGTTCAGCCAGAGAGAACAGCTACTACAGTGCTGTGAACAATGCTATGTGGCATGTTGTTTACAAGTTAGATTGTGGAACAAGCAAAAGAATGCCATGCCATGCCACCATTTTAAATCTACACACAACAAGCCAGTTACATAATACTGTATTATATAATGACTTAATTTACCTAGTTTGCCTTTCAATTTTGAGTTAGTGTATAGGCCTACCAACTTTGAAATAGGATACAGCTGGTAGCCTCAGATGGTATGCAGTATACACACAACCAGTCTGCCAAGCACACTGCAGGGGTCATATACTACTATGAAAACATAATTCTCTATAGATATAGATGAGTACTTTAGATATTAACTTTTAATTGATCATTATTAAAAACAACTTGAAGTCCAAAAGCCCAAACTTGTTGGTTCTACTTTTCGCAATAAAGAAGCTTTTTTATTTATTTAACTCCATTTGTCCTCCAAGTGTTGCTGAATCTCCTCTCTACCTCAGTTTGCTCATCAATTCATGCAACTTGGTTGGTAGGCGAGGTAGCGGCAGTGATCCCTTCCCTTTAATCATTATGTCAACAGTTCTGACAGGAAGGACAAGTAGTGAAGACACTAATGAGTCTTTAACAGCTACCAGTGTGTCATCACCTGCCTGTTGACCCAACACTGACATTGGCCTATCGCTTTCAGCCTGGATTCTCCTGCTCCTGCCATTGTGTTCTGTGTCAACATTATGCCACTGACTTGACTTCAGCTTTTACCATAACACACAACAGAAGAGGTGAACACTGTGTCAGCGTGTAGAAATAGCCCAGCTAGCACATAATGTTCTGAGAATCATATCTTTCTTAGAGCTTGGTGAGTGTGTGGTTGTCCTATGGTTATTCTGCATACAACCTTCTCACAACGTTCTGGGAATGGTGCAGGATAGTTGCTTGGCTTTGGAACATTCTCAGCATATTCAAGGAACTTGACAAAATAACAGTATTTTCTTGGAATTTCATTACTATAACAGAATGTTTCCTACAAGTTCAAACATGGTTACATTTCATTACATTTTTGGTAATGTTCTAGTAACATTCTCCAACTGGTTTGAAATTGTGAATGTTCCCAAATAGAATTTCAAGACTTCAGCATAACGTTTCCACCAGGTTTCCTCATGGTTCTATTTAAAGTAATGTACTTTGAACGTTCAGAGAACATCGAGAAACAATGCTCTTCTGTGGGAATTTCTTTCTGCATGTTTCCTCATGGTTCTCAGTCATGTTCTCAGAACATTAATACAACTTTCCATAATAACCACAAGATAACATTAGTAATGTTCAAAGAACGTTCTATGAATTTTATTGAAAAACATACACATTAAATTCTCAACATCAGCAAAACTCTATCCTTATTAAGTGGGTTCAGGTGTGTTGGCCATGCCCACTAATTGACCACAACTGATCTTAATGAGTGCTTGTTTCCTTTGAAATGGTGTCTGATAGAATAGACTTGAACAGATTTGTATGAGTTAAAAAAACATGGCATACTAGCTCCATCCTAGTGGTGCAGTGGACAAATTCCTTGGATAGAAAACAGAAGGTCATAGGTTTGAATCTCACTGACACAGTGCCACACAAACCTCAAAATAACCTACAATTTCAGTGAACCATAGTAAAATGTTTCCAGAACCTCCCTGCAACAAAAAAGATACGTTCCCAGAACAGGCAAATTCTTCCGTTCTCAGAACGTTTAAAAAACATTCATTACAGCATGTTGGATGGATAGCAGTCAGGAAATGCATGGCTTTGTCCATGAACTGATGGGAAATCAAAAACCTACATTCCCACAACTTCCAATGAACCAAATGTGCTAGCTGGGACACAACATAGAAAATATACATACACAGTTAAATTGATCAATTGTTGTCAATATTAGATGTACACAGAGTGAGATATATGCAGAGTGAAATGTATGCAGTAAAGTTTTGATCAATTATGATTTAGATACACCCTCTCAAATGTCAAATAAAATTGTATTGGTCACATACACATATTTAGAATATATAAATATTAGGGCGAGCAATGTCAGAGTGGCAATCATTACAGTAGTTTCATGGCTGAAGTCTGGATCTGTTCTGTTTGTGAGTAGGCCTACCAACACAGTCAAACCGACAGTGAACTGGATCATAGGTACGTTATCCTCACTGATACGCAGAGACCCACAGAGGAAGAGAAACCACATGGGAAAACTATAGAAGCAGCCAGACAGTATAGAGCAGACATTGCATCCCCACGTGACTGTCTCGTGTGTGTGTGACCGCTTGTGTGTGTGTGTGTGTGTGAGTGTGTGTGTATTCAACAGACAGTGCATCACCTGGCTGCTAGACAACTGCCTTGTGATACGCCTGCTGAATACTAATGTGTTTCAGTCACTGAGGAACTAACCTCGTCCCCAGGCTTGAATTGCTGGCGCATACACAGAGAGAGAGACGGCTGGTGGAGGAGATTACGGAGGAACAGACCATTTTGACGGCACGGGGAAGAGAAAGACCCTGGCTGGGCTGAAATGGTACATTCCCAGACACTACCGATCCCCAGTGTCTTACCCATGACTACCGATAAAGAGAGAGAGAGAGACAGTGAAGGAGACAAAAAGACAGAGAGAGATAGAAAGAGAGAATGAGAATAAGAGAGAGAGACAGCAGAAAATGTTTTGTCATAAATCCACACACACACTCCAGATAGTGATATTCAGATTGGTGAATGAATGCCTCAATAAACAGATATTGTAAATAGACAAGTGAATTTACACTCAGCTATGTTCAAGTTCTCAAATGAGTTTAGACAGTAGATCTCCCTCCCTAGGAACTGCTATGCTTTCATTAACACACACACTGAATGCTTATGCCTCTCTTTAACACACACCATTAGAATGAAATGTATGTGCGTGTGTGTGTGTGTGTGTGTGTGTGTGTGTGTGTGTGTGTGTGTGTGTGTGTGTGTGCGTGCATGCATGCGTGTATGTTTGTGTGTCTAGGTTTACATGCACTTCATGCATGAGTGTTTGTGGATTTATGTGCATGTGTGAGTGGGTGTTTCTTTCTCACTGACACAATTGCAGTGCCATTAAAGGGTGCCAATAATTTCCGATAGCTGTGCTTAGTGAGGGTGATAGTGGAGCTGATATTATCACTGGCTGTGTGACGTTCCTCTCTGCATTGAGGTACAGTATACATTGGGTGTACAAAACAATTAGAACACCTGCTCTTTCCATGACACAAACTGACCAGGTGAATCCAGGTGAAAGCTATGATCCCTTATTGTAAAATCCACTTCAATCAGAGTAGATGAAGGGGAGGAGACAGGTTAATGAAGGACTTTTAAGCCTTGAGACAATTGAGACATAGATTGTGTATGTGTGACATTTAGAGAGTGAATGGATAAGATCTGAGCAACAGGTAGCCTAGCGTTTAGAGCGTTGGGACAGTAACCGAAAGGTGGCTGGTTTGAATACCCGAGCCGACAAGGTGAAAAACCTGTCAATGTGTCCTTGAGCAAGGCACTTAACCCTAATTTGCTCCAGGGGCTGACCCTGTAGGTAGGCTGTCATTGTAAATAAGAATTTGTTCTTAACTGACTTGCCTATTTAAATAAAGGTTAAATAAAAAAATACATAGAGTATATACTGTATATTTAAGTACCTTTGAATAGGGTATGGTAGTACACATGCACTGGTTTGGGTCAAAAACTGCAACGCTGCTGGGTTTTTCACGTTCAAAGGTTTCCTGTGTGTATGAAGAATGGTCCATCATGCAAAGAACATCGAGCTATCTTGACACAACTGTAGGAAGCATTGGAGTAAACATGGGCCAGCATCCCTGTGGAAAGCTTTAGACACCTTGTAGAGTCCATACCCAAACAAATCGAAGCTTTTCCTAATGTTTGGTACACTCAGTGTAGAGGCAACCCAGCCAGTGTAGTATGAGAGAAACAGTAATGTCATCCAGTATAATCTCAGCCTGGGGACAACCATTACATTTACCAAGGAAGCATGTTGTTTAACAGCCCAGCATGACAACGTTAGAGGGATTTATGTTGTCTATACTGTAGTTGCATGCAGAGAAGGATCCCTGGAAGAGCATAGACTTGGGGTGGCTATACAGTATATAATGTATAATCTGGAATTGCTTATGGAATTTCCGCCAGGAATACTCCTTTAGAATATTGGACATGGAATACAGCACTGTGTGTGTGTGTGTGTGTGTGTGTGTTCTAAAACAGTAGACAGTAGTTACATGTGTGCGTAACAATACTGTGTTATGTACTTGAAAATAGAAATTCATGCTGTTCTCTGTTTCTCAGACCTGTGTGCGTGCGTGAGGAATGATTCAGCCCCAGTGTCAGACAGTCAGAGTGGTATTCCATGTTTACATTAATCCCAGGAATTGATGGGAACTAGGAGATAATGGGAATGCCTTAATGAGGGTCATTGATCGCATATTGATACATATATACACATAGACACAGATACAGATGTAGGATCTTAATTTGATCCCCCTGTTGCAGGAGAACTTTCCTAATAATATAATTCACATTTCCAGTTGCTGCAGGATTATTTTCTTCATACATAGACACATAGATAGGAGGCAGCCAGTAATAAAAAGGATGAGTACTATCCCTCTCTCTCTTTCCTCTCTCTCTTCCCCTCCAATCAGTCCCTATCTCTCCTTTCTTCTACTTTCTCATCAAGACACTACCTCGCCTGTTAATTAGATCCCTCACGACTCCTAGATGGGAAAATCAGGATATTTAATTAGCTGGCAAGTGCTTGATTAAAACCGGGAATCATGGAGCTCAGTGGTTCTTCATGTTCTATATGTTGGGGAAGGTGTTTGTTGATGGAGCCTCATTCAATTCAGTCAATACATCTAGAATGTGGCAGAGGAAATGCAAGTGTGTTTCCCACAAATGTCCGCTCCTCATCTCAGAAAATGTGGATTGATGGCAGCCTTGTCGGGAAACTGAAGAAGAGAGATGCTGCTTATAAATACGGCTAGGAGACCGGAGGTTAAACAGTACAAATACGACCTACGCATCAAGATGGTAAGACACAAGTAAACAGTAGGGACAAAGTGGAGGAGCAATTCAGCAATTCAATGGGGAGGACAATGGCGTTTGTGGCAGGGTCTTCTAACGATCACGGATTACAAAATGGATAAAGTTTGGAACCACCAAGACTCTTCATAGAGCTAGCCAAACTGAGCAATCGGGGGAGAAGGGCCTTGGTCAGGGAGGTGACCGAGAACCCAATGGTTACTTTGACAGAGCTCCAGAGTTCCTCTGTGTAGATGGGTAAACCTTCCAGAAGGACAACCATCTCTGCGGCACTCCACCAATCAGGCCTTTATGGTAGAATGGCCAGACGGAAGCCGCTCCTCAGTAAAAGGTACATGACAGTCCGCTTGGAGTTTGCCAAAAGGCACCTAAAGGACTCTCAAACCATGAGAAACAAGATTCTCTGGTCTGATGAAACCGAGATTGAAATCTTTGGCCTCAATGCCAAGTGCCACGTCTGGAGGAAACCTGGCACTATCCCTACAGTGAAGCATGGTGGGGGCAGCATCATGCTGTTGTCAGGCTCTGGCCATAGAGAAGCTTATTGCTTCTCTATATAGCCATGGTCAGAGTCTGACAGGTATATAATTTATCTTTCTATGTGGGGGTTTTGTGTTGGATCCCTAATTAGAGGTGGTGTGGGTCATTGTTGAATGTCAGAGAAAGAAGTAAGTGTGTTACGTTTTGTTGAATCGTGTTTTGTTTTGTTTTGTTAGTTCGTCATTTTGGAATTTAATAATCAGTAAATAAAATGTTGAACTATACCTGCGCTGCGCCTTGGTCTCTGTAGATAGATAGATAGATAGATAGGTACTTTATTGATCCCCCGGGGGGGAAATTTCATTATCAAGCAGCTACAACAAAAACACAGGGCAGGTGCAAAATGCCACAACGAAAGTACACAAAAGACAGATACACGGTACATGATACATAGAGCGGCAGTATGAAAAAGTATAGAAATACAGGATATCTGGAGTGCAAAAAAAAGCTATAAAAGGACATTGCATAGTATGAGTGGTTGGCTGAATATGTACACTATACATTGGTGGATGTTGGATGGTTAACTATACTATACAGGTTGATGGCAGAGAAATACTTCAGTAGCTAATGCGTATGATATGAGCGAGGGTAATAATAGTTTACTTAATAGACAGACTGGGTAAATGAACAGGTAGGTGAAAATTTTGCATGGTTAAATTAGCTGTACAGTTAGGTATACAGTTATATTTACAGATAAGTGAATACTTGCATGTTTACACAAACTGTACAGGTAAATGACAGGAAGAGATACTTTAATAGCTAAATGTGTGTATGATATCATTGGGGTAATAATAGTAATTCCCTTAAAATACAGTCCTTAGTGCGCAGGGTTTAATTACAGACAACTGCACTTATTGCACATTTGATATACTAAAAGCAATGAGAAAAGGTGCAACTGGCAGGATACTAATATGCATTCCCGAGTGAATGCCTAGGTCCAATAATTACTTACAATATTGCATGTGATATAATATAACAACTGTACATGGGTATGTATATACAGACCTGTATGAATAAGTAGGTCCTGAGTGGATGAGTGCTGACGGAACAGAGTTACTCACGGATGGATGCATAATTGTTAAACTAGGTCCTAGCACCCCAACAGTTCCAGATCTATGTTGCCGACGGCACGGCACCCCGGTGAGGCATTATATAGTCTCATAGCCGCCGGCAGGAAGGACCTCCTGTAGCGCTCTCTGGCACACCGTGGTGGGATCAGTCTGTGACTGAAAGAGCTCCTCTGCGTCATAACCATAGCGTGCAGAGGGTGGGTGACGTTGTCCATGATGGCCAGCAGTTTGGCCAGGATCCGTCTCTCCGCCACCTCCTCTAGAGTGTCAAGGCTCATCCCCAGGACAGAGCTAGCCTTCCTGATCAGCTTATTTACCCGAGAAGCATCACCGGCTTTGATGTTTGCTCCCCAGCACACCACTGCAAAAAAGATGGCACTGGCCACCACAGACTGGTAGAAGGTATGCAGTAGTTTACTGCACACGTTGAAGGACCTGAGCCTCCTCAGAAAGTAGAGTCGGCTCTGGCCCTTTTTGTACAGGGCCCCGGTGTTACCAGCCCATTCCAGTCTGTTGTCCATATGGACACCCAAGAACTTGTATGACTCAACCATTTCCACATCCATCCCCTTTATAGGGACTGCAGTCAGTTGTGCCTTGGTTCTCCTGAAGTCCACCACCATCTCCTTAGTTTTGCTGATGTTGAGCTGAAGGTGGTTCTGCTCACACCACAACACAAAGTCACTGATTGTGCTCCTGTACTCCTCCTCCTGCCCACCCCTGATGCACCCTACAATAGCAGAGTCATCCGAGAACTTCTGTAGGTGGCACCCTTTCGTGACAGAATGACAGAATGACAGAATGACAGAGTGACAGAATGACCCACCAGATCGAGACCAAGCAGCGCAATGGGGGAGAGATGGAGAGAGAAGCCCGAAGGCAACCCCAAGAACAATTTTTTTTTGGGGGGGGGCTATGGGGGTGGTCTTGTGGCGAGGAGGAAGCGCCAGGACCACTCTCCATGAAAGAGGCGCCGAGGCCGGAGTATAAGGGGAGGGGAGAATGGAGGGAGATAAGAGAACTGTTCAGGCGAAGTTGGGAGGAGTGTAAGAGTGAGAGGAAGGAGCTGGAGTTAGTGGGGCCCAACGTGAGCATCCACAATCTGGGTCCGGTCGTCTGCTCTACTCCCATGCCAGAGCAGTCTACCCCACCGGTGCCCAGTCCGGGACCGGCCGTCTGCTCTACTCCAGGGCCAGAGCAGTCTGTTCCACCGGTGTCCAGTCTGGGTCCGGTTGTCTGCTCCGCCCCCATGCCAGAGCAGTCCGCTCCACCGGTGCCCAGTCCGGGCCCGGTTATTTGCCCCGCTCCATGGCCGGAGCCGTTTACCCCACCGGTGCCCAGTCCGGGACCGGTTAATTGCCCCGCTCCATGGCCCGGAGCCGTTTGTCCCACCGGTACCCAGTCCGGGTCTCTGTATGCACCCTTTCGTGACAGCTGTGGGGATGTTTTTCAACGGCAGGGGCTGGGAGACTAGGGAAAGATGAACGGAGCAAACTACAGAGAGATCCGTGATGAAAACCTGCTCCAGATCGCTCAGGACCTCTGACTGGGGGTGAAATTTCACCTTGCAACAGGACAACGACCCTAAGCACACAGCCAAGACAACGCAGTAGTGGCTTCAGGACAAGTCTCTGAATGTCCTTGAGTGCCCCAGCCAGAGCCCGGACTTGAACCCGATCAAACATCTCTGGAGAGACCTGAAAATAGCTGTGCAGCGACGCTCCCCATAGAACCATACAGAGCTTGAGAGGATCTTCAGAGAAGAATGGGAGAAACTCCCCAAATACAGGTGTGCCAAGCTTGTAGTGTCATACCCGAGAAGACTAATGGCTGTAATCACTGCCAAAGGTGCTTCAACAAAGGTGCTTCAAGCTAATATTTCTAAAAACCTGTTTTTGCTTTGTCCTTCTGGGTTATTGTGTGTAGATTAATGTGGAAAAAAACATAATTTTATACATTTTAGAATAAGGCTGTAATGTAACAAAATGTGGAAAAAGTCAAAGGGTCTGAATACTTTCTGAATGCACTGTATGTAAGTCATTCAAGCATGTTAACCCTCGCAAGGCAGTAGGCCCAGACGGTAACCCTAGCAGTGACCTCAGCGCATGTGCAGACCAGCATGTTAACCCAAATGCACTGCACACTGACCTCACTATCTTCGACAAAGGAATGCATATGTGAGGATGCTGTATCTACACGACTGTGTGGCCTCACAAAGTTCGCTGACGAGACTACAGTAGTAGGCCTGATTACCAACAACTACGAGACGGCCTACAGAGAGGAGGTAGGCACTCTGACAGCGTTGTGCGAGGTAAACAACCTCTCCCTCAACATCAGCAAAACAAATGAGCTGATTGTGGACTTCAGGAGGAACCAGGTTTGGCAGGCCCCCATCCTCATCAACAGGGCTACCGTGGAGACGGTCAAAACTTCAAGTTCCTCAGTGTGCACAGGGTGTTGAAATGGTCAAACCACCCGGACACCATGGTGAAGAAGGCACGGTAGCAACTCTAAACCCTCAGGAGGCTGAAGAAATTCGACCTGTCACACAGTGTTTTACAGGAGCACCATCGAGAACATACTATCCGGCTTTATCACGGCCTGGTCCATCTCTACAGAGGGTGGTACGCTCAGCCGAACGCACTATTGGGTGCTCATTGCCTGCCCTTCAGAGCACCTACAACCCTAGGTGTCGCAGGAAGGCCAAGAACATCATCAAGGACCTCAGCCACCTGAGCCACGGCCTGTTCTCCCCGCAATCATCACTCAGACCCGGTCAGCATAGGATTATCATGGCAAAAACTGTCAGACTGGCCAATAGCTTCTACACTGTACCCCTTCTGCCCCCTGGAATTCCTACCCCCCCCCCCCCCATTGCTGCTGCCCCATGGATATTCTATATTCTATACCTCCTTCCAACAAACATTTACCCTGCCCCCACCACCAATGGACATTTATCATTGTTACAGCAGTAAATATGTATGTATTATTATTTTGTATTATTATTTCATTCACTTCCCCCCTGCTGCTCCCCCTATGGACATTCTACACCCCTCTCTTTTTGACCTGCACTGTTGGAGCTCGAGCATAAGAATTTCACTGTACCCTGCGATTACATCAGCGACCCTGTGCATGTGACTAAAACGTTAATCTAATCTAATAATGTAATCTAAATCCCATATCTACATTACTCCACTCCCCCTCATGATTGACAGTGTACAATGGTTGATGTAAGAGCAAACCTTTCAGATTACATCTGACAGTGTAGACACATGTAGAAAGAGTATTTACAGAAGCTATAGAGAAGCACAAAGATCTTAACTATGTGTCCTTTCTTTGACAAACTGTTTTGCTTGCAAAGCATTTCCACATAGCCATGATTGTATCTAACAAATCCGGCAAAGATATGCAGAATTAATCATATTTGAAATATTGGACATGGAATATAGCACCGTGTGTGTCTGTGTGTGTGTGTGTGCATTATGATATACCTCACACAGTAAGTTCATACAGTCGTCCGGAACACTCTTACTCTCTTAATTTTGTCTCTCTCCTCTCTCTCTCTCTCTCTTTCTCTCTCACTCAGACAGTACTAGAGAGCTGCAGGTGTTGTCTGCAATCACAGGAACATTCTCCTCCAGTCATGTTTTAACTAATTACTGTACACATTAGCATGACAGGGTTCCTAGTGTGTGTGTGTTTGTTCGTATGTGTGGGTGTGTGTACAGTCATCATCAGACTCTCCCTCTCTGTCTGCAGACCTAAGACCTGCTGACCTACAATACCGTACATACCCCAACCAGAAACCATGGATTACAGGCAACATCCACACTGAGCTAAAGGGTAGAGCTGACGCCTTCAAGGAGCGGGACTCTAACCCGGACGCTTATAAGAAATCCCGCTACGCCCTCAATTGAACCATCAAACAGGCAAAGCTCCAATACAGGATTAAGATTGAATCGTACTACACCGGCTCCGATGCTCATTGAATGTGGCAGGGCCTGCAAACTACAGACTACAAAGGGAAGCACAGCCGCGAGCTGCCCAGTGACACGAGCCTCCAGATGAGCTAAATCACTGCTATACTCGCTTCGAGGCTAGTAACACTGAGGCATGCATGAGAGCATCAGCTGTCCCGGACGACTGTGTGATCACGCTTTCCGTAGCCGATGTGAGTAAGAGTTTTCAACAGGTCAACATTCACAAGGCCGCTGGGCCAGACGGATTACCAGGACGTGTACTCCGATCATGCGCTGACTAACTGGCATGTGTCTTGATTGAGTCTGTAATACCAACATGTTTCAAGCAGACCACCATAGTCCCTGTGCCCAAGAACACTAAGGTAACCTGCCTAAATGATTACAGACCCGTAGCACTCACGTCTGTAGCCATGAAGTGCTTTGAAAGGCTGGTCATGGCTCATATTAACACCATTATCCCAGAAACCCTAGACCCTCAAACAGATCCACAGATGATGCAATCTCTATTGAACTCCACAATGCCTTTTCCCACCTGGACAAAAGGAACACCTACGTGAGAATTCTATTCATTGACTACAGCTCAGTGTTCAACACCATAGTGCCCTCAAAGCTCATCACTAAGCTAAGGATCCTGGGACTGAACACCTTCCTCCTGGACTTCCTGACGGGCCGCCCCCAGGTGGTAATGATAGGTCACAACACATCTGCCACGCTGATCCTCAACACTGGGGCCCCTCAGGGGTGCCTGCTCAGTCCCCTTCTGTACTCCCTGTTCACTCATGACTGCATGGCCAGGCACGACTCCAACACCATCATTAAGTTTGCAGATGACACAACAGTGGTAGGCCTGATCACCGACAACGACGAGACAGCCTACAGGGAATAGGATAGAGACCTGGCCGTGTAGTGCCATGATAACAACCTCTCCCTCAATGTGATCAAGACAAAGCAGATGATTGTGGACTACAGGAAAAGGAGGACAGAGCACGCCCCCATTCTCATCGATGGGGCTGCAGTGGAGCAGGTTGAGAGCTTCAAGTTCCTTGGTGTCCACATCACCAACAAACTAGAATGGTCCAAACACACCAAGACAGTCGTGAAGAGGGCACGACAAAGCCTATTCCCCCTCAGGAGACTGAAAAGATTTGGCATGGGTCCTCAGATCCTCAAAAGGTTCTACAGCCTCAACATCGAGAGCTTCCTGACTGGCTGCTTCACTGCCTGGTACGGCAACTGCTTGGCCTCCGACCGCAAGGCACTACAGAGGGTAGCGCGTACGGCCCAGTACATCACTGGGGCAAAGATTCCTGCCATCCAAGACCTCTATACCAGGCGGTGTCAGAGGAAGGCCCTAAAAATTGTCAAAGACTCCAGGAATCCCAGTCATAGACTGTTCTCTCTGCCATCGCATGGGAAGCGGTACTGGAGCGCCAAGTCTAGGTCCAAAAGGCTTCTCAACAGCTTTTACCCCCAAGCCATAAGACTCCTGAACAGCTAATCATATACCACCTGTAGCACCTGTATATACAGTTGAAGTCAGAAGTTTACATACGCCTTAGCAAAACACATTTAAACTCAGTTTTTCACAATTCCTGACATTTAATCTTAGTAAAAATTCCCTGTCTTAGATAAGTTAGGATCACCACTTTATTTTAAGAATGTGAAATGTTAGAATAATAGTAGAGAGAATTATTTATTTTGGCTTTTATTTATTTCATCACATTCCCAGTGGGTCAGAAGTTTACATACACTCAATTAGTATTTGGTAGCATTGCCTTTAAATTGTTTAACTTGGGTCAAACGTTTCGGGTAGCCTTCCATAAGCTTCCCACAATATGTTCGGTGAATTTTGGCCCATTCCTAGTGTAACTGAGTCAGGTTTGTAGGCCTCCTTGCTCGCACAGTTCTGCCCACAAATTTTCTATAGGATTGAGGTCAAGATACCTTGACCTTGTTGTCCTTCAGCCATTTTGCCACAACTTTGGAAGCATGCTGGGGGTCATTGTCCATTTGGAAGACCCATTTGCGACCAAGCTTTAACTTCCTGACTGATGTCTTGAGATGTTGCTTCAATATATCCACATACTTTTCCTTCCTCATGATGCCATCTATTTTGTGAAGTGCACCAGTCTCTCCTGCAGCAAAGCACACCCACAACATGATGCTGCCACCCCCGTGCTTCACGGTTGGGATAGTGTTCTTCGGCTTGCAAGCCTCCCCATTTTTCCTCCAAACATAATGATGGTCATTATTTTCCAAACAGTTCTATTTTTGTTTCATCAGACCAGAGAACATTTCTCCAAAAAGTACAATCTTTTTCCCCATGTGCAGTTGCAAACCGTAGTCTGGCTTTTTTATGGCGGTTTTGGAGCAGTGGCTTCTTACTTGCGGAGCAGCCTTTCAGGTAATGTCCATATAGGACTCGTTTTACTGTGGATATAGATACTTTTGTACCTGTTTCCTCCAGCATCTTCACAAGGTCCTTTGCTGTTGTTCTGGGATTGATTTGCACATTACGCACCAAAGTACATTCCTCTCTAGGAGACAGTTACATGTCTCCTTCCTCCGCGGTTTGACGGTTGCGTGGCCTCATGGTGTTTATACTTGAATACTATTGTTTTTACAGATAAATGTGGTACCTTCAGGTGTTTGGAAATTGCTCCCAAGGATGAACCAGAGGTCTACAATTTTTTTTTGGAGGTCTTGGCTGATTTTTTATGATTTTTTCACATGATGTCGAGCAAAGAGGCACTGAGTTTGAAGGTAGTCAATTAGCATATCAGAAGCTTCTAAAGCCATGACATTATTTTCTGGAATTTTCCAAGCTGTTTAAAGGCACAGTCAACTTAGTGTATGTAAACTTATGACCCACTGGAATTGTGATATAGTGAATTATAAGTGAACAATCTGTCTGTAAACAATTGTTGGAAGAATTACTTGTGTCATGCACAAAGTAGATGTCCCAACCGACTTGCCAAAACTATAGTTTGTTAACATGAAATCTGTGGAAAATGAGTTTTAATGTCTTCAACCTAATTGTATGTAAACTTCCGACTTCAACTGTATGGATTTTCTACTGTCATTTTACAGTTTTTTTTATTTCTCTACTTATCTATTGTTTACATACTACATATTTTTTACTTAAACTGCACTGTTGGTTAGGGCTTGTAAGTAAGCATTTCACTGTAAGGTCTACACAAATACACTTTGATTTTATTTTATTTGACCTGCTGACCAAATGAAGGAGGGGTGAAAAGAGAAGTATTTGCTGTGGTTCTACCATTCCAGCCGAGGTTAGGAGTGTAGCACGGGTTCATCTGTTTCCATTGTGCAGTCTTTGATTTATCACTCTGTTTTTCTATCTGAAAAGCACAAGAAAGCTCTGCATTGACATACAGTATGTCAAGACAGGGGGAGGGGAGGGTTGGATTTGTGTTTATGGGTGTGTAGGCAGTTAGGGGATACGTGTGTGTGAGGGTGGGCGGAGTGTGTGTGTAGAATATTGAAGGGTGTGTTTTATAAGGGTATGTCTGAGTGTGTGGAGGGGATATTGGAGTACGTGAGTCTGTTTGTGTGTATAGTGTCGGGGGGAAGTGTCTTCGTGGTTCTGTCTGTATGTGTTTGCGTCTCTGAGTGTATTGTAGCAGTCTGGTCCGTGGTGATGGATCTGTCTGGAGAGACGCCCCTGCTAGGGAGAGACAGCTCTGCTAGGGAGAGACAGCCCTGCTAGGGAGAGACGGCCCTGCAAGGGAGAGACGGCCCTGCAAGGGAGAGACGGCCCTGCTAGGGAGAGACGGCCCTGCTAGGGAGAGATGGCCCTGCTAGGGAGAGACCTGCTAGTCTCTAGTTTAAAATTGCGACAGTGCTGAGATTAAAATGATTGATTTCCACCACGCTGCTCCTCCAAGCAACACACTAGGTGGCTTGTAGGATTTGGGGAAATGGGAAGAGAGGAAATGGGTTAGTGGAGGGACGGAGGGACAGAGGGATGTATGGACGAATGGCAGTCTGTGTGTTAAGGGTGTGTGTGGGGGGGTGGGGGGGTGGGGGGCACTGAAAACGGCAGCAAACGTGGGGTGGAGAGGTGGACATTAATGTGCCTCTATAAAGGGGTTGATGGGGGTGGGGAAAGGATATGACTCTGGATTAGTGACCCTCGCATATGCCCCCAACCACGTTAAGAGCCTATAACCCTAAACCTCTTATAAATCATGTATGTGCACTACTAAAGAAGAATTTATGTAGTCTTTTCAACACAGCATCTCCAAGCAACATCTATTGATCAATCCAGATTAATAACAGTGAAATACACCAGTAACCAGGCAGCTTGTAAACTGGCACACTGGTAAACCCTGAAACCAGGTACTCCAGTAAACCCTGAAAACAGTTACACCAGTAAACCCTGAAACCAGTTTCACCAGTAACGCGCACACACACACACACACACACACACAATAAGGGTACAGATATAGGATCTTCATTTGATCGCCCTGTTGCAAGATAGCTTTCCTGCAATGCAAAACATTTAAAATTTGAGGTTTAAAAAGGCTTTTGCAGTTTGTAATTTCTACAAAAACCAACCCAAACAAAAATGTCCTTTAATTATAACCCACATAATAATTCCAACTTTATTGGAGGGATGCGACACCATACTTCCACAACAAATTCCATAATTTGGTGTTTTGTTGATCGTGGTGGAAAAAGCTGTCCCAGGCGCTGCTCCAGAATCTCCCATAACTTTGTTCAATTGGGTTGAGATCTGGTGGCTGACACTCACATACAAATGTACACCCTTTAAACATGCTTCTTTGAGATCCTTCTTTCAATGTCACTGAGATCGCTTCTTCCAGCCTTGGTAGCAAAAATAATGGGCAACTAGACGTTTTTATACATGACCCTAAGAATGACAGGATGTTAATTGCTTAATTAACTCAGGAACCACAACTGTTTTGAAGCACATGCTTTCAATATAATTTGCATCCGTCATTTACTCAAGTGTTTCCTTTATTTTGTCAGTTACCTGTATACCTGTCATGTGGTCTCTGGAGAGAAGTAGTAGTAAAGGATGTTTATAGACCAAAATGTGATCAGTGTTCCCTTATCTAATTTCATCCCTGTAGTTGCAACAAGTCCCCATCTCTCTCTCTCTCTCTCTCTCTCTCTCTCTCTCTCTCTCTCTCTCTCTCTCTCTCTCTCTCTCTCTCTCTCTCTCTCTCTCTCTCTCTCTCTCTCTCTCTCTCTCTCTCTCTCTCTCTCTCTCTCTCTCTCTCTCTCTCTCTCTCTCTCTCTCTCTCTCCTATTTCCTTAATTAAATTTAATGGAAAACAGACAGCATCCGTGTTAGTCAGAGAAAACACTTCTTAATCAAACAGGATAGAAACACGTTATGCAAATATGGCAAGTGTGAATCCCACAGGTCCCATGTGCTTACAATGTGCATGCAAGCATTGGGACCTTCTGACAAAATAAATGACAACTGTTGCTCTTCATTGCATCTGCCTCAGGTATATCTAAAAGCCGTTAGAAATATGTAACATCTCTTCCTGGGGAAATCTTTTAGGGGAAGTTATTTCTCTAGTCAAACATCACAAAGTACATAATACATAATCTGTGGTGCTAGAGCCTTAGGCTCTGAGAAGGGCATATTTTTATGTGCTCCGTTTGTGTGCTATTCTACTCTCACATTAACATGTAATGTAGTGTGTGTGTGTGTGTGTTGCACGGCCATCTGCGGGTGTCCCTCTCTAAGTGGAAAGGATGGCCCTGTGGTGACACAGGGATGATACAATAGGGACATTGTTCACCACACACCTATTACCCTGAGTGGTGTCATGTCACAAGCATCACGATCATATTCGTCACACTTTCCTCACAGGCCAAAGTGGGCCATTCATCCTATACAACCTATACACACACTTCTACACCAGCATGGTCTCAGTGAAAACTACTGCTCAAAGTAGTCCTTGGGGAGTGATGGAGGGGACCAGGGGATTTGGGGAATATATGGCAAAGGTGACCGACATGCAAGAATAGGAGAGAGGAAGAGAGGGGGTGGACATTGCCTCAGCATCAGGAGGCAGTTATGGACACATTACCCACTTGGTCTGTAACCCCCACCCTCTGTCACTCTCCACTATGACCACTCTGCCATAGTCAAACTGGGGATGAATCAGGAGGTAAGGCCTCATCTCTCGGCTAGAGGAGAGGATATGGGTTAGGGCCTGGAGGGGGGTCAAACAGTAAGTGTGTTTGGGGCAATAATATCTATCTATCTATCTATCTATCTATCTATCTATCTATCTATCTATCTATCTATCTATCTATCTATCTATCTATCTATCTATCTATCTATCTATCTATCTATCTATCTATCTATCTATCTATCTATCTATCTTGCTGATGAGGTATGTTGTGGTCAAATGCAGGTGAAGGGACAAGCACAGGTCACAGTCTTAGTTAGATGGAGGGTTGAATTGTGTTCTGCCCCTTCCCCCCTCCTCTTCTTCCACACCCCCTCACTGTCAATACAGCAGACAAATGTCTGGTGTTTTTAGCTCTCAGTGCTCGTTGTAAGTAGTTGTGTGAGATACCACTCCATTCAAGAAATTATTATGAGCCGAAATTACACCTCACCAGCCTCCTGTTTTGTGTGTGTACGTGTGCGTATGTTTGTGAGAGAGAGACTGCGTGTTTGTGTGTTCCTAATGACGGCCTAAAAAAAGGTTTATGGATTTTTCCAGGGACTTCGTGCTTGTTTACCCTCATTCAGTGTGTCCCTGGACAGTACATCACATGCTACCACCCCCCCCCCCTCCCTCTCTGTCTCTCTCCCTCTCCTCCTCTCTCATCTCTCTCTCTTCAGGGAACAACAAAGAGAACAACAGCTAGACACTTAACTAACCCCACTTGACCACACCCCTCCCTGCCCACACACACACACACACACACACACACACAACAAAAAAAAACATTTAGGACGGCACAGAGCAAACAAAGACTCACACAGGCCTCATGGTAGCGTAACACTCACATTCCTTCCACGCTACTGTTGATTGTTTGCATATACACTCTTAGACAAAAAGTTGCTATCTAGAATCTAAAAGGGTTCTTCGGTTGTCCCCATAGGAGACCCATTTGAAGAACCCTTTTTGGTTCCATGTAGAACCCTTTTGGGTTCCATGTAGGACCCTTTCCACAGAGGATTCTACATGGAACCCAAATTGGCTCTACTGGGACCAAAAATGGTTCTCCCTGAATCCAAAAAGGGTTCTCCTATGGGGACAGCCAAATAACCTTTTTTCTAAGATTGTACTAAGAGATGCAAATAAGTCTCCTTAATGTGGGAAGCAACCTGCAGTCTCACAAACATGCCTGCTGTGACCTGAATGTGCTACAGAAACTACATGCATCTCAAATACCTGGCAGGTTGCTCACTTATCCCTGTAAATGTCACCACAAGAGAGAGAGACTCTCCAGGCAATGCTGATAGTATAGAGGCCTGGCACCTGGGGGAGAGGGATGGCTACTCACGCAAATGTCATGGATTATAATCTGTGAATTCATGTTCTGCAGAGGAAATCCCTTCTCTCCTTCATGACCGCAGGGAAAACGGCTGCTTTTGAGCAAATATACAGAGCACGCTCTCTCTATTTCTCCCTCATTCTGCTGTTCATGTGTTGCGCGTTTCTACACAATATTGCTTTGAATGTTCGTTTTAGGACTGATGGCCAACTGAACATTCTACTTAATACATCCTTAGTAGGCGCTGATGAAGATTTGGTCTAAAGTGCATTACTGTGGTTTGAAAACACAACAGCATTTCAAAAGAAGGTAAATAATTAGTAGCAAAACCTTTTGTCATCATTTTGATGTCGCTAGATTGACTTTAGTTGCAGTATAACGTTAGCTAGCTAGTTAAGATTGAGGGTAGAAACCGGATTTTAGCTAGCTAAAGTTAGGATTTCTAGCTATTTTTGCTCGCTAATGACCACATTGCCATTTGTCTAAAGTACATTTAACGACATGATGATGATGGCAAAGTTGTTTAGCAAAGTCATAGAATTTCCAAGCTACTGCAGTGCAATTTAGTCGAAACAGTCATAGCTCCCTTTCAAAGTCATTAGCCCCTGTTGTCAGTAGATTTTTTTGGTAACTGTACTTTACTTTTTTTTTTTTTTTTTTACTTTTACTTCACTACATTCCTAAGGAAAATAAGATACTTTTCACTCCACACATTTTCCCTGACATCCAAAAGTAATTGTTACATTTTGAATGCTTAGCAGGACAGGAAAATGGTCCAATTCACACATTTATCAAAATAACATCCCTGGTCATCCTTACTACCTGATCTGGCGGATTCACTAAACACAAATGCTGGCTGTCAATAAATAAATTTAAAAAAAAAAAAATCGTACCGTCTGCTTTGCTTAATATAAGGAATTTGAAATGATTAATACTTTTACTTTTAAACGTTTTATCAATTACATTTACTTTTGACACTTAAGTATATTTAAAACTAAATACTTTTGAACTTTTTCTCAAGTAGTATTTTACTGGGTGACTTTCACTTTTACTTGAGAGTAATTTTCTATTAACGTACCTTTACTTTTACTCCAGTATGAATTTGGGTACTTTTTCCACCCCTGCCTGTTGTACTTTTTCCACCACTGCCTGTTGTACTTTTTCCACCCCTGCCTGTTGTACTTTTGGATGTCAATGTGGCTGTGGCGTCTGTAGAACGTTTATAACAATGGCAATGAGGTGCAACTTATGAATAGACTACACATAAAAATGTATTTATGTAGAGTACATGTGCCAGAAACATACAGACACATGCAGAAGAATAATAATGGTGCCAGAGGGAACGGCAGACATTTTACGGGCTCCCGACCAATTTTGCTATTTTGTCTATTTTTTTGTGCTGATCTTAACTTTTTTTTGGTACATAATGTTTCTGCCATCGTTTCCTTTGACCGAACAGAGCTTCTGGATTTCAGAACAGCTATCTCTAACCTCCATTTGGACGAGGACTTCTACTTCAATGAGTCTGAGATGAAAGACATATTGATTATCGAGGACCAAATCCCCAAAACTCGAAGAAGGAGGACGCCTCTATAGAGGCTGGCGTGCGGGATACCTGACGAGACTACATCAGAGAGGGGATAAATCGCCTCTACCCTCCATTCTATTGGCGAACGTTCAATCACATGCTGATTGGCGCCGCCCTGAGTGGTCGCCTGTTAAGCAGCTCCCGTTGTTCGTGCATAAATTGTTGTTTTAGTTCGTTTTCTTTCGTCTCTTTTCTTTAGTTTTATTTTTTTATTTTGCTACAGTTGAACTATAATAGTTCAGGATTATGGATTTTATGGATTTTATCGCAGCTGAACGTCGACAGGAGTCGTCAACTGTTATTGTTTACAACAGAGCCCAGCTCCTGGATTTAGCCCACGCAGCGCTGCTGCTCCCCAGGGAAAAGTTTGATATTCCGGACGAATTGAAACGACGACGCCGTGGACGTAGGGCGGGATTGAAATGTAAGGCAAAGCGGAAGAGTACAAGCCGGCTATACCATCTATTATTATGGGCAATGTGAGGTGTCTACATAACAAGATGGATGAGTTGGAGGGACTTGTTCGTGGACAAAGGATTTATCGGGAAACAAGCCTAATGTTTTTTTATGAGACTTGGCTGAACGATAACATCCCCATACAGAACGTCACTATCGACGGTTTCCAGACCATCAGAGCGGACAGGGATCGCGTCTCTTCCGGTAAGAGTAAGGGTGGTGGGCTGGCTTTATTAGTTAACAACAGATGGTGTCATCCGAACCATATTACTCTTAAGGAAAAGTTTTGTAGCCCGGACATTGAACTGTTAGCCGTTAGCCTGAGACCATACTATTTGCCGAGGGAATTCACGGCGGCCATTGCTGTTATTGTTTACATCCCGCCCTCTGCTGACGCAAATGCAGCGTGTGACGTCATCCACTCTGTTATCGCGAGGTTACAGACAGCGCATCCCAGTGCTTTCTTTGCCATTTCGGGGGATTTTAACCATGCATCTCTCTCTTCAACGCTGCCCACGTTCAAACAGTTCGTGAAGTGCCCAACCAGGAATAATAAAACTCTGGACTTGTTATATGCTAATGTGAAGGATGCATACAACTCCACTGCACTCCCTCCCCTCGGTAGATCGGATCACAACCTTGTCCATCTCACCCCACTCTACAGGCCTTTGGTCCAACAGCAGCCTGCAACCACCAGGACTATTAGGAGATGGTCCCCGGAGGCGAATGAGGCCCTACAGGACTGTTTTGAAACAACAGACTGGGATGTGCTCTGTGAGGCTCATGGGGAGGACATCGATGGACTGCATAACAGACTATATTAATTTTTGTGTAGACAACACTGTACCCACCAGGAAGGTACGCTGTTTCCCAAACAATAAACCCTGGGTCACCAGCGACCTGAAGGCCCTGCTGAATGAGAAGAAGAGGGCCTTCAAGGAGAGGGACAAGGACAAGGACAAATTGAAATGCGTCCAGAGGGAGCTGAAGTTGCGGATTGCTGAGCGGAAGAGAGTGTATAAGGAGAAGATGGAGGACAAGCTGAGGCAGAGCCAGGTGAGAGAGGTGTGGAAGGGTATGAGAAATATCACTGGCTTCAAAAAGTCAAACAGTGGGCAGACGGAGGGGACCCAGGACAGAGCCAATGAGCTGAACCAATGTTTTAACAGGTTTGATACTGGCCCTGTCCACCTCCCCTCCAGCTCCCCAGACCACACACCCTCACGGCTGTCCCACCCCCACTTTGCTCACAGCACCTCTGCTGAGACAATCAGTGACCCCACCTCCGCCCCTGCTCCCCCTGGACTGATCCTCAACACCCCCCTTCCCCCCACCTCCCAACCTGTGCTGGCTTTCACCACCAACCAAGTGAAGAGAGAACTGGAGAGACTACACCAGTGGAAAGCGGCGGGCCCTGATGGCATCAGCCCAAGGGTGCTGAGGGTCTGTGCTGACCAACTGTGTGGAATACTCCAGCGTCTTTTCAACCGTAGCCTGAGCCTAGAAAGGGTCCCTGTGCTGTGGAAAACATCCTGCCTCGTCCCAGTGCCCAAGAAGGCACACCCCACTGTCCTGAATGACTTCAGACCTGTAGCGCTAACATCCCACATCATGAAGACCCTGGAAAGGTTAGTCCTCGCTCACCTCAGACCCCTGGTGTGTTCATCAATGGACCCCCTGCAGTTTGCATACCAGCGCAACATCGGGGTGGATGATGCAATCATCTACCTTCTGCAGAGGGCCTACTCTCACCTGGACAACGCAGGTTGCACTGTGAGGGTTATGTTTTTTGACTTCTCCAGTGCCTTCAATACCATTCAGCCCCTGCTACTGGGTGAGAAGATGAGGAGGATGAAAGTGGAAGCACCCTTAGTCTCCTGGGTCACGGACTACCTGACCGGTAGGCCACAATTTGTGCGACTACAGAGCTGTTTGTCAGAACGGGCAGTTAGCAACACAGGGGCCCCCCAGGGTACGGTCCTGTCCCCCTTCCTGTTCACCCTCTACACCTCAGACTTCAGATATAACTCTGAAACATGCCACCTACAGAAGTTCTCGGATGACTCTGCTATTGTAGGGTGCATCAGGGGTGGGCAGGAGGAGGAGTACAGGAGCACAATCAGTGACTTTGTGTTGTGGTGTGAGCAGAACCACCTTCAGCTCAACATCAGCAAAACAAAGGAGATGGTGGTGGACTTCAGGAGAACCAAGGCACAACTGACTGCAGTCCCTATACAGGGGATGGATGTGGAAATGGTTGGGTCATACAAGTTCCTGGGAGTCCATATGGACAACAGGCTGGAATGGGCCTGTAACATCGGGGCCCTGTACAAAAAGGGCCAGAGCCGACTCCACTTTCTGAGGAGGCTCAGGTCCTTCAACGTGTGCAGTAAACTACTGCATTCCTTCTACCAGTCTGTGGTGGCCAGTGCCATCTTTTTTGCAGTGGTGTGCTGGGGAGCAAACATCAAAGCCGGTGATGCTTCTCGGGTAAATAAGCTGATCAGGAAGGCTAGCTCTGTCCTGGGGATGAGCCTTGACACTCTAGAGGAGGTGGCGGAGAGACGGATCCTGGCCAAACTGCTGGCCATCATGGACAACGTCACCCACCCTCTGCATGCTATGGTTATGACGCAGAGGAGCACTTTCAGTCACAGACTGATCCCACCACGGTGTGCCAGAGAGCGCTACAGGAGGTCCTTCCTGCCGGCGGCTATTAGACTATATAATGCCTCACCGGGGTGCCGTGCCGTCGGCAACATAGATCTGGAACTGTTGGGGTGCTAGGACCTAGTTTAACAATTATGCATCCATCCGTGAGTAACTCTGGTCCGTCAGCACTCATCCACTCAGGACCTATTTATTCATACAGGTCTGTATATACATACTCATGTACAGTTGTTATATTATATCACATGCAATATTGTAAGTAATTATTGGACTTAACCTACGTAGGCATTCACTCAGGAATGCATATTAGTATCCTGCCAGTTGCACCTTTTCTATTTGCTTTTACTATATCGAATGTGCGATACGTGCAGTTGTCTGTAATTAAACCCTGCGCACTAAGGACTGTATTTTAAGGGAATTACTATTATTACCCCAAATGATATCATACACACATTTAGCTATTAAAGTATCTCTTCCTGTCATTTACCTGTACAGTTTGTGTAAACATGCAAGTATTCACTTATCTGTAAATATAACTGTATACCTAACTGTATAGCTAATTTAACCATGCAAAATTTTCACTTACCTGTTCATTTACCCAGTCTGTCTATTAAGTAAACTATTATTCCCTCGCTCATATCATACGCATTTTTAGCTACTGAAGTATTTCTCTGCCATCGACCTGTATAGTATAGTTAACCATCCAACATCCACCAATGTATAGTGTACATATTCAGCCAACCACTCATACTATGCAATGTCTTTTTATAGCTTTTTTTTGCACTCCAGATATCTTGTATTTCTATACTTTTTCATACTGCCGCTCTATGTATCATGTACCGTGTATCTGTCTTTTGTGTACTTTCGTTGTGGCATTTTGCACCTGCCCTGTGTTTTGTTGTAGCTGCTTGACAATGAAATTCCCCCCCCCGGGGATCAATAAAGTATCTATCTATCTATCTATCTATCTATCTATCTATCTATCTATCTATCTATCTATCTATCTATCTATCTATCTATCTATCTATCTATCTATCTATCTATCTATCTATCTATCTATCTATCTATCTATCTATCTATCCATCCATCCATCCATCCATCCATCCATCCATCCATCCATCCATCCATCCATCCATCCATCCATCCATCCATCCATCCATCCATCCATCCATCCATCCATCCATCCATCCATCCATCCATCCATCCATCCATCTATCTATCTATCTATCTATCTATCTATCTATCTATCTATCTATCTATCTATCTATCTATCTATCTATCTATCTATCTATCTAAACTGGATGAGCTCCGTTCGAGACTATCCTATCAAAGTGATCTGAAGAACTGTAATATCCTATGTTTCTCCGAGTCATGGCTGAACAAGGAAATTATAAATATAAATCTAGCAGTTTTTTCTATACATCGGCAGGACAGAACAGCTGCGTTGGGGAGCTCAGAGGACGGTGTGTTTGCCTCTTTGTTAACAACTGGTGTGCGAAAAAGGTTAGAATACCACATGACAACGAATCTTACTACTACTACACCGGCTCTGACGCTTGTCGGATGCGGCAGGGCTTGCAAACTGTCACAGATTACAAAGGGAAACCCAGCCGCGAGCTGTCCATTGACCCGAGCCTACCAGATGAGCTAAATAGGTTCTATGCACTCTTTGAGGCTAGCAACACTGAACTATGCATGAGAGCACCAGCTGTTCTGGACGACTATGTGATTACGCTTTCCATAGTTGATATGAGCAAAACCTTTAAACAGGTTAGCAGTCACAAGCACGCAGGGCCTAGACTCGTACTCAGAGCATGCGCTGACCAGCTGGCTAGTGTCTTCACTGACACTTTCAACATGTCCCTGATCCATTCTGTAATATCTACATGTTTCAAGCAGACCACCATAGTCTCTGTACCCAAGAACGCCAAGGTAACCTGTCTAAATGACTATTGCCCCATAGCACTCACATCTGTAGCCATGAAATGGGTCGCATCAACACCATCATCCCAGTCGACACAATTGTGAGGAGGTCAGAGACCTGTCAGTGTGGTGCCAAGACAATAACCTCTCCCTCAGTGTCAGCAATTGGAGTGCTGAGCACGACACCATCCACATCGACTGGGCTGTTGTGGAACAGGTCGAGAGCTTCAAGTTCTTTGGTGTCCACATCACTAAGGAACTATCATGGTCTACACACATCAACACAGTCGTGAAGAGGGCACGACAACGCCTCTTCCCCCTCAGGAAGCTGAAAAGATTTGGCATGGGCCCTCAGATCCTCAAAAAGTTCTACAGCTGCACCATTGAGAGCATCTTGATTGGCTGCATCACTGGTGTGGCAACTGTTTTGTGGCAACTGTTTGGCATCTGACCGCAAGTCACTACAGAGGATAGTGCGTATGACCCGAGCTCCCTGCCATCCAGGACCTCTATACCAGGCGATGTCAGAGGAAGGCCCTAAAAACGGTCGAAGACTCCATTCACCCAAGTCAAAGAATGTTCTTTCTGCTACCGCATGGCAAGTGATACTGATGCAAGTATGGAACCAACAGGACCCTGAACAGCTTCTACCCTCAAGTTATAAGACTGCTAAATAGTTGGTTAAATAGTTCAACAATAGCTACACAGAATATCTGCATTGACCCTTTTTGCACATCTCTTTTGACTGATCACATACGCTGCTGTTACTGTTTATTATCTATCCCGTTGCCTAGTCACTTTATCCCTACCTATATGTACATATCTACCTCAATTACCTATTACCACAGTACATCGACTTGATACTGGTACCCCGTGTATATATTCAGTACTGGTACCCCGTGTATATATTCAGTACTGGTACCCCGTGTATATATTCAGTACTGGTACACCGTGTATATATTCAGTACTGGTACCCTGTGTATATATTCAGTACTGGTACCCTGTGTATTAATTCAGTATTGGTACCCCGTGTATATATTCAGTACTGGTACCCTGTGTATATATTCAGTACTGGTACCCTGTGTATATATTCAGTACTGTAACCCATGTATATATTCAGTACTGTACCCCGTGTATATAGGCACGTTATCATTAGTAATTGTGTATTTATTCCTTGTATTATTTTTTCTTTCTCTGCATTGTTGGGAAGGGCCCAACACCTGTTGTTTACAAAGCATGTGACAAATAACAGTGTGTTTGATTTGAACATGCACCAACTTTTATGTGTGTGAGACATTCTGTGAGAAATCAGTTGATCAGTTCACAACCTTGTTTGTTTTTCTCATGGTTACGCTAACGAACAATAAGGACCTGCGTTACACAACCAGCTACACCTTACCACAAACAGCCTCTGGTATCACTGCCTAGTCAGGCTGTGTGTGTATGTGTGTGTGTGAGTTGTACCTGTGTGTGGGCGTGTGAATGTGTGTACCTGTTTACAGCACTGTAAATACACGGCTGCCTTTGATGTTCTTTGAACAGTTTTCAACGCAGAGTTAAGTTCCCATGAATACTTGAGGCAATGTCTCACTTGACCAGATGAAAGATGGCAATGTGGGCGCGTGTTTGTGACAGAGTGAGTGTGTGTGCAACTGAGTGTGTATTTCTGTCAACCGCTGTATTTCTGACAATCTTTAACGGGTAATGACGCTGATTGTGTAACCCGCGGTAACCTGCCGAAAACCACAATTCACCTGCATGCTGGTGGCTGTGTCAAAACGTGCTAATCGCTCTTTCACCTTCGGTAATGCATACACAATAATGAGCTAGTCAATATCATCATGATACAGGGTCTGCCTACACACATAAACATAAGTACATGGATTCAAACAGGCGAGCAAGTGCACTCAGACACCCACACTTCCGGGAATGAATATACACAAACATATGTAGCAACACCCAAACACACACACACACAACCCTGAGGCTATGGATGAGGACAGGAACAAGTACAAGAAGTCCCGCTATGACCTCAGAGTCATCAAACGAGCAAAAGGACAATATAGGAATAAGGTGGAATCATATTACACAGGCTCACCCGCCGTATGTGGCAGGGGCTACAGTCCATTCCAGATTAATGGACTGTGATCTGCCCAACGATGCCTCTCTACCAGACGAACTGCCCAACGATGCCTCTCTACCAGACGAACACAATGCATTTTATACACGCTTTGACAATATCGTGCTGGGTTTGAGGGCCAATGATATTCCAGGGCGCGTTCTCAGAGCATGCGGCTAGAACAGCTGGCAGGCATATTCATTGTCATTTTCAACCTCTCCCTGTCCCATCATTCCTGTTCCCAATAACTTTAAGGCTTCATGCCACAATGACTACCAACCTGTAGCACTCACATCTGTAATCATGAAGTGCTTTGAGAGGCTGGTTATGGCACACATCAACTCCATCATCCCAGACACCCTAGACCCACTCTAATTTGCATACCGCCCTAACAGATCCAATTTCAATTGCACTCCACACTGCCCTCACCCACCTAGATAAGAGTAAAACGTATGTGAGAATGCTGTTCCCTCCAAGCTCGTCACTAAGCTTAGGACCCTGGGACTGAACACCTCCCTCTGTAACTGGACCCTTCCTGACGGGTGGCAAGGGTAGGCAACATCACCTCTACCATGCTGACCTTCAACACGGGGGCTCCACAGCGGTGTGTGCTTAGTTCCTCTCTTCTACTCTCTGTTCACCCACGACTGCGTGACCACGCACAACTGCAACACCATTACCAAGTTTACTGACGACACGACCATGGTACGCCTGATCACCGGCGAAGATGAGACAGCCTACAGGGAGGAGGTCAGTCACATGGTAGTGTGGGGCCGGAACAACAACCTGTCCCTCAAAGTCAGTAAGACCAAGGAGCTGATCGTGGACTACAGGAAACAGGGGGGTGAGCACGTCCCCATCGACAGGGCTGCAGTGAAGCAGATCGAGAGCTTCAAGTTCCTCTGTGTCCAATTCACTAAGATCTTAAAATGGTCCACACACACGTGAAGAGGGTACGACAAAGCCAATTCCCCCTCAGGAGACTGAAAGAATTTGCCATGGGTCCTCAGATCCCCAAAATGTTCTACAGCTGTACCATTGAGAGTATCAGTCACTGCATCACTGCTAAATAAATAGCAAATAAAATGGCTACACAGACTTTCTGAGTTGACCTTTGTATTGTAGTCTCTATGCACACTCACAGGGCCCTACACAAGTACGCACACAAAAACACGTACAAACACTAACTCCATCATTTGCTCACACACACATAATATGCACATACATTTATACTGACTCTACACACACACCACCTCAAATCAAATCATCATATATGCTGCTGCTACTCCGTTTATCATATATCCTGATGCCTAGTCACCTTACCCCTATACATACAGTGGGGAGAACAAGTATTTGATACACTGCCGATTTTGCAGGTTTTCCCACATACAAAGCATGTAGAAGTCTGTAATTTCTATCATAGGTACTCTTCAACTGGGAGTGACGGAATCTAAAAAAAATCCAGAAAATCACATTGTATGATTTTTAAATAATTAATTTGCATTTTATTGCATGACATAAGTATTTGATACATCAGAAAAACAGAACTTAATATTTGGTACAGAAACCTTTGTTTGCAATTACAGAGATCATACGTTTCCTGTAGTTCTTGACCAAGTTTGCACACACTGCAGCAGGGATTTTGGCCCACTCCTCCATACAGACCTTCTCCAGACCTTCAGGTTTCGGGGCTGTGTCTGGGCAATACGGACGTTCAGCTCCCTCCAAAGATTTTCTATTGGGTTCAGGTCTGGAGACTGGCTAGGCCACTCCAGGACCTTGAGATGCTTCTTACGGAGCCACTCCTTAGTTGCCCTGGCTGTGTGTTTCGGGTCGTTGTCATGCTGGAAGACCCAGCCACGACCCATCTTCAATGCTCTTACTGAGGGAAGGAGGTTGTTGGCCAAGATCTCGCGATACATGGCCCCATCCATCCTCCCCTCAATACGGTGCAGTCGTCCTGTCCCCTTTGCAGAAAAGCATCCCCAAAGAATGATGTTTCCACCTCCATGCTTCACAGTTGGGATGGTGTTCTTGGGGTTGTACTCATCCTTCTTCTTCCTCCAAACACGGCGAGTGGAGTTTAGACCAAAAAGCTCTATTTTTGTCTCATCAGACCACATGACCTTCTCCCATTCCTCCTCTGGATCATCCAGATGGTCATTGGCAAACTTCAGACGGGCCTGGACATGCGCTGGCTTGAGCAGGGGGACCTTGCGTGCGCTGCAGGATTTTAATCCATGACGGCGTAGTGTGTTACTAATGGTAACACACTACGGTCCCAGCTCTCTTCAGGTCATTGACCAGGTCCTGCCGTGTAGTTCTGGGCTGATCCCTCACCTTCCTCATGATCATTGATGCCCCACGAGGTGAGATCTTGCATGGTGCCCCAGACCGAGGAAGATTGACCGTCATCTTGAACTTCTTCCATTTTCTAATAATTGCGCAAACAGTTGTTGCCTTCTCACCAAGCTGCTTGCCTATTGTCCTGTAGCCCATCCCAGCCTTGTGCAGGTCTACAATTTTATCCCTGATGTCCTTACACAGCTCTCTGGTCTTGGCCATTGTGGAGAGGTTGGAGTCTGTTTGATTGAGTGTGTGGACAGGTGTCTTTTATACAGGTAACAAGTTCAAACAGGTGCAGTTAATACAGGTAATGAGTGGAGAACAGGAGGGCTTCTTAAAGAAAAACTAACAGGTCTGTGAGAGCCGGAATTCTTACTAGTTGGTAGGTGATCAAATACTTATGTCATGCAATAAAATGCAAATTAATTATTTAAAATCATACAATGTAAATTTTCTGTATTTTTGTTTTAGATTCCGTCTCTCACAGTTGAAGTGTACCTATGATAAAAATTACAGACCTCTACATTCTTTGTAAGTAGGAAAACCTGCAAAATCAGCAGTGTATCAAATACTTGTTCTCCCCACTGTATCTACCTCTATCGATCCAGTATCCCTGTACATTGTATATATGGTACTGGAACTGATTTACTGTATTGTGTTCTTCTTATTTTTACATCTCATGTGTTTTTGTTCTACCTTGTTATTTTTAGTATTACATTGTTATTGATTACTGCATTGTTGGGTTTAGAAAGGCATTTCACTGTACTTGTGCATGTGATATTAAAACTTGAAACACACACACACTGCAGGTAGCCTGGTGTGGACCTTTATCCGAAAGGTTGCTAGTTTGAATCCCCGAGCCGACTAGGTAAACTCTGCCCTCGATCAAGACACTTATCCCAAATTGCTCCAGGGTCGCTCCCAATAATGGGTGATTGAGTGTGACATACAAAAACAAAATTCCATTTCACACCACACACCCCCTATTTGTCCTTCACACACACACACACACACACACACACACACACACACACACACACACACACACACACGCGCACACACACACACACACACACACACACACACACACACACACACGGGAATGGACACAATTGTGCTTTATTGCTGTACAGGTATTTATAAAACATTGGAAACAAAACATGAAACAACACATTTAATTATGATTTTTTTCTTCTTTTATCCACAAACACAATGTATGCAGGTAAAATATACTGTATGTCTGACAAAAAGAGGGGGAAGAAACAGGGAAACAACAACTATGAAAACAAGGCATTGATATGCCTATGTGCTAAAATATACAGTGTGTCATTGGAGTACTGTACATGGACTGAGAACAGTAAAATGCCGCTTCTGCACTGGCTGCAGCACCAGACATCTGATCTAGGAACCTTATGATAAAGGGATACCTGACTATGAATGAATTATGGCAGTGTCTAGGATCGGGGGGAGTGGGAGCTTTGGGGTGGGGTGGGGTTGGGGGCATATGTGTGTAGCTTTTACTGTATTTTATGGTTTCCTTTGGAAGGGGAAACATCGAAGGGTGACAAGCACAGGGTGACGAGCACATAGGAGACATGGCATTCTTAAATAACAGTGTGAAACGGCAGTGTGAAGTGTGAAGTGTGATTCACAGTGTAAAGGGTAAAAGGATATTCAAATATCAAGCGTTAACTGCCGTGCATCGGTGGACAAGAGAAAATTATCAGTGGTCAGATCATGCAGAGACAAAGCACTAGCATCTTGTCTAAAATGCATACAAAAAAGTATCCATACGTCTTCATCCTCATCATGTTTTCATAGTAATTTATAGTATTAAGGGATAAATAAACACAATACACACATGACGAACCTTAACCCTGTTTAGTGGTGGACCTCAGCACATCAGAGTAGGAGTGGGATACCAACCTATATGAATTGATACTGGTGTTGACTGGTACTGTCTCAATAAGAACTGTATACTGTGTGCACTGTGGCAGCTCTGTCCAATAGTCATATGTACATGGTGTACAACTACAGTATGACCAACTGTATTGTTCTGTCCAGACATGTTGTTTTACCTCCAATCCTAAAGCATCGTCCAATCACATATAGACATGATTCCTTAACGCTATCACTTTGAAACACTGTTTTCCATTGTCGTTAGCAGTTTGGTCGGTTCCATCTATACATTCACACTGTCAGTCAGTCAAATGCAGAGCTTGGGTGTTCAGAAGGTCTGGTGGCTCACTCCTAGTCAATGTTCGATATGGTCTTTGCCCAATTTCTGTAGAAAATGTAGTGTTTCTTATCACATACACACACACTCACACACACGGCTCAATCAACAACCAAAGATGTGCTAGTGATGGCGTTACTAATTCCTAATAAAGGATCAATCAGACAGTTGGAGGGTGATCAGTGTAAATTATAAATCAATCAGAGCTATTGATACTTCCTGGCTTTTACAGTCAAACCAATCTTCTAAGCTCAAACGTCTTGCAGAGGCACACCCATCTTATTTACTACGGCCAGTGTAACCCCTTAGCACAGGATCTAGGATCAGATAACCCTCCCCAATCATAACCGTAACCATTAGGGGGATGTTAAAATATCTGATCCTATATCAATGGTTAGGAGCAACTTCTAGCTACTACTTTACGATGTGGACACCACACCACACATCAATATTGTGCAATTGAACATCCAAACAACCATCAGACAAATGATGGAAACATCAGTCTTTCTCCACTGGAATATTGAGTCTTACAGGGAAACAAACAAACTAAATAAACAAATACAGTATAAAGAAGATTCATATTAGTAGACAATCAAAAAAGGTGTTCACATTATAAAATAAACCTCTTCTCTTTGCCTCAGTCATTGCATCAAACCCAAGACATTCATATAATTCTCCATCTGCCATATAGACAATTCTCACCTTCCCTTTTCATCTTCCCCATTTCGATGCTATTCTGCTATAGTAAATTAAAACATTTGAACATTAAACATAGGCTATTATTTACAGGGAGGTTACCCTGGCAGCGCATATTTGAGGGGGTGTTGGGATATGGGAGGGATTGAGGAGGATGGGTTAGCTTTACATGAGAACTCAGTTGTGCTCGAGTAGCATCCTCGAATTCCACAGAAAAGTGTACAGGCTCTTACAGGTGCCTATGCGACACTAATATTAAGAAAGTACCATTGTGGTCTAGAGCTTATTTCTTTGAGATGTTTGTAGAAGAAATGTAGATAAGTAGTTCAGTCTGTTTATGTGCTCTAAACAAACACATCAGTAAAATACATCAGCCATAGCTGAGCTTGACTGGCCTAGAGTCCCGTTGTATGGCACTAAGCCCAGTAAAAACTTTACAGGACATTGATACAATCTGATCACACATGTTCTAGCTACATGAACTAGTTACTATGGCCATCATTGTAGAATACAGCTCTGCTATTGTCTTGCCTAGTCAGTAATATCTGTAATATGTTTTTTTTTTTTTTTTTTTTTTACTGTTGTGGCTATTCCGTTCAGTTTGCGCTAAAGCGAAAGGCTGGTGGCTAGCTGGGGATGAAACAAGTGCACCATGGGATATCGCTGAGGTTTCCCTGACCTCTGGGATATTGTTTCCAGGGTTACAGAAGCACCTGAAGCACCTTGTAGCGTGAGGCTAAAGCAGTAGCTGATACCTGAAGGAGTCCAGAAGACTAGAGACAGAAGTTTTCCCTGGTCAGATCACATGGTCAGATAAACCTCCTGGTCCTAGAGATGATGACTGGTCTGTAAGCCAGAGCAGTGAGGTTCAACAGAGGAGATGTTTAAAGGCCTTGGCTCGCTTGTAAACTTCAGACATGTCTGAAGGGGAGGGTACATGAATGTTCTGTTCTGCCCATAGGCACAGATCTAGGATCAACTTACCTTCCCCATTAGCATCAGAGGCGAAAGTCAAAAACAGACCCTAGATCAGTGTCTAGGTCAGGGCAGCTTCATCCTACTGTACATCACACACCTGACACATGTAACATCACACAGAGTGACATCAGCACCATGTTTTGGGGTTTGGGCTGGGAGATGTTGCTTATGCAGTAACAGCATAGCAGGCTTTGATAGAGAGAACGTGCACCAGATTTACTACAGACAGAAAACACACAGGCAAACCTCATTCCACATAGCAACTATTGTATGTACACTCCTCTCCTCTGTTAGCCTACATCCATCTAGTGTCTGTAGATTTCAGCTGGTCAATGTTAGAAGTTCTATCAGTAAACACCCTTGAGTAAGCTTTGGATCTGGAATAGCAGTCTGGGTTGAGTAGGGTTGGTATGTTCAGCCCAATGATGAGGGTCTCTCCCTGGGGTCTTAGCTAGAGGAGAGTCCCTCGGCCTCCAGTCTTCTTGGTCCCTTTTGGCTGCGTTCACAGAGTTTCTGCAGTCCCCAAACTATTCCATTTCTCCCTCCTTTATTTGTTAATGCTCTTGTAGGTTGGGTGTGGCCCTAGCCGATGAAACGCCTCTCTCACAGACCTATCCTTTAATGAATGGCGTGGCAGACATGGGCAGGAGGGTGGGGCAGGAGGCAGGGGGAAGACAAGAAAGGCAGTGTGAGGCGAGGAGAGCGGGCGTCGGTTGGTCATCCCAGGTTGGACATCCTCCCACTATGGAGAAGACTTCCTATTGGCCCAGACCAGCGTGGTGGGTGGGGTTTGTGGTGTTCCGTTGGCGTCCCGTTGGTGCCTCCAGTCGGCCCGCCCTTCACACAGCGCCCTGCGCCAGCGGAGCAACTCCCCCAGGGCGGTGGCCTCGTCCCCCCCACGCAGACGCTGGATCACCTGGCGGAAGGAGATATATGTACTAATTATCTCATACCAATCTCATCCTAGAGAAAACAATAAACAGACAGCATAGAGTACAATACAGTACAGTACATATGGCCAGGGTGGGTATGACCCAGGAAGATGCTGAGTGGTCTGTAATGACCAGCAGTGGGGTAATGGAGAAGGATAGGAAAGGGTCTCTAAAATAGCTGGAGGAATACCTCTGATATATCAGATAATCAGATTCTGATCATGATCTGGTTGGTGCAAGCCTCCATATCAGCTGAAGAGAGGTGTGGGTGTTTGTGTGTGTGTGTGTGTGTGTTAGTGTGTTTGTGAGATGTAAATGGGCTCTGACAGAATGGTGGCATGAAGCAGCAACCCCTCACACACTTGCATCACCCTTAACACCCCCCCCCCCCCCCCCAGCCTCCCGTCAGTGTCTGTGCAGCACGCCATCAGTCATCAGCCAGTCAATACGCAGGCAGATTCATCCACAGCCATTTAATGCCAGCGACCGACCAGCGACCAACCGATTGTTGCCGAGGGCAGAAACTGAAACTCGCTCCTCATATAGCTTTAAAACTGCATAAACAGGAGTTGAGTGGGGGTTTTGAATGTAGTGGAGAGATGTCCAAAAATGGTTGGTCTAACCCCTTTCCCCTGGTTACAAACCCACTGTTTCACTGACTTGGGTATAGAAGTGAACCTGTTGGGTTACTGCAGTAAACAGAAGCCAAGACACAGACATGCACACACAGTCCGTGTTGTGGTTAAGCTATTGCTGCTATGCTGATGATGGTGATGGCAATTCCTGACTGTGTTTTCCATCTCTGTTCTGTTCAGAAGGGGAGCAGAGCGTCACGGCTAAATAAAACCACAGCAGGGACTCATACCGCAACATTTTCCCTGCACTCCGCCAAGCACACAGTACAGCACTGACGCACTCTAGGAATCCAGGCCACACACACACACACACACACACACACACACACACACACACACAAATGCATAGTAATGCGCGCACACATTGACAGACACTAGCACATGCACACACACATATTGATAGCCTGTACCAGCACAGTGCTCAGTGACCTAATCCATAATTTACACATCCCTGCCAGGCTATTCTGAGCCCTGATGCCAGGAACACCAGCTACTGGAACAGCAGACAGGCACACTGTGTCCTACTGCCGTATGCACGTTAGGGCTGGGTGATATGGACAAAATATCATATCACTACAGTTTTGGCAGTATGACGGTATTTGTCGGTATTTCATGTTTTTTAATAATAAAAGTTCTATGAGTAGTTCATGACCCTAGGGTGGCAACGCATACATTATAAGTGATTTCAATGGGGGGTTTCTCCATTTATACTGTTCAATCCATCTCCAAACAACATTTTATTTTAGCATTTTCATCAATTTCTGCATTTCCAGCACTTTTATTATAATTTACACACTGTGCCACGCAGCATGATATGGGCAAAAATATAGGCCTAGTTAATTGTTGGAATCATGGAAATATAATGATTATTGTAATTCTATAGTTGGAATATAGTGGTCAGCACTTTGAACACATTGTTGTTTGACATTACAACAAATGTATAAACCAGTGAGGAATTAACTGACAGGGTAGGAACCAAAGTGTTGGTCAGTGTTTCCAGGTGACCCTAATTAGATGTTATATTACATGTATTACGTCATGTAGCTAGCTAGCTAGCCAAGATATTCATGTTTTGCCTATTACTCTCTGATAAGATACCGTTGCACAAACATGCTTATCTAGGCCTACACCAGCACTGGTACCAGGCAGTATTAGCTAGCTAACGTTTGCTCTGATTCTTAGTACATTTAGAAACTAACTAGCGATTAGCATTATCAGCTAACACTAATTATTTTAGCAACACCTTGCTAAGAAAAGACAAGCCAGCAGATAGTAGTTTGCAGACAGTAAGATACACAAACTAATAGTGTATAAAATGCTTGTGGAAAGTAGCATGTCACCAACATTGTTACATCCATCTGACGATGGAGAGTGAACAGCAAGAAAGTGCTTTTGACTCCGTGAGAGCAACTGCTCTCTCCTTGAGTGAGAGGGGGCAGGGCTTGGTGTGGATAGCAGCATGCAGCAGCAGGAGGAGAGGCAGGGAGATGACTAGTAGTAGCAAACAGAGTACCACCCAGCCACACACACACACACACACACACACACACACACACACACACACACACACACACACACACACACACACACACACACACACACACACACACACGACAGAGATGCATGGAGACACACACACACAAACGAACAAAACCCAATGACCTTACGCTATTCACATAGACACATTCAGTAGTCCACAGTGACTGATTATGATTCTATGACTCTCTCTACTCCTTAATGAGTGACATCAACCACATCTGGTAGTCTGATGTTACAGTAGCCATTGTAAAGATGATGTAATTAATTTACCACTACACACAGCCAACACAGACAGACAGACAGCTCATTCACTCTATTGATGGAATATTAAGTAATTCAAATGAGACAAACGATCAATCGCCACAACTGGCAAGCACACATACAAACATGTTCAATCGAACAACACGCATACACTCAGACAGACACGCACACATGTCTCTTTCGATCTCTATTTTTCTCCCTCTCTCTCTTAAAATGACTCCGCCCCTAACGAGAGACGGGTATACGGCAATATAGTAATAGTATGGTAATGATATGGTAATACAATTATAATCTGGGATGAACAGCGGTCATTTTCAGCTGTCAATCAAGGTTAGGGGTGACCACCTCCCACTGTGATAAAACACTGGGGGAGCAGATAGAACAGCAAATCCATGGGGGGAAATCAGAAAGAACAACACAGACCAGTACACATCAACACACCCAGTTTTTTTTTTTTTAACTGAGAGGGTTTGGTGAAGACAGTAAAATAGGTTCAACAGTGTTTTTTATTTTACCTAGCCATTTACTATGTGTTTGTATCTCAGCGATTCTTGAAAGTTGGGAATATCCTTGTCTGGCAGGGAAATTTTATTTTTATAGTTGAAAAAAAAAGATTTTGTTTAATTATTTTTGCTTAAAATGTATATTTAGAAATACTATTAATTTACATGTCGGCTCTGTGCCAGGAAATGCGCTTGTCCAGAGCAAAGGATAATAATTTCAGACTCCCCCAAAAAGTGTTTACATTTCTAAAAACTGTCAAAAAAGAATAATGACTGATAAAGGATCCCATGTAGTTTACTGCAATAGCCCTCTCTGACTATATTTCTCTCAAAACTGTGATTCCTAAAAAATGTGTCCAGAGTTTTGGTCAACTCTGTCAGATTTGTCAAAAATCCTAAATTAATTAGAAATTAGCAGGGTCAGCTATACTATGATAACCTGTTCTTTGTCTCCTGATTACATGTAATGCAACAAGACAAGGCATGGTCCTGAAAGTCCTCTACTTTTGATTGATTTAAACAAACAATATTGAAATATGATAGAATGGTTATTTTTATTAGGGATTTTCAATATTCTGAATAAATATTTCCATCACTGTTTTGCAACATATGCTTAAACTACTGATGTATTTGCTGTACTAGAACTAACGGATGATGTTTGCTTTATAAATGTTGTTTTATGTTATGAATGTAGAAAGACATACCAAATGCTAATGAAATTAGCCCTAAAGCATTATATAGTGCTATAAAACTAAGGGGCGGCAGGTAGCCTAGTGGTTAGAGTGTTGGGCCCGTAATCCCCGAGCTGACAAGGTAAAAGTCTGTCGTTCTGCCCCTGAACACGGCAGTTAACCCACTGTTCCTAGGCCGTCATTGTAAATAAGAATTTGTTCTTAACTGACTTGCCTAGTAAAATAAAGGTTAAATAAAAAAATGAAAATACAAAATGTTTCATTCTAACATCAGATTATGTAATACAAATCTGATGTTAGAATGAAACAATGACATGCATCCAGTTTATTGCATTTTATTAAAATAATCCCTGATGTGTATTTGGTATACTGTATATATCTGTATTTAAACCCTTCAAACTCAACTCTAGACCTCGAAGCCAGTTCCGCTGCATTTTTTCATTGTTCCCCTCTAATTAGGGACTGATTTAGACCTGGGATACCAGGTGTGTGCAATTAATGATCAGGTAGAACAGAAAACCAGCAGGCTCCTGACCTCGTAGGGTAAGAGTTGAGTACACCTGATCTATACTATGCTGCTATGTTAAAAGCATTACCAGCAGACACCAAATAACAGAAATACAGATATGAGCAAGACGTGTCTGGATGCAAATCTATAGTCCACCGGTGGGACATGTACCCACCCACACCAGCGGAGGAAGGGGAGGACCATCCTCCTCAGTGAATTTTATAAAAATAAAAATAATAAAAGTTTTAGATAAAACTAACACAAAAATGTATTGAAACACAATGTTTTGCAATGAAGGTCTACAGTAGCATCAGCAGCACTCTGTATGGTAGCACCATGGTGTAGCCGTAGGACAGCTAGCTTACATCCTCCTATGGGTACATCGACTTCAATACAAAACCTATGAGTCTTGTCCCATCGCTCTAACTCCTGTGCGGACTCAGGAGAGGTGAAGGTCGAGAGCCATGCGTCCTCCGAAACACAACCCGCCAAGTTGCACTGGCTCTTGACCCACTACTCGCTTAACCCAGAAGCCAGCCGCACCAATGTGTCGGAGGAAACACTGTACAGCTGGCAACCGAAGCCAGCATGCATGCGCCAGACGCCACAAGGAATCGCTAGAGCGCGATGGGACAAGGACATCCCAGCCAGCCAAACCCTCTCATAACCAGGACAACGCTGGGCCAATTGTGCGCCACCTCATGGCTCTCCCGGTCGCTCGGGAAGCCTTTCCATAGACTTATGACAATTTCCGGAGGACTTCCTCCAACCTACAAGAGGTGTTGCAGCATGTTGTCCACCCAATCAAAGGATCAGAGAATGAATCTAGTACTAAAAGCATAAGCTACAGCTATGTTTTATTAATTTATTGCCACCGGGGCCGCTGGTGTAACTGCTTACTGACTATACACTGTAACGTTACTGCATGTTTGTACCGGGTTTACTAATGCATCAGTTTTATTAGCTATGTTGACTAGGACGTTACTTAAGCTAATATGGGTACAACGATGCAGGCTGTGTGTAGCAGTTATGACATGGTTTGGCTTGGAAAGTTTATTTTTGCCTGGTCACATACAACTGATTTGTTGTTCATCGAAGTCCACAAACAAAGGGAAAAGGTGAGAGGATGAGAGTGCATAGATGCGAGAAGGAATACAACGTGGCTGCTATGAAAGTGAACTGTGTTTATGTGTGATCAGAGGTGTATTCATTCCGTCGATTATGTTTCTTAAACGGAAGCAAATGAAACAGGGATAAAAATAACAGAATTTGTCTAATGATTACACCATAGATAAGATAGATGCAGGCAAGAGTGTGCAAGGCAGTATTGAATGTGTCACTGTCTGTTCATGTGTCACTGTCTGCCATCTAAAAATTCTCTCGACCTGGTTGCAGCTACGTTGTAAACTTTCATTCATTGGCTAGGTTGTAGCAATCTCATGATGGGTATAGGGAAAATTTGAGTATCATGTAGTAGGCTTAACCTATCGATGTTACATTGAACTGAGTAAATGGAATATGAATTACAATCATCCAACATGCCGTAATAGAAATAAGGCCATGCTCTTAAAAAAAATAAACGCCACTGACCCACACACAGACTGTGTCCCAGAGTAATAATCCTAATAACAGACAGGATAAGGGACTTGCTTATATTCTCTCTAAATAACACCCACACATACACACGAGAGAAAGCACGAGAAAGAATGAGTGACCGCTAATGACCTGGATGTGTGGCCTCCACACGCATGGCTTAGGGAAACAGAGAGATTTCAGGGAACCCAGCAGGATACAATCCCACACACGCTTCAATTCTGAGAAAGCTCTGTGTGCTACAGGTCAACACCAGACCTGCATATACACACGAACATACACACACAAACACGTATGTAACATACTGTACACACACTGTCATGTAAGACTGGGATTATCTTGAGTGGATTGGATGTGGGGAGACAAGCTCTCATGCCTTTCCGCCCAGCTCCGTCCACTCCATACCTCTTTCAATCACTCTCTTTATCCTGCTCTCTATTCTTCCTTCCCTCCATTCTGTCCCTTTCCATGCCTTGGGAGAAGTACCAGAGTACCCTTTGGGTGCCCCCTGATCCCTTTCTCGCCTCCCTCTGGCATTGTGGCACAATTGGGTCCTTCACCAGTCACTCCACTGAACCGACCAATGGGAGAAAACAAACAAACAATCACGTGTTTCCTTATGAGATCAGTGCAGAGCACCACTGTCTACACGCACTCAACTAAAGCCCACCCATTCATTACCAATTAAAAGCTGTCCATCCCCCTCTTCCCCATTCATCCCTCCTTCTCTTCCCCTGCTCTTCTGATCTGCTAATCCGGCATAAACACAGTTCGGAATGCGGCTAATAGAATGGGATTTTGGGTCGCGGAGTCTTTCGCACCTCTTGAATGAACTCATCATAATGGAACTGGGACCGGGTTCCAACCATCCAGAGAGGCAGGCCTGATTAGATAGGGGACAGAGAATGAAGTCACTTCAGTCCCTATTGAGTTTTCAACACCAGTTAACTTATCATAGGAATAATGAGTTCCCAAGGTTTAAAATGAAGGGCTTTTTCAGGGCAACGCTGAATGCATCTTTTGTTGTGTTGTTACAAAGACAGCAGGTGCACTGAGGGATACGCATGGAGGATATAGGAGTTACTTTAATCTAGAACTATGGAACTGTGGTGTACAATTCTTTGATACATTTTAATGTTGAATGGAAATTCACTATGGATGCTTTCATGATCCCGGGAACAATGCTAGGCTGTCTTTTGAGATATACAGTATAACTCAATTCTCAATCATAATGCATTTTTCCATAGTCGCCCTACACCCGTCTTTGCGCTCATTTGCGTAAATTGCAGCAAACTTTTTAATTTTTTTATACTGAAACAGAAATCTAAGGTTATCAAAGAGATATATAGGTCAAGTTCCTAATCTATGCCGATCCTTTCAACAATTGTTTTTCAATCATAGTCAAAGAAAATTAAGCGATTGATGAATACCACTAAGGAAAGGGGGATGGGTACCATGAATTCAGCATAAAACAAATAATCCAGCAGATGAGAGGAGAAGAAACCATGTTAAAAACTGCAGCTCTCTTTTGTTTGAGAAAATTACAGACGTGGACATGAATATACACCCACTTTTAGCACACTGTTGTGAATGTGTGTGTGTGTGTGTGTGTGTGTGTGTGTGTGTGTGTGTGTGTGTGTGTGTGTGTGTGTGTGTGTTCCAAGGACAACCTCCAAGAGCATCCCTCACCCAAGGACATCTGACAGAGAAGCTGAGAACCAAGGTCTGCACCCAAACATATGATTAACGTTCTCCAAACATGTCTGTCTTTGAATGGGGCCAGTCCACATTTACTGAGGCTGTGATTATGTGGAGGCAGCTCCCTAAGCTACTTATATTGAGGTTAGCCCGGGGTCACTCCACTGAACAGTACGACAGGTTGGTTTACACCCCAACTCTCATTGACCTGCTCTATAGGATAGAACCACTCACTGACAAACTACCTCATCTAAACTCTACTTAATGCTAGCCATTTATCTCCACAACATAACACTCTAACCCCACCTCACCAACTGGGAGTATTTATACCATTAACTCTCTCACTGTCCTTTCCTGACTTACCCTATACACTTTACCCACTACGAGCCACTTCTCTGCACAATTCTCTACACTGCATGTGTGACCTTGACTAACTAACTCTAACTAATTTCTATACCTGACTCTACACACTTCCTTCTCTAATTCATGCCCTAAAACAAGTAATAACTTACCACCTCCCCCGTAGGCATTTCATGGAATTAACAATACAGTAATTGCTTAAGCTTTCCCTCCTATTGGCTTGGTGGATTTTCACCATATTGAGTAAACCGTTCCAATCCTTTCAGATGAACATACTGTAGTAGGTGATTGATGGTTAGGGGTTAAACTAGGGATCAATCCCCCCCCCAAACCCCACCCCCTAGCTGAATGTCAGACCAGAGAGTGGAGCAAAGAGTCAAACCCAGAGCTGCAGTTTCATTTCTGAGAGAGTAGGATGAAGTTGCCCCTTATACACGCTGATCCAAGATCAGTTTTCCCCACCTAATGGTTAAGGTTAAGATTACATGGATGACCATCTGATCCTAGATCTGTGGTTAGGGGTAACATCTCCTGGGAGCAAGGTGACAGGATACAGGAAGTGGGTTGAACAAGAAGAGGAAGTGCTGAAGGGAGAGGGAGGGAGAGCAGCGAGGTAAGGTACGGTCAACCACACTCACCCCTTCCCTAATGTGAGGGGTGCTCCCTGCGCCCGCTCTGCCTTAGAGTGCAGCCCCCGCACCGAAGGGTGAGAAGTTAAGATGACCCCTCTGGAAGAAGATAAAGAGAGAAAGACAGCCATATCCTTTAGTACGGAGGCGCGAGAGAGAGAATTCCCAAATACACTCCATTCAAGATTCAATGATGCCAAAGACCAATAGAGGACATACAGTAAGAGTAATAAGCACTGCATGGCACCTGATATATAGTGCATGCATACCGTGTTCTTTGACTATCACATGTCGGTGTCATGGAATGCTTCAGTGGATTCGCTCAATGGCATATCCCAGTCATAAAAAAGGGAATGCATAATACACATGATACCATATAAGGGAGACATTAAAAGTTCAGAGAAGGAAAGAACACATGTTTAGAGACACCAGAGAGTAGTTTAGAAAGTATTTCCAGAATGAGCCTGTCTAGAGAGTTCTACTCTGTCAGGAGCAGTTCGGCTCAGGTATTCGAACCAGAGACCTTTCGGTTACTGGCCCAACACTCTAACCGCTAGGCTACCTGCTACCTGATAAGTACCCATTGATTCTTGAAGAATATAACTTGTAAATAAATGCCTCATGAACTTAGGTCAACAGTCGTACCACATCAGAACCCAAAATATAAGCTTGTTTTACTCCAATGTTTATAAAGAAAGTAAATGTAAACAAACACTATAAAGCCTCAAAACATGGTTATAACTATAATTTGTATATCATGGATGGTCAGTCCATGCATCCACAGCACTGTCCATGAATTATAGAGTGGTTACAATTCTCCAGCCCATCCCTCAGCTTTTTACCAAAACAGGGGCAGGGAGTATGCGTTGTTATTGTTTCAACATCTGCTTTAACATAATGTGCTGGAACATCAATATTTTACACTACACACTAAGGAGCTCCATAGAACAACTCAATGATCCCACTGTCTCTCGGCCATACAGAACTCGCATCCCTCTCTCACACAAGACAAAGGGCGTCTTCCAGCCTTTTCAGGAGCAATCACTCTGTGTGTGTCTCTGTAATGGTTAGAGCACCCATACTCCATTAGCTACCACAGGGAACGGGAACCTCATGTGCCTCCTCGGCATTCCCGGGAATCTCATTGGAATACTGTGCCCTGAGCCGGTCGGAACGCAGCTAGGAATATTATTGTTTGTTTCCTAGCTATACTCATCTAAGGAGGGCAGGTTGAGGACAATGTCAGGGTAAACCGTAGGAAAGAGGAAATATCGGTCGGTTTTAACCAATGTCCATTATATTCAATTAAAATCTTGTCATTATGACTTGAGTCCTGCTCTACACCAGCATATGGATTTGACCTTGGCTATGTGAGAAGTCATTCGGAGAGGACAGTTACAGTGAGCCAGGAGGTATGTGGAGCCAGGAGTTTTTCCTGAACATGTAACCTGACCAGGAAAATCTCTGGGCCCTGGTCAGGTTTACATTGTCAGGATAAATACATGCATCCTCCACTAGTTTGTGGTGGTGGTGTATGTGTGTTAACAGAACTGGTTTGGGATAGTTGTGGTGGTAGAGAAGAGAGTTAGTCCAGGATCTGGTGTTAGGGTGTAGGGTTGTGTCTCGTTTGCTGCCGAGGTGTTACTGGTGTTGCGATCGTCTCTCGCAGTAGGATTGATTCTGTCCCAGTGAATATTTCATGCCCTACTTGAATTATTAAGGCAGGTGTGTGTGTTTATCATCTGAGATGTACTCTGTGTGTGTCAAGGCGCTTCACGGTTTCGGCTTGGTCATGTGACCTTGATACGTCTTATATGACGCAGTTATGGGACCGCGCGGGACAATGAAAGGGCAGTTCTGTAATGCCAGCATATTCACAGAGAGTAAACCCTGAAAAGACTTGTGTGTTTAGAGAGGGGAAGTTAGGCAACTGGTCTAAATAAGGTTACACAAGAGAAGGGCCAGGGATACTGTAACCACCAATACAGTAAAGAGGAGAAACTCAGTCTCACAGACAGTGGGTCTGTGCCTGTAAGTGTGTGTGTGCGTGCGTGCGCGTGTGTGTGTGTGTTTACCTGAGTGTGATGGCTGTCCATATGCCTGTGCAGAGACGATGAGCTGGAAGAGTTTGACTTGGTGTGACCCTCATCTTCCATTGACCCTGAACAGACAACAAGTACACACACACACACACACACACACACACACACACACACACACACACACACACACACACACACACACACACACACACACACAAACACACAAACAAAACATAAAAAACACACACACACACAAGAGGGAAAGCCATCAGCCAGTGTAAACACTATGAAAGACAGAAGTAGAGAGATGGATAAACAGAGTACCTGAGGAAGGAAACAGCCTTGAGGTGAAGGAGAGGAGAGTACTCTGTCACTCTAGACTTGCACTGTAATACTGAGTCACTCTTAGCTTCTGGGTCAACCCTTTTAATACCTCCTGTCTATTCTCTCCTCCCTTCAGCTTTGTCTGTCTGTCTGTCTGTCTCTCATTCTTCATCTCCCAGCATCCACTCTCTCTCTCCTCCCACCCTCTACCTTCACTCACTCACTCACTCACTGACTCACTGACTCACTGACTCACTGACTCACTGACTCACTCACTCACTCACTCACTCACTCAAAAGTACAAGGGCTTTATTGGCTTTAGAAACATATGTTTACATTGCCATAGCAAGTGAAATTGATAAATACAAATATAAATGTAATATAAATATTACACTCCAAAGGAATAAACACATTTCAAATGTCATATTATGTATATATACACTATACAGTGTTCTAACAAAGTGCAAATAGTAAAAATAAATAAATAAACATATATAGATTGTATTTACAATGGTGTGTGTGTTCCAATGGTTGCCATTTTCTTGTGGCAACAGTCCACAAATCTTGCTGCAGTGATGGCACACTGTGTTATTTCACCCAATAGATATGGGAGTTTATCAATTTGTTTTCAAATTCTTTGTGGGTCTGTGTAATCTGAGGGAAATATGTGTCTCTAATATGGTCATACATTGTGGGCAGTGAGCACATAGCATCTCTTGAGAGCCAGGTCTGCCTACGGTGACCTTTCTCAATAGCAAGGCTATGCTCACTGAGTCTGTACAGTCAAATATTTCCTTAATTTTGGGCCAGTCACAGTGGTCAGGTATTCTGTCTGTTTAGGGCCGAATAGCATTCTAGTTTGCTCTGTCTTCTCCAGGTTCATCTCTCTGTAGGTGAAGGCTTTGTTATGGAAGGTTTGGGAATCACTTCCATTTAGGTGGTTATAGAATTTAACGGCTCTTTTCTGGATTTTGATCATTATCGGCCTAATTCTACTCGGCATGCATTATTTTGTGTTTTACGTTGTACACTGAGGATATTTTTGCAGAATTCTCATTTTGGTGTTTGTCCCATTTTGGGAATTCTTGGTTGGTGAGCGGACCCCTGACCTCACAACCACAAAGGGCAATCCTCTCTCTCCCCCTCTCACTCACCTTCTCTCCCTCCCTCTCTCCCCTCTCTCTCTCTCTCCCCTCTCTCTCTCTCTCTCTCTCTCTCTCTCTCTCTGTGTGTTGTGGTGTTAGGGCTGACTCCTCCAAGGTTAGTGACCATATGACCCTCAATTGTCTCTTATAAACAACCACCCTCCTCCCCTCATCCTCCCTCCATCCCCCTCCATTACAGACTCCAGATGGGCTGTTGGATTCATCACACTCATAACTCCAGAGTTAGTGTCTAGTCTGGCCTAGACCTCCTACTCATCATATCCTATATACTGTATGTCTATAGTCTCTTACCTTAAACACCCCTCAATCCCACTGGTCATATCCCAATAGTCTTTAACAGATTCCTCTCCTCATCTCCTCTTCATGGTTATCACCAGTCTGAGAGGCCTGATATGGCCCATATGTGATAGAAGCAATATGCAATAACGTAAGATATATGTGATTTAGTATGCTACTACACATCCTGAAAAAGACTGGTGGTCGTGTTCCAATAGTCTTAAAGTGTCCCGTTTATGTGCCTGTTGGTTCACCGATGTGACCTTGCTGGCTAATGTAGGTGACAGGAGTCATATTGGTATCACCCCTCAGTGACCATGAGGGAGAGGAGAGAAGATGAGGATGAACCAAAGGAATTATTGGGATCGTTCTCCTCTCTTCTTCTTCTCCTCCTCTTTACCCCCTACTGTTCACCGCTTCACCTGACCCCACCATGACCCCAACACCTCCATCCACTCTTACCGTTGGACAGCCGGTTGCCGTTCTCAGTGGGGATGGGGCTTGGGGAGGGGGGGGTGTGGTTGTTGGCGTTCTTGTCCTGTAGCTGTGGAGACGAAGAGGTGGGGGTGGAGCCTGGGTGCTCCTCTCTACCTGGCAGGTTGATGTTGGAGTTGAACCCTGGGAGGAGACACGCACGCACGCACACACACACACACACACATGCACATTACAATGTTACTGCCATAGGTTTGTTTTCTTACATTGAATGGAATGTTTTATATTAAACTGTAAGTCTAGTCTAGTCTAAAAGCCCCCCAAAAGCCCATGCCACTTCTGCATCCCAGAATCCTGGGAAGATAATCCTGAATCACCTGTCCCTCTACCAGGCCCACCAGCTCAGAGGACCCTCTCAGGCAGAACGTGTGTGTATGTGTCTGTTGATTTGCTTGTGTGTGTGTGTTGTGTGTGTGTGTGTCTGTTGAGTGAATTCTGCCATCCCATGTCAGGAATGCCTGACTCCCGGTCACAAGAGGACTAAATATAACCAACAGAATTCTCCCACACAACAGGAGCCACTGTGTGTGTGTATGTGTGTGTAGGGGATGAGAAGGGAGAGAGAGAGAGAAAGAAAGAGAGAGAGAAAGAGAAAGAGAGAGAGAGAGAGATGCAAACAGGTTTTTTTTATGTGTGTGACTGAAAAGTTAAATGAAAGAGTGGTATGTGTTTGTGTAATTGTGTGTGAGTGTGTGAATAAATCAAAGGGAATGTTTCTGTGGAATGCCCCGTCGCCACCTGCCCTTTCCCTATGGCATTATTGCAGCGCTCCCGTATCCCACAGGAGGAGCGGGCAGGGGGGAAACAGCTGCTCGTCACAGCCATGGCTGGGATACTAATCCCGGGGCCACCCCAGAGCGTTGGGTATCACGGATAACTGTTTAGTGCCGCGGATGGAACGGAAGCAGGCTGTCGCGTTAAGCCCAGTGGCATCTCCCGTTCTCAGATCCCTGCGCCGTCAACCCTCAAAATAACACAGGGTTCAAGACCCTGACTACCATCCTCCTCTGGCATGCAGACTGTTTCCATGATGCCAATGTTTTCACTGGACAGATGAAGAGTTAGGGCCCTAATGTAGACCACTATGGGAAGTAATCATGTGACCACAGAGAAATAATAACCATAACAGGCATCCCCATTCAGGTCATTCTATTTCTATGTGTGTGACATTGAGTGGGAATGAAGTGACACGTCAGCCTGTGTGTTTCTATGTGGGTTCTAAGGCCCTAAGCATTCTGGGGGATATCTGATAACTAGAGTTAGTGCCTTTCTTCAAGTCCTCAAATGTCCCATCTCAATGACTTCTTTAGATTAAAGAAGGACGTCTCTGCTACACTGTATTCTGTCCTCATGTCCTCCTTCACAGTGTGAGGAGTGACTACAGTAGTGAGTGTATTCCTGTGTCCATAGTGTTAACAATGAGAAAGATGTTTCTTAATTATCTAACAGTTATGGCTTGTGTTCATAAAACCGTCATATCATATTTAGTGCTGAAGTGAAGAGTTTGAACATACATTTGTTTTGTAAAATTGTCTTTTTAAATCACTGTAGTTGTAGGCAATGTACGAACACATTGTACAAATCTCAAAATGGAAGGTGATAAAAAGGGCAGTGGTGTGAGGGGGAGGAGTCCCAGGGGTATGGGATGGGGTTCGGGGAGGTGTCAACCTCTCAAAACTTCTGTTCTGCCCCCTATTTGAGAGGGATTACTGTGTTGCCTTTACACATACACACATGGTTCTGGGTCAGATGTGTATGTATGTGTGTGTAGGTCGGGAGGGTCAGGAGGTCTATGAGACAGTGTGTGAGGGATTACATAGAGTGGTAGAGGTAATCGGTCTGCTCCCCCCCCCCTTCCCTCTCCTACAGTGAGGCAGTGTCCAGGCGTGGTCAGGGTCGGCCCAATGCTGCCTCATAAATCTGAGTGATAGAGCTCCTTTAATGAAAAACAAAGGTTAACGCCGGCAAACAAGAGAGAGAGAGCTTCTTACTGTTAAAGAACTGTTGGGATACGCTCTACGTTATGTAGCTACCTTTTAGGCTCAGGAGAAGTGTGAGAAGCAATGGAAAGAGCTTGAGAGTGTGTGTGTGTGTGTGTGTGTGTGTGTTACATTGTGACTCACCTCCCTCCCTCATCTTGCGTCCTGTAGTGGTCTTCTTGAGCAGGCTGCGTCCGGAGCTGAACAGGGTGTTGAGCTCTTCCAGGGCTGGCTGAGGGCTAGTCAGGGGTCTCCCGTTGGCTGGGTTGAACAGCAGGGGCGAGGAGGAGCAGGAGTGGGCACGGCGTGGCTCTGGACGGGTGGACTTGGCTGAAGAGTAGGGAGGGGGCTTCTCCCCTCCAGCCCTATGAGAGGAGGAGGAAGAGGAGGAGGAGTAGGAGGGTTTGGGAGAGTCCGAGCTGCCACCGCCCGTGACGGAAGCAGCCCGGGTAAGGGAGAGGATGCTGGACTCTGGGGGGAAAGGGAAGTGGGAGGGGGGACGGTAGGGGGGAGGCAGGGAATTGGGGGGAGGAGGAGGAGGGGTGAGAGGAGGAGTGGGCTTGTCTGGGAGGAGGACGGAGAGAGAGGGGGAGGAGTCAGCGCGCTGGCGGGAGTACTGGGGGGAGAGGGGGCTGTCTGGGCCGGCGTAGTTCAGGTTGGTCTCAAACACAGGCAGCTTCTTCACCTCCAGAGGGGTGAGGGGTGACTCGTCAGATGCAGGGGAGCAGGTGACAGGGGAGGGGGGGAACACCAGGAGAGGGGGGCGGTGTGGGAGCAGGTTGGGGAAGGGTGCAGGGATATTGCTGGCCCCTCCGGTGGCGGATGTTTGGGCCTCCATAGTGGTTGCTACACCCCCCAGCCCTGCCCTCTTCCCCTCCCCACTCTGAGGGGGAGACAAGCCCAACCCTAACCCCCCTAACATCAACCCTAACACCTCCAGCTTCCCAGCGGCCGTCGCCATGGCAACCGCGCCTCCCACAGGAAGTCCCACTTCCTCGGGCAGGAAGTACTTCATCTCCTCGTAGACGGCCTCGGCATCTCCCTGCTGGGGGCTGTCGGGGGGGTCCTGGTGGCCCCCTCCCAGACTGTAACTCCTGGCATGAGCCCCCACCATCTCTATGTACACATCCTCCTCATCCTGGTCACGGTAAAGGCTCAGTGTCACCCCCTGTGGGCCATCCACGGACGCTGTGCGCTGCATCACCCCCCCCAGACCCCCAGCGTGGGACAGCAGGGCCAGTTTGACGTCGGCAGGGCGCAGCTGGAGGAGGTTAATGCCGGCAGCGTTGATCTCTTCGTAAGAGCCTGTGAGCTTGGTGTTTGGGCTCCTCTTAGGCTTGGGAGGAGGCACCTTCCTCATGGTGGTGTAGTCATCACTGTGGGGCCGCGGCTTGGACAGAGCTGGGGAGAGATGAGAGGAGAAACAGTTCACAACAGCCGTGTTTTGGGGTTCAAAGAAGCTTAGGTTATAATAGTTGGGGTGCCGGGGTGTGTATATGTACTATCAGTAGGAGATGATTGTGTGTACCATCCGTAGGTGACAGCTGTGCTTTGGGGGGGCTCCCTGCAGGCGACCCATAATCCTCGGGAGTGGGACTCTCTCTCGAGGGTCCCAGGGTCAGTCCGGCGCTGACCGCCTCGTACGACGCACTCAGACGAGTGTTGGGGTCCCGCTTGGGTTTTGGGGGAGGCTGTTTCCGTGGCGACGCCAGGCCCCCCCCTCCTCCCCCGTCCTCAGTGTTATAGGCCGACTGCTGCAGGGCTGTTTTGATGGATGGACCAGGGCTGGAACGTACCAAGTTCTCCATAGCCAGGGGGATGGGCACCGAGCTGGAGCGGAAGTGGCGGATAGTGCGGTTCCCCCCACTAACCGAGCCATCTTGGTTCCTCCCGCTCTTCTCCACAACCCTATTGGAGGGGGGCAGGAAATCATATGCACATGATAAATAAATGAACATTTGACCATTTTCAACCCCATTGCTTTCTTTCCCTTTATCGCTCAATTTCTCTCTTCCTCTCTTTCTTTCCATCCCATCTCATTCTATCTCTCCTCTTCTCTCTCCTTCCCCTCACCATGGACCACACCTTCTGGTGAGGTTTGATCCTGGTTCCAAACAGACATAATAAACTGAATTTTTCCCATCGTATCATCCACAGACTCCACTCAAATGTATGTCTGCATCATCTGTCATGCCACAAATACGTGCTAAAGAGGCCAATGTGGGGGATAAAGAAACCCAATGTATTATTTCTGCTCTTAATTGTTTAAATCTAATCGGCTTGCTGTGATATGATATTCACTCTGGAGTTTGATATTTCCTTCTCTAATCTGGAGGAAGCCATCTGTTGGTCCCTCTGGACCATGTCGGAGAGGGGGGTTTGTCTGTGTGTTGTGTGTGTGTGTGTGTGTGTGTGTGTGTGTGTGTGTGTGTGTGTTTGAAGAGGTTACCTACTTTGGTGAGAGTGGGAGTAGCATAGTAATATGGCATGGGGACACTCCCACAGGGATCCCAGCTAAGGCCCCACTCCTCCTCACGCATACACCCTTCCCCCACGCCTTCCCTCACCCATACCCCCCTTCACACACCCTCAGGGGTCCTGTGTGGCTCAGTTTGTAGAGCATGGCACTGGCAGAGTCAGGGTTGTGGGTTCGATTCCCACGGGGGGACCAGAATGAAAATGTATTAACTCACTACTGAATGTCGCTCTGGATAAGAGTGTCTGCTGAATGACAAAAATGTAATACTGGTGATGAGTAGGTGTGAGAGAGCAAATGACGCCCGAGAGGATGTACACCTCAGTGTTAAATTATATTTTGGAGGCTTATCTCTGTCTTATTAGCATGTTCAGAAGGAATAAAATAATCCATGCACCCTTCCCCTCTAAAATGAGTCTCTCTCTTACCCTAGTGCCTACATTTTTTGGGCCTGTCTTACATTTCAAACGATGGTTACCATGCCAACTAAAAACTGTATAATGTGCTGCAGCTATAAGACAAGGAGGCCAGAGTGTCGTCACGGCGACAGCATTGAAACATTACCACATGCTGATGGTTTATTTCATTATCATACTATCAATCATCATATGCAATTAAAGCCACCAGCCAGCACGGGCTCAATGACACCATTACTCACATCACATGACAAACACACACACAGACACGTAGACACACGTATAACACACACACACACCCACACAAGTACACACACGCACGCACACACACACAAACCTTGTGACCTTGAAATCCTTAGAATGTCTGTGTTGGTTTGGAATGACTTACATTGATGCAACAGATACAGAATATAGTCTAAATCATTATATTACATGATACAATTAGCTTCAAACCAACGAAGAAAGACAAAACCACCACGAGCGAGTTCTCTACAAGGGGAAAAATGGTTGGTCTCTTACCTCTTAGGTGTATCCTCCTCTTTCCCAACTGGCTCGGGCCTTTCCCCGAGGGGCGGGCTGTTGCCGTGTGACCCGTTGCCATGGCAGCGCTGGTGGTCGCTTTCGCGGGCGATGTCGGAGGCATTCTGGATGACCAGGTGGTCGTAGGTGTGCAGGCCCTGGTCTTCTGCCCCCTGGAGGAACCTCTGGACACTGCAGTCCTCTGTCTGTTGGGATGACAGTCTACGACGCACACGCTGCCTGGCCAGCCAGCCACGGATCACTGACAGAGGATAGGGGGAGAGAGGGGTTAATAATAAACACACACACACACACACACACACACACCACACACACACACACACACAGGGATGCAAGTTGTGTTGTACCTTTCTGGCAGGTGATGATTTTCCTGTGTAGTTGGTGGCAGCGGTCGTTGAGCTGGTCAGCCTGCCAGTACCTCAGAAACACCTTACTATTGCTCATCTGAGAAAGAGAGGGAGAGACAGAGAGACAGAGAGAGACAGAGAGAGAGAGAGAGAGACAGACAGAGCAAGAGAGAGACAGACAGAGCGACAGAGAGAGAGACAGACAGAGCAACAGAAAGAGAGAGAGAAAGAAAGAGACAGAGAGAGAGAGAGAGAGAAAAAGAGACAGAGAGAGCGACAGAGAGGTGGAGAGTTGGGGTTCAGTCAGTTTGAGGATTCATTAAGTTTGTTGTAGTTATCCATGTGTCTTGACAGGTGCACAGGCCAAGGGGCCGACATGCTCCAACACACCCAGACTGTTCATTCTTATACACACCACTTCTCAGAAATATATGTGTGTGGGTCTGGCCTGAGTGCATGCGCACAGTGTCTGGGAGGCATTGTGAGAGAGCGCGTGCATGTGTGTGAGCCGGGAGTCACCGTGACCCAAAGAGGTCACACACACAGTGAAGGGAGGGGGGTGATGTCAGGGGCCGCTCCAGACTGCTGATTGGTGTGTGTGTGTGTGTGTTAGAGTCCTGCATCCGGTCGGATACCCACTGTTCTCTGTGGGTTACCTGCAAAAGAAATCAGATGGCGTGTGGAATGAAAACATTATTTTAAACCGCGGGTCGGCTTGCGGTTCAGAACAATTACTTTGCGGGTCGTGAATGTTTTAAAACAAGATAATAGGGCCTACACTTTTTCCAAACCGATGAGCTTGTTGTGTTGCAAAATTCCGTTATGTGAGCGACAAGGCTACTAGCCACACACACATTGAGAGAGTGGAGCAGGAAACTGTCCATTATTTGTGTGTGCTGAAACATTCTAATTTGTCCATGTGGAGATCTTAAATTCCCTCCCACCGGTGAGAGAATAGGCAATGACACGTAGCCAAGTTTACTTTGGCTACACAGGTGCTGCATGGTTTGTAAGGACAACATTACAGTACATGGATGCACAGCCTGCAAAAAGTGCAAGCAGGTATTTATTTATGATATGTAATTCAGTTAATTAAAAGTTTAAAATTAGTCTACGCTATTCAGGCTTTCATTAATTTAGACCATAGCAGGTCATATAAAATGTAAACCGGTGCCGGGCGGGTGCGGCTCTAAAAAAATGACCCATGCAGGACTCTAGTGTGGTAAGAAGTGCAGGACTCATTAGGTGTGCAGCTGTAATAGGGTTTAATGAGGAGTCCATGGGATTTCAAAGTATTTCATTCTCGGCTCAAATGATTTATCTTCCCATACTTTGTTTTTGAGCAGAGAGAGAGAGAGAGAGAGAGAGAGAGAATATGGGAGTGGTGACACCACTACACACCTGCCATCCTTGGAGTTTGCACTGCTGCAGAACAAAGCGACATTTCTCCTCCGAGGACAGCTTCTTTTTGTCAGCTAGAGTGGTGTCCACTAGGTCTCTGTATCTGAGA